>ML178820.1:1091921-1258591 GCA_004369125.1 Pterulicium gracile
GGTGATAAAGGAGGGTGAGGAGGAGGGGTGAAAACAACGTGTAAAAAGCTTGGATGGACGCGTGCACGTCGACGTGTTGTGGCGGGGTGATCAGAGCGCCTGACTGGGTCGGCGCCTTCAAATTCGATTGACCACTGTCGTCGACATTCACCATAGGCGATTAGGGAATTTTCAAGCAGACATGGACATGCGCTCGGGGACTACAAACGCTCAACCGCTTATACATCATCTTCAAGCCAATGAAATAAATCGACACGTGTGCTACTTCACACACTACAGATTGTGACAAACCGCCCTCCCCGAAAAAAAGAATAAGCCATGAGTACATCACATCTCACAGGTAAGTAATCTAAAGCGTCACAGTGAGGAATGGCGAGGAAGCGAGGAAAGAAGGGGGGGAGAGTAGTAATTAATTGGACATCGAACACGATAAGAACGGCACGGGGATGGATGGAACAACAAGATGATTACGATACGAAGCGAAACGAACATTGAGCAAACAAGACAGGTAGAAAACACATTGCAACTTCCGGAAACATTTGTGAAAGCTTTTGATTGATAGGGAGCAGATAGGAATATACCGCTCGAGTGAGTGAGTGACAGCCGGGGGGTAAATTAGTGCAGGCGGGGAGTGATCTTCATGTGAAGGCCGTCCTTCGGGAACATCGTCGCGATAATCCTATAGAACAAACGTCGTGAGAAACACTGGAGGGAGGGACGAAGAAAAGGAGGGAACGTACTCAATCTCGTTACTCTCCGGCGTAACCACATGCTCCATGTTCATCATCGACACGCCGGTCGACAATCCCAGGGCAATATTCATGCTCGCGTACTCCGTGCCAATACACCTATGCACACCAGACCCCCACACCATATAATGCTTGTTCATCTCCGCCTGGTTAGTCGGGTTGATCCATCGCTCCGGCTTGAATTTGTCTGGCTCAGGGAACACATCGGGGTCCTGGAGCGAGGTATACAGCGATGGAATAAGCATAGCGCCAGCGGGCACCGTGTAGTCTTCCGAGATGGGGAACGCCTTGGTGGTCTTGTACGGCACCATCGTCACCGGTGGTTTCGCCCTCAAGCTCTCCTTCACAACAGCCTGGAGGTACTTCATCTCATCCAACATCTCCAGCGTGATCGGCTTCTCGTAATCCCCACACCTCACGCGTTCCTGCTCCTCCCGGACCTTCGCCAACACCTCAGGGTGGTCCGCGAGGTGCTGGAAGCCGTAGACGAGACCACTGGACATGGCGTCCTGGGAAGCGAACAAGAACGAGAACACCACCATCGCCATCTCGTCGTTGCTAAAGTCCGTCCTGCCCTTATAATCCGGTGCCCTCAGCTGCATCACCCACTCGTCAAGAAGACACTCCGGCTGATCGCCCCTGTCCATCGCAGCCTTCGAATGTCCCGCAGCGAGCTCCAACCAGCGCATAGCAACCTTGCGCGCCTGCACCGCGCGGTACACCTTGGTCCCTGGGAGCGCGATGGGGAAGTTGACGAGCTCGAGAGCACGGGTGATGGCCCAGTACTTGTCGCTGATTTCCTGGGCGGCGTATTCGGGGATGTGGGGGCCGCAGAAGACGCGGAGGGAGGTGTCCATGTTGAGGTGGCGGGTGGGGAACATGATGGGGCGCGCTGAGGGATCTTTGGTGTACTCTTCGATCCAGCGGTTGAAATGCTTGCGGTTGCATTGGTCCTGGATGGAGATGTAGTTGCTGGGAAAACGTCAGTTGGGGTTGCATGGGCAAACGACGCGTGAAGAGGGTGCGTACCCAATGGCCTTGCGGGCGAAGAGACCGTTGAGACCCTTGCGGTAGTCGAGATGAGGCTTGCCGACCAAGAATACCCTATGGATAAAGGATAAGCAAATGAATTTGATTACAAACGCACGCAGCAAGCAAAATTGCGCGTTTTCTTACTCACCAGTTGTTCGGCTTCAACACCTTGCGCGCCGAGTGAACGAGGCAAGGCTCAGCGTACGAAGGAGAGTTGAGAATCTTGAGCGACAGCTTATTCGTGGAAGCCATGACGATGAAACTTTGTTTTTACGCGTCAATTAAGGAAATTCGCGAAAGTCACACAAGAGCTCTTACATATGGAACACACTGAGTGCGCTGAGGTCGCCAGTACTCCATTGCTTGCAGTAGTTCTCGATAGACGGGTACAACGAGTTGACGAATTTGCCGATGATAGGAATGGTGAACGCTGGGCCTGGCAAATGCCTCTTCTTGTACCTATAACGAATTTGCTCGAGCACCAAAAGCGTGCCGACCAAAACAACCGTCGTAGTCACCCAGTTCGTGTTCGAGAGTGCACCGAAAGCAGGGAGGTGGGCGGGGAAGTTGAAGGCATGGGTGGAGGTGGGGAGGGAGGCGGAAGGGTTCTCACGCATGGAGGAGGCCATGGTCCTCTATACACTGTTACGCGCTGCTGATTGCGAGGCGACCGTAATGAAGAGGAGACCAGCAGCACGATCGAATACGCTCGCTTATAAGCGGATGATTTGATTGGATTATAAAAGTCCCCGAAATCGTTCGACATCTTTTTTCGACAGTGACTGGTAAGCCGCGGATTACTGGGCTGGGCGTAAGTTGCCGCCATCCGCACCTTCTTTCAGATTCTCCATCACCATACTATTCATCCTTTCTTGGTCCAGGCATGGCCGGCCCCTCCGCTGGTGCAATTCATAATAGGCCTAGATGTGGGGGTTGCTTATACAGGATTAATAGAGGGCGGCCAAGAAGCTGAGAAAGATGTTGGACGGGGTGACCGGGTTGGCCAGCCACATTGACCGAACATTGACAACCAAGTGAAAAAATATGGCGCGCGCCCACGTGGACGCTACGGTGCCAATATTCCAATGGGGGGCTGCGGGTAGGTTTAGTGTAAATGTTGTAGCCAACTCCGTGCTTCACCGGGTTGTACGGGAAAGATTGTGGCAAGATGAATTACTAATTCGGGAGATGCGGCAGAAGACTGGACCCACCTCCCACACATTGTTTGTGTCGAAGGACGAGGCCAAACGTCGAAGGGACATGAAAGTTGAAGGCAAGTTTAGCATCATAACAGCTTTCCCGTCGTCAGCTGCTGGAGACACCGTCTTCCACGTGTCTTAAGCCGCCACTGTGCCTCTCCTGTGCTGCAAGTAGAAGAGACATGACGATGACCGCGCCTACTTATGACATCACTCAAGAGCACCAAACTGTACATAAACCGACCCACGCCTGCCATCCTCGACACCAAACTAACTACTCCTCTCCCACCACCAATTAAACCCTCCAACCCAAACCCACATCATCACCATGCTTCGCACCGCATTCGCCACCATCCCACGCAACGTCCGCGCTATCCATGCATCCCCCGCCGCATACAAAACGTTGACCGAGAAGGTCTCAGAGGTGGCTGACACGGTAGGCCGTGGCGCCAAACAAGCATTACTTCTCTCGGCTCACACGGAGAACGAACAGGTGAACAAGAAGGTTGGACAGGGTCTAGCTTCGGCTATCGAGACCGGCGAGCAGGCGACGGAGGCGACCAAGGAAGCCGTCGGTGAGTACACATCATGACATATCAGTGATACTTGTATGACGAGATGGCTGACACGGTTCTCAGGGTCCGCGGCTGAGACGACGAAGCAGAAGGCGGCGGAGGCAGGAAACGTAGCCTCGAAGAAGGCACAGGACGCTGGGGATGTGGCTTCGAAGAAGGCCCAAGAGGCTGGCGACGCAACACAGCAGACGGCGGAGCAGGCCAAGCAGAAGGGCAACCAGGTTCGTAGTTCTTGTTCGGCAGTGACTTTGCTTGGAGGCTGATGGCTTTCTTGCTTTCAGGCTGCCGCCGGGGCCCGTCAAGGGAAGAAAGACTTTGTGAACGAGGTGAAGAAGTAAATTAGGATGACCGCTATTATTACGCAATTGTATTTTTATCCGCGCACGCATAAACAACCTGCATTCGATTGGAAATACTGTACGAGGATGAAGCGAAGAGCGGCGGACACGGTACCGACGGTAGCCACGCGTCACAGCGCCGAAAGCCAGCCATACTTACGTCCGACGGAAGCGACGTCAGTCAACCCAGACGACCATGTCAATCATCCCACGCACACGCTCGTCAATCTCCAGACGACTAATCTCACGAAGTGCCATTCTCTCCAGAACGCTCACCGCCCTACCAGGATCCACCCCAACCCCAGAACCTGCGCCGGCCAAAGAAGCAGAAGAAACCCTCCATGGCACAGCGCCCTACGCCCAACTCTACCTCATCCTCCACACGCACGAACCTCCCTCATCCTACCCAAGTCGAAAAGTAACAACCCTCCAACGGAAACTCCAACTCGAGCTCACCAAGCATAAAATCCGGGGAACCGTCAACTTTGGACACCGACCTGATCTTGCCCACTTGGCCTCTCCACCCGATGCTGGAGAAGAGGGCGAGCATTACTTTGCTACAGTGTATTCGAATGAAGGGCGCGGAATGCGGGATATACCGAGGCTTGCGATGGAGGATGTGGAGAGTGTTGCGTGGGATCTAGCAAAGGGGCCTGGGGCGCTGGAGATGCATCCCGCGAAGGAGGAGGATGAGGAGGTGAGGGTGTATGTGTGTACGCATGGGGCGAGGGATTGTCGGTGTGGGGATCTTGGGGGTAGCTTTGTACAGGCGTTGAGGGAGGAGGTGGGGAGGAGGAAGCTGGAGGGGACGGTTAAGGTTGGGGAGGTGGGGCATGTTGGTGGTCATAAGTGCGCTAGATCTTGGGGGCTTGCGTTTCTGTCCAGCCAAGCTCATGTATTCTGTTCCAGGTGGGCTGCGAATATGTTGGTGTTTCCCCATGGCGAGTGGTGAGTCAACCCATCCCTTCTGTACGAGAGACGACGCTGATGACATTGATTCTGGTTAAAAGGCTCGGTCAACTGCACCCAGAACACGCGCCCAAAATCCTAGAAGAGATCCTCAACGCTCCTCGAAAGCCACTCCAATTCACCGGAAAACGGATCTGTCAAGAGCATTGGAGAGGAAGACTTGGGCTCGATAAGCAGGAGCAGCTAAATCTCTTGTTATGATCCGGCGTTGTGCCGATCAATTTCACCCCTTCCCTCTCTCCTCCCACCTCCTCCATCCATCTCCTCCCTCCCTCCAGTCTACTTACCCCATAATTTAATCCTTAATCTCCTCCTTAATGCAACCTAGAATTCTCCTCATAGACTCGTATGATTCCTTTTCGTTCAAGTGAGTATCCTTCCCTCCTCAAGACGATCCGATCTCTCGCTGAACAAGATCCTGCATGACAGTCTAGCATCCTTGTGCCACCAATCCCTCCCCTCCCCCCTCATCCACATCATCAAAAACGATACCCTCACTCTCCCCCAGCTCCTCCCCCTCCTCTCCTCCTTTACCGCAATAATTATCGGCCCTGGACCCGGCTCACCTACCCATGCACAAGACGTAGGAATTATCCCAGCTCTGTACGCTCTGCCAAACGCGCACCTTCTCCCGATCTTCGGTGTTTGCTTGGGGCTGCAAAGTCTGGGCGTGGCGTTCGGTGCGAAGCTGAGGAGGCTGAGGGTGGTGAAGCACGGGCAAATCTCGGAGGTTGTGCATGGGGGAGTGGGGATTTTTGAGGGGGTGGGGGAGGTGAGGGCTGTGAGGTATCATTCGCTTTGCGTTGATCTACCCTCTCCTCTTCCTCCTTCCACCTCGGTCTTTATCCATACCCATACTTCTGCCGCGGAGACGACCTTCACCTCGGAACTGGAAGAACTTGCCCACGTAGACGACGAACTCACAGAAAACGGCAGAGTCATAATGGCACTCCGACATCGCACCAAACCGTTCTACGCCGTACAGTATCACCCCGAGAGCGTCTGTACGTCCGGTGGTGGGCTGCAGGTCCTACAAAACTTCTTCAAGATTGCAGAGGAGTGGAACGCCGAGCATGGGAGGGTGCTAGAGCCTTTGGAAGAGCGACGGACGGTGTTGGTGGGGGCGCCTTGGCCGAGGGCGCGAACTGCCCTATCTTCATCCTCCTCCTCACCACGCACAGCACCGCGGAAAGTCCACACTACGACTCTCACCCACCCATCTCTCTCGAGCCGCATCCCAGAGCTGTGCGAAGCCCTCGGCGTCCTAGAGGACGACGGTGCCCCGTTCGTCCTACTCGACTCCGCCGCTGCCCCAGGTCGATTCTCCATCATCGCGTGTCTCACTCCTCATTCACCGGTATTGTCGTATCGCGTCGGCGAGCGCTGTCTAGTCCAAACCACCTCCTCCCGCTTCTCCTCCTCGTCTAGTCCATCACCACCTGGCGGTTCATCATCGCCCGGCGGTGCGAGAATCCAACGGCACGAACTCGGCGATACCCAGGACGTATGGAGCTGGCTTAAAGACTATATGGATGAGCGAAGGGCAGAGGGCGGGGCGGAGGAGGTCCCGTTTTGGGGTGGGTTGGTGGGGTGTGTGTCGTACGAGGCGGGGGTGGCCGGGTCGGGCATCCCGTTGGATGCGCGTCGACCTCGTTTTGCTGAGGCGCTTCGGCCTTCCACCGCTCAAGGCCGAGGAGAGGGAGAGAGAAGAAAGGGCGAGAGCCAGCACTCGGACTTTAACCTGGTGTTCGTGGAAAGGAGCGTGGTGATCGATACGCACACGGGGAGAACGTATGTGCAGAGTATTGTGGATGGGGATGAGGCGTGGGTGCGTGCGACGGGGGTGATTGTTGGCGAGGTGGCCGATAAACCTATCGGAACTGGTCTCATCTCTGCCGGGGAGTCAGAGGCCACCGTCTCTGCTGTTGGCAAGCCAGTGGTCACACTCCCGAACAAGGAACGCTACATCCGGAACATCAACGCTGCGAAAGAGGCGCTGTACGCGGGCGAGTCATACGAACTTTGCTTGACTGCGCGCACGAAGGTTGCGTTCCCTGCTGCCTCATCCTCGTCCTCGCGGAAATCGAAAACTCGACCCTCTTCATCCTGGGACAAATACAAGAAACTCCGCGCGTCGAATCCTGCGCCCTTTTCTGCATATATCAGACTTCAGCCGACGACGCTGCTTTCGACTTCCCCGGAGCGATTCTTGTCGTACTCCCGCCCCACCGTCGCGAATTCTTCTTCCTCCTCCTCCTCCACATCCACACCACATAAGGTCCAAAAACAGCTCTGCCAACTCCGTCCCATCAAGGGTACCCTCCGCAAATCCCGACCTGGCTCAGACTCCCCCATAACTCGCGCCGAAGCCGAACACCTCCTCCGCGGCAGCGCCAAAGAAGTCGCTGAGAACCTGATGATCGTCGATCTCATCCGGCATGATCTAGGGGGTGTGTTGGGGCCGAGGGTGAATGTGAAGAGCTTTTGTGGGGTGGAGGAGTATGAGACTGTGTGGCAAATGGTTAGTGTTGTGGAGGGGGTGTGGGAGGGGGAGTGTGGACATGCGGATGGGGAGGGAGGGAGGGGAGGAGGGGTGGGGTGGGAGGTGTTGAGGCATAGTTTACCGCCTGGTTAGTTTTTCTCTCTCTCTACTCATACTCTTCTGTGCTATGCTGACACGGACTGCCTTACAGGGAGTATGACAGGAGCCCCGAAGAAACGCAGCATGGAGATCCTCCAAGCACTAGAGGACAGCGAACGAGGGATATACTCCGGCGTTCTGGGATACTGGTGTGTCGGCGGCGGAGGGGACTGGGCAGTGACGATTCGCAGCTGCTTCAAGTACGACGACGCGCACGCGGCTGTGGAAGAACCGCCGTCGTCGTCGCCTTCTTCGCGGGCACCTTCGCGCGCGTCGTCCACGTCGAATGATATCCGAGCTGACGACTTTAGTGGGGATGCGACGGAAGAATGGGTGATCGGTGCGGGAGGCGCGATCACTGCGCTTTCCGACCCGGAGGCGGAGTGGGAGGAGATGGTGTTGAAGCTGGAGAGCGTGTTGAGGTCGTTTGGCGCGTTGGAGAGCCGCGGGCGCTAATTCAAGTCTGTTTTCACACTTTCGAACCGGGCACATATATACACACATACCATTACTATCTGGATAGACTACTACTACCTCAACTGCTGTATCGTTAGCAATGAATTCAACTTCATGTTTGTCTTTCTTGCATCTGATTTAACTTGCACACACCACGAAGCAGACCAAGCTTGACTGCAATTCCCACTACATCTTAGCTGACGCAACTTGTTCTCGCCGTCGCACGGGGCCACCAGACAGGCTCACAATAAAGGTACAGATGTAAACGCCGACCTGGTACAGTACTACTTATGCGGTGTCTCCCTGCCGTGATACAACTATGGCTACAACAAGCTCGGATATCATCGAACGCTAAGCAAAAGGCAAAGAAGGGAGACAGCGAGGAAACAGTCACAGCAACACAACATCCGAACTCTAGAAAGTCAGAGGGTAACATGAATAGACCACCCAAACTCTAAGCCGAATGCGGGCAAGAAGTAAGAAATCATCCATGCAGAGTTCGATTAAGCACATTCACTCCTTCCATCGTGCGATACGCATTTCCCTCATCTGTTTCCGCGCAGCACGCGTGTGCTGGTTCAGTCCGCCTCGAAATGCCCACGTTGCGTCCCTCCAGGAAGTATTCTCGCCAGTCGATGTCGCTGGCCGGATTGAATACCTGCGAAGGAGAGCGCTGCCGCCAGGCTACCGAACAGAGCGCGAGTCAGTATCAATGAAATGAGCCAAGCTGGGACTACCCTTACATGGTCCCCCAAATACTTAGTAGCATCTACAACACAGTCGTCCACCACAATAAGACAACACCCAGGATGCGTCACCTTATAGGCTTCCGCCTCCTGCAGACCCCAGACTTGATCCTGCCAATCGGGCTTTAGACCTTCAGCAAGATCGAGATCGTCATCGGAATCCCCAGAGTGGTGATGGTGGTGGTGTGGATGGGCGTTGCTTCGCATGTACTCTAGAGCTTCTTGCATATCTGCTTCGCGCGCTCTACGTAGACCGTTGACGAGGCCAAGTCTGTGCAAGGCGGCGATGATCCATTTGGAAGGGTCCCAGTCGATGTAGGAAGGGCCGGAGCGGTAGTCGTGAGGGAAAGCGTGCTGCGTGGCGGTTCGAGGTTAGCGGACGCTTGGTACAGTAGTAGAGGAAGAAGAAGTTACGTGCTGGATGGAATAATCAGTTAGTCATCAGATGGTGAACGTTACGGATGGAAGGCAGTGGTTCTTACGAAATTATGATTGCCTTCACCGCCAGTCAACAGTGCCAGAATCTAGCAAAGCGAGGTCAGGTCTACACATAGGTATGGCTAGGTAAACCGCTTCGGGCAAGGAACTAACCAAGTTTCCCCTGGAGGTATTCTCGTCAGAATACGGCTGCAGTCCGTCCCAGTGCGCCAGCCTAAACATTCGCCATAGTGATGAGCATCGGCATGAGGTCTCGCCGAGAGAAGAGCGAGTAACACTGACGAGTTGACCAAGAAGGTGCAGTGCCAGACTGTCGATGTATGGGTCAACAGTCGAAGCAGGAAGGTAATATGGCAGGAGACGCTCACTCGCAAGCCGAGAAACCAAGCCACCCCAAATGAAGGATCCCACGGGATCTTTCCACAGCATTCCCATGAGCGCGGGGAAACCGAAACCGAGACTGAGGGCAAGAGGTACTGGGGCCTTATTAGCCCGGTATAGGCTAGCCAAGATAGAAAGGAAACCTTACCATAGTACTTATGTTGGAAAACGACGACTATGTCCGATAGAATCAGCTCGAAGTCAAGTGGAAAGGCTTGTCGGACGAGAAAACAAACCTGGGTCGGATTCCAGGTCGTCCTTGTCCACAAGCTCTAGCTTGCGGTACATGGGCTTGTAGAAGATCCAGCCCACATGCGAGTATAGAAGCCCACGAGTGGCCGGATACCTATGAAATGACGGTCAGCATGACGAGCGACTGGAGGCTAGCGTTTTACCCACGGGTCATGGACCACATCGTCGGTGAATCTCTGCAACACAAGTTCGGTAAGCAAGAGTTTGAAGCTGAGCCAGTATAGTGAACGCTGACGTGGTGTAGTCGGTGGCGAAGACACCTTGGGGTCGCTTAGAACTGTCGTCTTATGGCGAGAACATTTGCATCCTTACCACCACTGAGTAAATCAGCATCCGAGTTAGCGCGACGAACCCAAGGTATGATGCAGGCACGTACTTTAATGGAACCCTGGAACCCTGCAGAACCCAGCAACGCAAGAGCGAGACGAACGCCAAAACTTGCACGGAACGCTCGATGGGAATACAAGCGGTGGTATCCGATGGTGATGCTGTATGGTTGTTGTCGTCATAGCTCAGAGATGGACGTGTGCTTCCTCGCATGGAAAGAACGTACCCAAAGTCCGCGAGTTGCCAAACCAAAAACGCTAGGACGAGACTCTGCCATGCAACGGAGGTCGGGGGTAGGTAGTACGCTCCTGCAACGGCAGCGACGTGAATCCCTGTAAAGAAAAAGGCGTTACTCCACCAAATTTTGGGGGTAGACGCGTCTTTCGCGTCGAACGTTGTGACGGTCATTGTTCAAGAAGTCGCTGGTGAGACAGGGTCGGGTTCTCGGAGATGTGGCGACAGATAAGTGACGGTTTGGAAGCGAGGAGTAGGTCGACGCAGTGGAGTGCGATAAAGATAGCGGCGCAGGGTCAACCCCATTCCCCCAGGAATCGGCGCCCATATTTATGCAGCCTGTTCAAGCGTACGGTGGCGATCGTAGCTCTTCATCAGATTCATCTGGCCAGCATCGAAGGTGGAAAATGTGAAATCGGTACGATCCCAAAATGTATACAACTTGATATTAACCGCTCTCGTGGGATCGGCAAGGAACAACGCGTGGCTGACATGCTTCCGATGAGTGGACTTTCTGGCCGACGCACCGACGACGTCCCGCAGCAGCGCAGCTGAACATACTATGAAATATTTTACTTCCACTGTACAGTAACGTTACGGGTCAAACAATACTCGAAGATGCTCATCTCATTTATCTGTCGGTACACACAGCTGGGCAGCAGTATACGTCATCTACTCGATCCCTCTGCCTCGCGGATCAGGGCGCAGACGGCTCGCACTCGCTCCGTCTGAGTGACCCAAAGTCCCCATTCACCGGCCCCACCAACGCCCATACCCATTCCATCCACACGGTGCTGCATGCCGCCGTCAACCCAGGCCCCCCCGCTCAAATGCACCTCGTGAAGATCATATGGTAGCAAAGTGAGTATGTCTCCAATGGTCTTGTCGTTGATGCCAGAGCCCGGAAGGATGGTAAGAGTCCTGGTCTCCTGCTTGAGTAGGAGTTGGGACCTCTGGAGGAGAGCCTTGAGCATGGAGAGAGACTGGGGTGCTGTGGTCCCTCCGCCACTACGGATGTGGTACATGAGAGTCGGCCGGCTAGAACATACGGAGATCCAAACCTGGTCAAGATGCGGTTCACGCCGCGGATACCTCCCAGCACGTCAAAAGCTGCACAAGCACTGGTTCAGTATGATGTCGCGCAAAAGTGTGGTGTTGTTGACCTCCTGCGGGGTCCTTGGTCATATCGAACGCCCGGTGAAAGCAGACTACGGATAGAATGTTAGTCTGGATAAAGGCTGATAAAATAGAAGTCAGACATTCAACCGGCTCAGCGACATGTGCGAATCTGCTTGAACGTCAGTCGGGACAAGTCAGTTAGTAAGATCCATCCATACCTAGTAGTCTTCAAGGCATCAACACCGCCATCCAATGTCAGGAAGCCAGCGACGACCCCAGCAACACCATTCTCGATGAACATCGACGCGTCCTCAAGCATGATGTCGAACTCCTCCTCAGAGTACAGGAAGTCTCCGGTACGCGGTCGCACCATAGCCTAGATGCACAGTTTATCGGCTACGACGACTATCCCTTGAATACCTGACTGGCGAACCATGATGGGAATCCCGGGCACTGCGCGCTGAACAGCCTTCAAGAGCCCCAGGCTCGGAGTAGTTCCTCCTCCAAGACCCAGATTGCCGCAGAGTTCGAGACGCGAAGCACCGCCGAGAACGGCACTGAAGCAGACATAGACGTCAAGACCGAGAATCGACTACTACCAAAGGACCAACTGGGTAGCACTCTGCACAGAATCCACGCAAACTTCAACGATCATGGTGTACAGTCTAAGCTTGCGGTGCTGTTGGTGGTGGTAAGTATTAGAAAGAGCGAGCGCCTCCCGAGTACACGTGACTGTGGCGCGCCTCATCACCTCCCTCCAACCCTTAACACCACTAGCGCACCTCCTCGCACAGCTCCATGTCCCTCTCACCCCCAAAGCTAACATCGCTATCCACACAAACCCTCACCCTTATCCTCGAAACCCAACGGTTTCCCTCCACCTCCAACAACGCACAAATCTTCTCCAACCTCAAGCAGCTACGGGCCGGTATCCTCGAGTATGAAGCAGTCAATGGCAAGACGGGTGCGACGCAGGACGTAGCGGGGCAGTATGAGCGTATGCGGGGTATGATGGGGTCGGTGGAGGGCCTGGATAGGTATGCACCGTGATAGTTTGTAGCCTGGGAACTGTAAACCAATCGCGTTCGTGTAATAGCCTCCAGGAACCGCCGAAGGAGCAACCGGAAACTTCCAAGGAGGACGATGGCAGCTCAGACGACTTTGACCACCACCGAACGACGGCCTTCACGCCGTATAGCGATAATCCCGACGTGGAGCGCGGGCAGAGTAACGAAGAAATGCTACAGATGCAGCAACAAATGATGGACGGTACGTTCTGCACCGATACTCCCTCCAATTATTCGACTCAATGGTGTGCTTTGCAGAACAAGACACGCATTTAACACACCTATCCTCATCACTACACCGAACACATCATCTATCACTCGCGATAAACGATGAACTAGAAGACCACACGCTGCTGTTGGACGGCCTCGATGACTCGCTTGGTCGAACGGATACCAGAATGGCTACTGCACGAAGGCGACTGGACAGAGTTGCTGATGGTGTTAAGGGAAATGGTGAGCACATCCCCGCTCTTGCGCTACCGTGGCATGTTTTGAATCAACGTTCTCGCAGCATCGACAGTCACCATTGGCGTGCTGATCTTCGTCCTCCTCGTGTTGATTGTGGTGTTCAAGACATGATATCTGGGTTCCTTCGGTGTTTTTGTATTTATCACTCTCTGGGGATTATTGGATGTGCTGCTATGTGAAGGACACGATAACATGTGCGCCGCGGGGACTGCGGAGGTCCTCTCGTCATGAGCTCGCCTTCTTGCCAGTAGCAACATTGCCATACTCCAACAGCCAGTCAGGTTCAATCTCGGTGATCAGCCGTATTCTGCAAGGTTCGAACATCAGATCGCTAGCAAAAAAAGCAGTGAGAAAGCTAAGCGTACTGCAGCTTCTTCGTCTCCTCCATCTCATGGAACACTACCCATCCTGATGCCGGCTTCCGCGTAAAGAGCACGGAGGTCGGATGAACATGCATCACCTACGTCGAATCAGCAAACACTCTCCAATGCACAGGATACGGATCCCCACCTGGTCTCCCCTTACACTCCGATACGTCCCATCCGCCATCCAACGCGCCCCGTTCCTGGAGTATCCAGCAACGAGGCACTTTCTCAGTCGCTTCCCATCACCCTGGCAGCTCTCAAGTGGGAGGTTCAAGCGTTGCATGTATTTCTTCAGCTGAGATCGAATGGAGACGGCACGAGACATGCCCCGGAATGAGAGCGCGTGATTCTTGCACCAGGAGGAGGAACGACCGTAGCGGACGAAGGCGTTGTACGCGTTGAGGAGGGTTAGGTGGTCCTGCATGGGTGGAATTGATTAAGGCCGAGTTGCAAGTAGCTTGAGTGCGAAGGAGAAGAGAGGCGTACTCCTTCTTCGGCAGTGAACTTCCGTCGCTCGAGCTCAGCTAGCGCGCCGGCAGCACCATCAGGAATAACGAAGACGTCTTGGACCGAGGCCATGGCGGCGATTGTCACGATTTCCTCTCCACACGAAAGATCTCGCGAAGCCAACAACTGCGAATGACCATGAGTTTCAAGAAATCCTTCATAAACATAGCCACGATACGCACCATCCTTGCAACCGAGACGTCCACAGGACACTCTGCAACTTTCTTCCCATCCTCTGTCAACCTCCCATCGTCTTTCCCGATCATGCCAGCAGCAATCAGGCCCTCCAGCGCACGTAGCACGCTCTCTGCAGGAGGCGCAGAAAGCCAGCTGAACTTCATAAGATCATCTACGCCCAGCGCCTTGAGCTGGAGAATCGGCGTCATCATGTCAGTACGAGTGACCTCCGCCGGGGTAGATGGAGGCATCGAAGCAAAAGTCGATTCGGTGTAGAGACGGTAGCAGGTCCCTGGCGAGGTTCGGCCTGCTCGCCCAGAGCGTTGGGTGGCGGAGGCGACTGAGGTGGGGACGGTGGAGAGAGCGGCGAGGCCTGTAGTAGGGTTGTAGGTGCGGATTTTGACGAATCCGCTGTCGATGACATATTTTATGCCTTCGATGGTTACACTAGCCTGAAAAGGACTTTGAGATTGGTAGGTCCTGAGGGGGAGGGTCGAGCACAGACCTCTGCGATGTTCGTCGATATTATCACCTTCCTGCTGCCACGCCCAGTGGGCTCGAAGACGCGCAGTTGTTCTTCGGTGGTCAGACCAGCGTAGAGGGCGAGCGGAACAAGCTTTGGGGCGTTCTTAGGGAGTCTGCGATTGTACGTTAGGTGCACGGTCGACATGTCAAATTTTAGCAAACTTACGAGAGCATGAGATCGGAGAGTTCTTCCAGGCACCGCTCTATCTCGTCTCTACCCGTGAGGAACACAAGGATGTCACCTGAACCATGCTAACATGGAGGTGAGCCAGATGGATTTGCGGTGATCGTAAAGACCAACCTGGGTGTTGATACTACATGCTACCTCAGCTGCCTTGCGTACGTAGTCCGGGGTGGGTTCTTGAAGGTACGCGACCTCCACAGGGTACATCCTTCCTTCCAAACTGACTATTATCGCATCGTCGGTTCCTCCGCCGGTGAAATAGTCGAGAAAGGCCGTGGCGTCCAACGTCGCTGACGATACAATCAACCGGAGAGACGGTCGTTTCCTTCGTATTCTGTAAGGGTATGGATATGAACGGGACGATCATTGAAGGGCTCGGCGACTGACTTGGGGAATTAGGCTGACTTTTTCAGAATTCCGAGTAGGAGATCGGTGTATATTGACCGCTCGTGTGCTTCGTCGATCTATATGTAATGGTCAGACGGATGTCCTGCAAAGCCGTACATGCGAGAAAGTACATGCCATGATAACGCTGTACCGACTGAGCAGCGGGTCCACGAGCGTTTCGCGGAACAGCATACCATCGGTAAGGTACAATATACGTGTGCGCTCTTTGTCGCTGACGTCTTCGAATCGGATGGTGTAGCCAACCTTCAATAAGATGAGCTGGGGTACCTTTGACGCCTATTGAGTGGTGAAGTACCTCGTCGCCAAGAATAGACCCGACTTCCGTGGCTACACGTCCGGCAACAGAGGTTGCTGCTATTCGACGCGGTTGCGTGCACGCAATGACGTTGCCTTCAGAGGCCCAGCCTGCCTCCATCAGGAACTGTGGAATTTCTGGATAAACTAAGTGAAGGTGAACGCGTCGATAGTCAGTGCATACTCACGCGTCGTCTTTCCACACCCCGTTTGCCCAACTATAATCATGACACCATAGTTCTCAGCGCAGTAAAGCATCTTCTCCCCTAGAAAATGTCCCTCTTAGTCAATGCAGCGTCCAGGTCGAAGAATCACTCACTGTGCTTATAGATGGGCAATCGCTCCCGCTGAGACTGGATTGAGAGAGCGGCAAGTGCTGATGGGTTGCTTGAGATGACATTCCCCTCTGCCTCGCTAGCACGGTCAAGCGTAGACCCTGGTCCGACTGTCCCGGGCTTCCAAAACTGCAGAGACATGAGTTCGGGCGACAGGCCAAGCGGACGGCGAGGTGGATGTGAATCTGCACGTGACCGTCGATCAGCCACAACAAGACTCTTTCCTCTCCGCTTGCGCCAAATTCTTCGCAAGCGCCTTCCCCGACTACTAATCGCAGCATCAAATGAGTCGCGGAGGATTTAGAGGTGGTGGACGCGGTGGTGGAGGTCCGTAAAGCCTGTTACTATAATACAAAGATGGTACTGAGCTGTCGTACTTCCTCTAGGTCGAGGTGGAGGACGAGGCGGCTTCCAGCAGCGGGATTTTGGTCCACCAGACACTGTTCTAGGTACGCCCTATCTCCACACTCTGCCTAACCTTGCTGAACCCATGGCTTCACTCTCCACTTAGAGATGGGAACTTTCATCCATGCCGTCGAGGACGAAATGTTGTGTTCTTCTTCCATGCCGGACAAGGTCCCCTACTTCAACGCCCCGATATACCTGCAGAATAAGTCGCAGATCGGAAAAGTTGACGAGATCTTGGGACCTATAAACGAGGTCTACTTCTCCATCAAAATGTCCGACGGCATGGTCGCCGGCAGCTTCAAAAAGGGCGACAAGGTCTTCATTGGCGGCGACAAGCTGCTGCCCATCGAAAGGTTCTTGCCGAAGCCGAAAGTCGAAGGAGGTACGCTGCTTCCGCGGTGAATTATTTTCTGCACTCACATCTAACACACTCCTACTAGGCGTCAAAAGTATGATCAAACTACTCGAGTGCTGTACTCTTCTGATGAGCATTTTTACCCACAGAACGCGGTCGCGGTGGTGCGAGAGGTGCCCCAGGTGGCCGTGGACGCGGAGGAGGATTTGATCGAGGCAGGGGACGTGGAGGGTTCGGGCGTGGTGCACCCAGAGGCGGCGGTGGTGAGCACTCACCCATA
This sequence comes from Pterulicium gracile, assembly GCA_004369125.1. Lineage (NCBI taxonomy): Eukaryota > Fungi > Basidiomycota > Agaricomycetes > Agaricales > Pterulaceae > Pterulicium > Pterulicium gracile. The sequence continues at coordinate 1,108,751 of ML178820.1, forward strand.
CTTCCACTCATCGGCAGCATACTGAACTCACTGCAATGTAGGCGGCTTCGGGCGCGGTGGTGGAGGCGGTGGGTTTGGTGGAAGAGGAGGAGGCGGCGGTGGTTATGGAGGAGGAGGTGGTGGCTTTGGCCGTGGTGGAGGTGGAGCCTTCCGAGGACGGGGACGGGGACAGTAAACGTTCTTTCTATCGGAGAACCTGGCTGTCGAGAAAATTACAGTTCCCCCGGCTGTTCACCAGCAGCAACTTCAATCCGGGCTTGTATGCAAGATATTGTAGATTAGCTGTACTTCCGCGTACCGGTCCACGGATAATTGACAGCATGTCTACTGGCAGCAGAGCAGAGGTTGTCTCTGGGTTGTCTGCAGCCTGAAAAAATTCTTGTGTCGCAGAACCTTGGTATAGAGCCCATTTTGATCGCCACGGGCCACGGCTTTCATCCCTACTCTCATCCTCCATGGCTTCCGGTCAGCCTTTACCCAACACATCCCAGCTGAGCCCTCTGAACCATGAAGATCCTTCTATGATGACAATACTACTTGACCCCTTGGAGGATTTGCATAAGCTCTCCCAAGCCTTGTTCCTTTCCCTAGGACCACCGCAGTCCAAGCCACCAGCCTTCCCACCTCTGAGCCAGTTTCTAGACTGTGACGCGACACTGTCAAGTGCCGTACAACTCGCACACGCTCACCAAGCCAAGCAGCGACGGATTGAGGTGTTGCAGACAGAGATACTTGAGCTAGACGCGAACTGGCGGCAAATCTGCATTGAACTAGATCGCGGAAAGCGCGAGCTCGAGGCCGTGATCAAACACGGAGACGCGAGAGTTACGGCGATGGAGAAGGCCAAGCAAGGTACACTGCTTCAACCTCTGCCTGTCTCTTGAATTCTCATGGGTTTTCACCGTCGCGTGTAGCGGCGATCCCATACCCGGAACTCTTGACCTACGCTCAAAGCCTCAGTTCCTTCACGTCCGCACCACCAAACATGCCGGACATGTCTCTACCCGGGCAACCACCACCACCTCTTTTCTTCCCCCCGTTCCCTAATGAAGAGAAGATGCGGCGCGGCCGCCTTAATGCTGAGGCACCGCTTGGTATGGCTGGGGAGACACATTCAGTGGGCCGACGTGCGTATTTCGATGATCTCATGTGCCTTGGACGGTCTGCTGATGATGGTTCAATTGATCTCTAGCACCAACCGTGTCGCCAACTACGATGAACCCTACCCACCTCGCACCCGGTGCAAATCCGTACAGACAGGACTTGAGGCCAGCGCAGCAGCCGTTCACGCTTGATCTCGACTTGGATCTCAATCCAGAGCTATAGAAAACACCCCCGGGCAACGATTATACCACCTGTACTAGTATGATAATCCACCACACTTTTTTGGCCCGGCTTTAGCATGCACACCCACGATCGTGATCACATACAAGTTGAACCTCGGAGAAATGGTCGCAACGATTCCCGCTTCCCGAAGTTCTGTACTGAACATTCCGTGAATTCGCTTACGACCCAGCTGACCGGAGGCCGACCTCGAGCTCTGTTCGACACAACGACATCATCACCATAGGTCATGGGTCTATCTTGAATACCGCAAGTTCCGAGCAGGGCCCGGCATGGTATAAATACTGGAGAGCTCGCTTCTACGGTTCATCCTTACCTCAAACATTGCAGTGATGAAGCTGCATTGCATCGTGATGTGGCTGGGCGCCATAGCGAGCATCCGAACGTCTCTCGCGGCTAGTAGCGATGCAAGCCCAACGCAACTCGAGAAACATGGTCTTCATATACCTGAGCAGAAACTGTACCAGGACATCGTGAGTCGTGGTCGCGTCAATTAGTGTTGCTTCGTAACTGACGCGGTACAGGTAACCTGGGACGAGTACTCTCTCAAGATTCATGGCGAGCGAGTGCAGATTTTCAGTGGCGAAGTACACCCGTACAGGATGCCGGTGCACAGTCTGTATCTCGACGTCCTCCAGAAAATCAAGGCAGCTGGGTTCAACACGGTTTCCATCTACGTGATGTGGGCTCTCCACGAACACAAGCAGGGGGTTGTGTCCTTTGAGGGTATCAGAGACCTTCAGCCGTTTTTCGACGCTGCCATGGAGGCTGGTATCTACTTGATTGCGCGACCTGGACCATACGTGAATGCTGAGACCAGTAAGCGCGCTTTATTGTTGAAGCAACCCGCGGCTCACTCCGTCTTGTTAGCTGGCGGCGGCTTCCCTGGATGGGGCACGTACGAACCATCGATATGGAGGACTTCGAACGCAAGCTACGTAGAGGCGTATCAAGGCTATATGGCCGAAGTTGGTGGTATCATCGCGAAGAACCAGATCACGAATGGAGGGCCTGTTATTCTAGTTCAGGTGAGCTCTGAGGCTGGGTTCTGCAGACATAATTAGACGCTGACTGTTTCTACTCTACTGAATGAAGTCCGAGAACGAGTACAGCAAATGGAACGAGCCCCAATCTGAAGACTTCGAGTACGAGAAGAGACTTATCGACGATATTGTGTGTGCTCTTAGTCGACTTCGGCGAACCCTGGCTGAGCGAGGAACTAGAGGAGAGCGGGTATCACTGTCCCTATCACCACCAACGACGTCGGTCCTGATGGCCTGTACACCATGGTTGATCTTTGGGGTGAGCGCACCATTCACGCGTGGTTGTTGTTCCGCTTTGCTAAAACACCGCATGCATATTAGGCTACGATGGCTATCCAAGAGACTTCGACTGTGGCAACCCCACCGTCACCAAAACCAATGCAGTTCCTGAGAACTACTGGAGCCAGCATATGAAGATCGCACCGGACGTGCCTAATTCTATCTACGAGTTCCAAGGAGGGGCGTTCGATGGCTGGTAAGTTCGTGGCTCTCATCAGTGATAGGGACGTTTCTCAAGTCAAGAACGGATAACAGGGGTGGCGCGGGCTATGAAGCGTGTAGCGTGCTCACAGGGCCGGACTTCCAGAGAGGTGCGTTACGGTTGGCTGTGTCGGCTCTTTCGAATCTCATGCGATGGCGTCTTAGTGTTCTACAAGAACCTGGTTGGAATGTCGACGACTATCTTCAACATCTATATGTTGTACGGAGGCACCAGCTGGGGTGAGTACATCCTTGAGTACCATCCTTACGGACATCCATCCAATGCGTTCTGTGCACAGGTGGAATTGCGCACCCTGGGGTGTACACGAGTTATGATTATGTACGCAACCTTTCACGGGCTATCTTCTTCTCTCATACTAACTATCAACAGGGCTCTGCTATAACTGAGACGCGAGGATTGCGAGAGAAGTACTACGACCTGAAGACGATCACCTACTTCGTAGCCGCTACACCTGCATGGTTGACCAGTCGCCCTCAAAACGCCGAGAGCACCAAAGGTGCCTTCACCGGAGATAGTGCTCTCAAGGTCATGCAAACGTTGGATGATTTCAGCAAGACTGCGTTCTACACCGTAAGGTAAGATTGCGGCATCTCACTCATCGGAAAGTCTTTCGTTGACGGCATTTACTAGACTATCCGACGCGTCGCTCTTCACGTCGCACACATACCGCTTGAGTGTATCCACGTCTGTTGGAGAGCTTGTCCTGCCAGTGCTCGGTGGAGACCTGACTTTGCACGGGAAAGACTCCAAGATCCACGTCACTGATTACAAGGCTGGCTCTACGACGCTCTTGTACTCCACCGGAGAAATCCTCACTTGGTGCGTTCCATGCCGTTATTCCATCTCTGCTACGTACTGACCACTGGTTTCAGGGCCACTGTCGACGGAAAAGACGTTATACTCATCTACGGTGACTCTGGGGAGTCCCATGAAACCGCTATCTTATTCTCTGGCGACGCGCCGAAAGCGAAGGTTGTGTTTGGTGACGGAAAGATTGAAACCCAAATGATTGCAGACAAGAAGGCGGTTGCTATTCAGTACAAGACGACCGGGCAGACCGTCGTGGAAGTTGGATCAACGACCCTGTATATTCTTGGTATGTTCGATGCGCTCACCACGTCCAGTGGCAGATGAACTGACGACGAGTATCTAGATCGTGCCAACGCCTACGAGTTCTGGGTCTTGTACCCTCCTACAGCTGGGCCGTTTGCGCACTTCAGCACCAAGAACCCTGTCATAATCAAGGGAGGATACTTGCTTCGCACAGCGACTCTCGAAGAGGATGGCACTCTCGCAGTCACTGGGGATCTCAAGGCCACCACCACGTTCGAATTCTTGACCCCGAAGGCTGCGACGAAGCGAGTCACTTTCAACGGCGAGCCATTGAAAATCAAAGCTACTTCGCATGGTACCTTCGTTGCTACTCGTTCTGTCAAGTTACCTTCGTCACACCTTCCCTCTCTTAAGGACGCGACCTGGGTGAGCCACATCAACCTCCGCTTCTCTATGCTTCAAGTCTGACTGACTTCCGTACTAGAGAACCGCAGACAGCTTACCAGAGGTCCAAAGGAACTACACTGACACTCACTGGAAGATCGCCGACCGCAAAACAACCGTCAACCCCACCAAACCCTCCACCCCCGTCGTCCTCTACTCCGGCGAGTACGGCTACCACAACGGGCACATCCTCTGGCGCGCCAACATCGTCTCATCCGGTCGAGAAATCGGTTTCAGCGCCAACGTCTGGGGTGGTCTCGCGTTCGGGTACTCCGTCTGGCTCGATGACAAATTCATTGGATCGTGGGAGGGTAATGCCCTTTCCTCGCACTTTACAGGGCACTTCCAATTTGGGGAGAAGTTGGAGGAGGGGTCGAAGCATGTTGTTACGATTTTGACGGATCATATGGGGTATGATCAGGATTGGATTGCGGCGAGTGATTCGTTCAAGGCGCCGAGGGGGTTGACGGAGTATTGGTTCCATGGAGGAGCACCGACGGAGATAACGTGGAAGGTGCAAGGGAATCTTGGTGGGGAGGATGTGAGTGCGCTCGATGGATGACAGTTCACTGTCTGATTTGCCTTGCAGTATGTTGATACTAGCAGAGGCCCGCTTAACGAAGGAGGATCGTATGGAGAAAGACAAGGATGGCACCTTCCTGGCTTCGATGACAGCGACTGGACCGAGTCTTCCCCTCTGACTGGTGTCGAACAGGCTGGGCTGCAGTTCTACAGGTGAACCCACTCCCATGCAATTCTCCAGTTATTTATAATGCTGACATTCCATCGCAGGACGACATTCCACCTGGATATGCCATCCGGCGTCGACTATCCCATTGCGATAGCGGTCACCAACTCCACTAGCAACCCCCATTACCGTGCTCAAATTTTCGTCAACGGGTACCAGTTTGGCAGATACGGTCCGTCTATGCACTTCACCTGGGCGTCATCCTCCTTCTCACCTCCCACCTCTTGCAGTCAACTCCATTGGTCCTCAAAAGGTCTACCCCATTCGTGAGTCCATAGAGCCCGTTTTTTACACCTCTTTCTGACATTCTCCCAGCTCAAGGGATTCTCAACTACAACGGCGCCAACGCGCTAGCCATCTCGCTCTGGGCACAAGATAAACACGGAGCGAAGCTCAATTCTCTCGAGTTGCAGATCGTCGACAAAGTGGAGACGAGCATGCGGAAAGTGGTCCCAGCACCTCAGCTTTCATGGAAAGCAAGAGCAGGTGCATTCTGGGACGCTAAATCCACTACATCGACTAATAGCGACCACAGCCATAAGCATGACGAGCTATGATACGTTCCAGGATGTGCTTGCGTGTCAAGCATGTCGTTCTAGTGGTTGAGCCTCGTCAAAATAAAGTGTACTACCCCCTTCTACTTAGGTAGTCTGTGCACTCGTACACTAAACGTCCGTACATTCTACGAAAAGTGTCAAACTCGGTAGCGTGTTCTCCTTCGCCGGTTCTCCGCCTGAGCGTACGGAGGTGCGAGCGCCGTCGGCACCGAGGACTTCATCTGCTGCGCAGTCAAAATGTGATCCGCTGCTCAATGCTAAAGCTCGGATCAATGTGTATTCTGCCTCCGTGCTCACTCTTCCTCCTCTGCCACGACCACATTCGTACCCTACCTGCCAAGATGGCTTCCTGCCCTGCAGAGAATCAAGAAGACATAGACCAGTCCCATTTCTGGGATAGTGATGGAGTACACTGGGACACACATCGCATCGGCTGGGCTATCGCAGGCGGCTGCACTTTGCTGGTCAGTTCGAATTCACTGATTGAACCAGTTCGTGCCTGACATCTCTCTCTTGGCGATAGACTGTCATCTTGTCTACATTCTCTATCCTTTCTCACTGCCGGTACCGTCTTGGCTCTTAACTTTATGGCGTCTGCTCTAGAACTGAATCTCGAGCTCTTGCAGAAACTACCAGAATCGTAATGAACAGAGGCAGATGTGCGCAGCACCCATCTTCGTTACCAAGCCTTATCTCATTATCAACCACGTCAACCGCCCTGCAGTTTACGGATTCTATATCTGCCGCCAGTCTACGCGATTATATCCTTTCTATCGTATCGCTTCTTCAGGAAGTACACCTACTATTCACTAGTGGAGATCGGTACGCGACTCTCTAGCCCTGCATGCTTCTTCAGGCGACTGACCAAATTGTACAGCTTATGAAGTGAGGCGCCTTCAGAATAATACCGCTCACACCGAGAACGCACGGCTAATTCTTTCCAGGCCATAACTCTCAGTGCCTTCCTGTAAGTGCAATCTGCGGATCTCTTGCACCAGTGCTGACCCTAGTTCAGACTGTTGCTCATAGAGTATGTAGCATCGACCGGCGCAGGACAGTCTGTCCACAATGCAATCTCTCGGAAAGGCAAAAGCCCTCTACCATTCCCAGTGAGTTTGTAGAGAGTTACATCTTCTGCATCACCCTGATGTTAGGCCCGCTAGTTCTGTAGATGCAGGTTTCGACCAACTAAGGTGAGCAGACCCGTTATCTGCATCTCTGAAGAATAGTCAGATTCTAACGTTTACTTAGCTCTATTTCATGTACACTATCAAGGTGAGCATCCCCTTACCCAGCTTGACTTTCACGTTCCAAATCTGACAGAGAGCACTAGTGGTCTGTACTGCAATACGTCATCATTCGTCCAGGTGAGCACGCTCGCTATGTACCCACTAGCGAACTCAAGTTAGCTGACACTATTCTGGATAGCCGCCTCTGTTGTAGCTATCATCTGCGAACATTATCACGTCCTCTGTGAAGCCGAAGGGTTCAACTACAGGTTCGCTTCGGTGTACATCGAGAGCATCGTGTTCGTCAGCATCTCCATCGCGCTGTATGGCTTGATCATCTTCTACACCATAACCAAGTCGGAAGTACGTTCTTCGCTCGTGGCGGTTACACTTATCCAGTTAAAGTCTGACCTGGCGTAAGCTTCAAGGTCGACGTCCGATGGCCAAGTTTCTAGCTATCAAGCTGGTTGTGATGTTCACGTTTTACCAGTCCTTTGTTGTAAGTTGCAGTCATTTCTATGTCCGCTCGCTCTCACCTATTCGCACTGTATTAGTTCGAGGCGTTGGAAGGCAGGGTGATCAAAGGTATCGTACTCGAGGCTTTCGCTATGATAACCTCGGCACTGATTCCTCCTGGACAGAGACGAACTACTGGACGGAAACCAACATCTCCAATGGCCTCAACGCACTGGCCATCTGCATCGAGGTACTTCCCTCCAGCTTCTGCCCATCTGACCTCCGAGTAACCTCTCATGGCGCACACCCCACAGATGGTCTTCTTCTCCGCCTTCATGTGGTGGGCCTACTCAGCCAACGAATACAAATCCAAAACAAACAAGAAAACATCCATCTGGCGTCCCTTATGGGACAGCATCAACCTCAGCGACATGGCCACAGAGATCACCGGTTCACTGCGCTTCTACTGGAGCGCCCGCCAAGCTCGGCGGAAAGGCGCGTCGGCGCATGCAGCGGACCAGACTGCTAGGCTGGAGGGTCAGAGGCAGAGGGAGGAGAGGCCGGATTTCGCAAAGGCGTTTGGGCTATATCAGGGGGGTGGAGGGGGGAGTAGTACGGATTCGGTGACGAGGCAGGGTGGAGAGGTGGATCACAGCGGGCAGATGAGGGGAGTGCGGGAAGAGCGGCCTGAGGAGGGGTATGCGTATGAGGAGGGGCCGAGTGTAGGTGGGCGAGGGTAGAGGCATGTTTCCGATGAGCGCGGGACGGCGTAATTGCACGGCGCTGAAGGTGCAGGGAAACCTGGCGGTAGCGCGGAAGATTTTCATGGTTGCATCGCTTGTGTCTGGCCCTCATCGGAGCTGGGGTCGGTACGGGGTCGGTACATCTGCGAATGAAATGTTCTGTGGCGCGTTGACAATGCTCTGACGGCGCTTCGTGCTCTTCGTGCCTGATCTGTGCTCGGCTCTACCGTGAGCCCGTCTTCCAACCTATGGTGGCATTTTTCTTGGTGTTTGAATTCTTCGAACGTACAAAGGGCGGTGCTAGCGCTTTCTTCAGTGAGCTACAGTTGCTGTACCGGCGGTAAGCACCTCCAGAAGTCCATCCTCGGCCAAGCGATCAGCGAGCTTTAATTATGTCACACATGTCGGCTCAAAGCAGTTCGGTGCCATCTGCCCCGTTGAATGACTCCGAAGGACGACTCTCTGGGCTGTCTCTCGAGCTGAAGTTTGCTCAGCCCAGCGTGTCGAGTACCCTCCAGCTACACAGATAGACCTGGGGGCGTTCAACCTGGGGTACAGGGCCAAGAAAATACGATGATGAGCGAGTACATCATCTGATAACGTTTTGCCTGTCCTTCGAAAATGCGCAGTCGCTGAAGCTCCGGCAAGTCGACGGAAAGCCTTTGTAGGCGCCTTGGTTGGTTTGAAATCAAGGTCTTCCGAGAAATTGTATAAAGATGCGTCTCTTGTTCTGACGTCGATCTTCTCCCTTCGACTCTTCGCCGCCCCTAACCACTCCTTGAACTCTCCCAACACCTTCTACGCGAACCAAGATGATGTGGGATCTGGGGAACGGAGAACATGCAAGCCCGGCGTAAGTCTGCTCCATTCCGTATCTCGATTGAAGCTCTGTTGCTCAAGCCGGCCACGTTCCTCCATTGATTAGATATCCCGTCTCGTGAGTGGCGTGGTGCGCATAGTGTGCCAATGGGCGCCAACTGAGCGTTGAGTACTGAACGACTACTTCGTAGGCGCAATCGTAATGAACCAAGGTCAAGGACGACCTCTGCCAGGCAGGACAGCTACCCCTACGCCAGCGCTCCTTATATTGTCAACGCACCATCTCAAGCTTCGCCGCATGGTGGCGGAGTGCCGTACCAATCCCCGTATGTGCTGCTCTCGCCTGCAAGCGTGATTGGCGTTTAATTCACAATGCGTCCTCAAGGTACCTTCAACACTCTACACCAGCTCAACAACCCGGAGGCTTTCTTTTGCCTCCTCAGTCTCCGAGGCAACGGAGGCATAGCGATAGCCTCCTTGCGCGGCCACAAATGCCTCACCAGGTTTCGACACACAGTTCTCCAGATGCACACAGCCATAGCCGTGACCCCGTTGTTGTTCAGACTATGCAGAACCAGCATCGAGGCGACAAGCTGAAGAAACATCGGCATACTAGCTCGCAGCAGACATACGCCGTCAATCCCAACCAAATCATTCGCATCGCGCCTGAGTCCGCTGGTCTACCCTTGATTATTCAGAATGGACGCATCGTCTCTGGCGGGCAGTCCGGCGGCGCGCATCATCATGCCACCAAGCATTCTTCGCACCAGTCACCTCGACCGGCTGGTGCTCATGCATCTAGACCTCATCAATCGTCGCGACCCGCTGTAGCTACTGCACCAAGACCGCCGCACCAATCGTCCTCCAGACCAAAGAAGTCCAGACGGGAGCAAGAAGACCTTGACAGGGGGTTGAAGGAGAATGCCCAGAAGTTCTTGTCTCTCTTTGACATCGATTTCGAGTATTCGAAATGCACAGGGAGAAGGAAGGCACTTTGCGTGAGCGAGCAGTTCGCCTTGTCTTTGTGTTGACTCGCTAACGCGCAACTGATTTGCAGATCGGTATAAACTATCTTCGCAGTAGCAAATCGGAGCGACTGAACGGGTGTATCAATGACGCGCTGAATTTGAGGAAGAAACTTATACGTACGTGAAGAGCTTTCGCCTTCACGGTGGTGAAAACTGATAATCATACAGAGCGGTTTCGCTACAAGCCTGAGGATATTGTCGTGCTCAGAGACGACAGTGACCACCCTCGGTCACTGCCTACTAGGAAGAACATGATAGATGCGATGAAGTGGTTGGTGAAAGATGCCCATCCGCATGATTCTCTGGTGTTCCACTGTCAGTAACTAATCCCGCTGCCAATGCCTTGTTTTCTCTTACTCACTAGAATTCATCAGACTCTGGTCATGGCGGCCAGGTGCCGGATTTGGATGGCGATGAGGTTGACGGTCAGGATGAAGGTCGGTTCGCAGATTTTTAATCCATGAGAGGGTCTCAAATATTCTGCAGTCATATTTCCCATGGATCATGAGAAATATGGAGTCTTGGTCGATGATGTGTGTTCTCACTCTCCACCTACTCCGAACTACTGCTGATCTCCATGTGCTGCTTAGGAATTGCATGATATCATGGTGTCACCTCTACCCAAAGGCTGCCGCTTAACTGTACGTCTATCCATACCTTCGCGGCTCCCTGCTTCCCGCTAACGTTCAAAAAATCATACGTAGGCTATATTCGACGTGAGTCTGTCGGGTACTCTATCCTGCCAAGGAGCTGATATCAAGCTCCCACCCTCTAGTCTTGTCATTCCGGGACCGTTCTAGGTAATAGCATCATCCTTCACCTGTGATGAATATGAATTCAGTCTGACAAACTATCTCAGATATACCGTTCATCGTAATGCCACATTTTGAACAATGATCACTGAAGAAACTGACATTCTTCCTTGCTTTACAGTACTCCTCTCATGGCCGGCTCAAGCAGAGTTTAACCCATCCCTCGGCGATCGCCAAAAAATCATCGTCCGCCGATGTTGTAAGCATATGTAGTCACCCATATCGTTGGAGCTCACGATTAAAGACCGACTCTAGATCTCTTGGGCCGGGTGTCAAGACGGCCAAACAAGTGCAGATACCTTCACTGCTGGCAAATCCGCTCTGGCTGTAGGCGCTATGAGCCATGTATGTGTTTCTTTAGGTTACCTGTGTAGCCTGGCTAAGTTAACTTCGGTTCATGATCGCAGGCGTTCATCAAGACTCTTGGTGTGTGGTCTTACTCCGATTGCGTACCAGGCGACATTAGCTGATGCTGTATGTTCCTGTAGAGGAGAACCCGAAACTGACTTATCTCGATCTGCTGAATTCTCTTCGACGCAAACTGTACCCTAAGTACTCTCAGCGCCCACAGCTCACTAGCTCGCACCCAATTGTAAGTTCATAAACCTCAGACTAGCAAGGTGACTCATGAACTCTGTGTTTTGCAGGACACGAGTCTTGAGTTCATTATGTGATCTTTTCTGGCAAGATTTACAAGACGTGCGATACCCGTGTTAGGCATTTATTCTTATGCGTTTACATTATGCAATCTACGCTGTAGGTCCAAGTGAGGCTTAGGCTATGTGGAAGTCGGCTGATGACTCTCGTTTTCATTTACAGGATACCAACCTCGATCTCATTATGTGATCTCTCTTTCTCCTAGTCGTGCGACACCCAGGACCATCTATCTTATTCGTTCACCGTCACGTCCACCTTCACGCCCCGGAAACCGACTGTTGTAGCAATGCTTTTTGTTGTCTTGTTTATTACGCTTTGCTTTGTGCTCCTCGAGATATACGACGACTGTTTCTGTTTCTGTACCACATACTGTGTCTGTGAATGTGACTCCAGTGTGTGCCTCGACTGGATCTAGTGCCTCGGGCCTCCGGAGGCTGGAAGTTTGAAGAACAGCTCCAAGAACCACGTGGGCGCGTTTCGCTTCTTGATTCTGGGACGCACCTTGAAGCTGGCACACAACGGCTGTAATGTGAAGTTGCACTTCTTTTCGATGATACTGAACGCGACCACCGCCCCTGTTGAACTTTTCCCTCTCAGCTCCTGGCTGCGACCCATTTGACATTTACCGCAAGGCTCACCAGGCCGAGAGCGCTCCCCTGTCAATCGATTTTGAGCCTCAGCCTGTTTCTGTTTTCCATCATCACTGCTCGCTGTTGCAGGGCTCGCGCTGCCACTTCGTCACGGAGCCGACAACAACCTTAGTTCATAATAGGATATAAACTATCTAGAACTCGAAGTGGGGAAGCAAGGGAGGGGGGGTTATTCGGTTTCCCAGTCTCACACTGCACTCATTAACCATCTAACACCTCTTCTATTGATTCCTAACTCATTCAATCGTGAAGCATTATCTGTGTAAGCCATGTCTACTCTGTCTGCAAGCCCCAGCGTCTCATAAGCAGGTCTTTGGGCGAGCCATCAGCCCCATCACCAAGCCGCGACCAAACAGAACATAATAAACCGCGAACGTCGGCCTGGGCAGGCCTCAAGCTTCCGGGCACGGTGGCGGAGTACCATATTAATCCCCATACCATCATGTATTGCTTTCACCTGCAAGCGTGATTGCATTCTCACAGTGCGCTTTCGAAGCTACTCTCAACACTCTGCTCCAGCTCACCAACTCGCAGAATCTCTTTCGCTTCCTCAGTCTCCGAACCTCAGGCTGATGAGGCATTTCCGGTCGCGCAAGGAGGCTATCGCTATGCCGCTGCCTGCGACCGACAGTCCTTCAAATGACGTCCTTGTTATCCAGACTATGCCTAACCAACACCGCGGTGACAAGCTGAAGAAACATCGGCATACCAGCTTGGAACAGACATACACCGTCAATCCTCACCAAGTCGCTCCTATCCCGACTGAATCCACTGGTCTTCACCAGGACAGGCGCGTCGTTTCCCGCGAGCAGCCCGGCACGCCGCAACAAACAACATCACATTCGTCTCACTGGCCATCTCGACATGCTGTTGCCAATGCATCCAGACCTGACCAATCATCGCGGCCTGCTGCTGTAGCTACGGCACTAACACTGCACCAAGTGTCCTCAAGGCCGGAGAAGTCCAGGAGAGAACAACAGGCCCTTGATAGAGGCTTCAAGGAGGATGGCCAGAAGCTCTTGTCTCTCTTCAACGTCGACTTTGAGTATTCCAAGTGTACAGGGAGACGGAAAGCGCTTTGTGTGAGTACACAATTCGCCTTGTCTTCGCGTTGGCTCGCTGACGTGCCAGTGATGCCCAGATTGGCATAAACTATCTTCGCAGTAGCAAATCGGAGCGACTGAACGGGTGTATCAATGACGCGCTGAATTTGAGGAACAAGCTCATACGTACGGGACCACCACTCTCGAACCGATAGTGGTGATGTTGACGACGCTGTAGAGCGGTTTCGCTATAAGCCTGAGGATATCATTGTGCTCAGAGATGACAGTGACCACCCTCGGTTGTTACCTACCAGGAGGAACATGATAGATGCGATGAAATGGCTGGTGAAAAATGCCCATCCGCATGATTCTCTGGTGTTCCACTGTCAGTAACTAATCCCGCTGCCAATGCCTTGTTTTCTCTTACTCACTAAATCTCAAAAGACTCAGGTCATGGTGCCCAGGTTCCAGATCTAGATGGTGATGAGTTGGACAGTCAGGATGAAGGTTCGCTTCTCTGAATTTTGTCCCATCCCACCGCGTGGTGAACCCGTCTTTAGTCATATTTCCTATGGATCATGAGAAATATGGAGTCTTGGTCGATGATGTTTGTCCTCTTCCTATGGTTTCGATCCGACTCTCATACTTCATGCTGCATAGGAATTACATGATATCATGGTATCACCTCTACCAAAAGGCTGCCGCTTAACTGTACGCGTGCTCATACCTTCAGAGTTTCCTGGTTCCCGCTAGTCTTTAACAAATAATATCCAGGCTATATTCGACGTGTGTACATCGGATACTTTATCTTGTCAGGAGCTAATACCCAGTCTCCTACCCTCAAGTCTTGTCATTCTGGGAGCGTTCTAGGTAACTGCACCTCTCACCTACAATGAACTCAATCTGACAAACTATCTCAGACGTACCGTTCATCGTAATGCCACATTTTGAACAATGATCACTCAAGAAAACTGACATTCTTCCTTGCTTTACAGTACTCCTCTCATGGCCGGCTCAAGCAGAGTTTAACCCATCCCTCGGCGATCGCCAAAAAATCATCGTCCGCCGATGTTGTAAGCATATGTAGTCACCCATATCGTTGGAGCTCACGATTAAAGACCGACTCTAGATCTCTTGGGCCGGGTGTCAAGACGGCCAAACAAGTGCAGATACCTTCACTGCTGGCAAATCCGCTCTGGCTGTAGGCGCTATGAGCCATGTATGTGTTTCTTTAGGTTACCTGTGTAGCCTGGCTAAGTTAACTTCGGTTCATGATCGCAGGCGTTCATCAAGACTCTTGGTGTGTGGTCTTACTCCGATTGCGTACCAGGCGACATTAGCTGATGCTGTATGTTCCTGTAGAGGAGAACCCGAAACTGACTTATCTCGATCTGTTGAATTCTCTTCGACGCAAATTGTACTCTAAGTATTCTCAGCGCCCACAGCTCACTAGCTCGCACCCAATTGTAAGTTCATAAACCTCAGACTAGCAAGGTGACTCATGAACTCTGTGTTTTGCAGGACACGAGTCTTGAGTTCATTATGTGATCTTTTCTGACAAGATTTACAAGACGTGCGATACCCGTGCTAGGCATTTATTCTTATGTGTTTACATTATGCAATCTACGCCCAGCTTACACCCCCTCTCGATCTCACGCTTCTGGGATTAGCATGGATTCGGCAGTAGCGTCGCGGCTATGCTTCTGTTATCTTCGTTATCTCGCTTTGTTCTTGCTACCCTCTCGATGTACAACAACTATATCTGTATCTCATACCAAGAGCTGTAAATACCGTTTGTTCCTGTTCAGCTACCTTGCACCTGCGGTAGACCGACTTGTGAGCTGACGGGGACCAAGACTCGGAAAGCCCTTGGTCGGCTCGAGGCAAGTTGATGATGAAGGAGCTGGTTAATGTTCACGTGGGCGCGTTTCAACTTACCTCCCGCCATAACCACCTTGGTAATTGTTCAACGAACTTAACGCTGAGCTCGGGGTCTTTGCTTCACCCAGGATAGCCTGTCTCTCTCCTTTCTCCTGTGGAAATCATGAGCGCTCCGCACCATACTTTGTCGTCCACCGCCCAACGCCTCAGGTCCAAGGAGTACGATCCAGCCTCCGCTCACCGCTTCGCCTCGGGCTCGGATCAGCTTCTCGAGGATCTGCAAGATCTTGTAAACATCACATCTCAGATCTCCCAGTCCCTGGACACGTTCATATCCCTCACATCATTCACGAATCCAAAACTCGTTTCTCAGCTCAAGCAGCATTCCAACATCTCCTCCAGCCTCCATACAGTCAGTGCCCGACCTTTCGGCGTGGTCTTTCCTTGTATAGCTAAGCCTTTTGTCAGTTAGAACACCAAACCCAATCAGTGCTAGCAGGCTTGAATGGCAAGCGGCTATCGTTGACGCGCTTTGGAGAAGATATACCACGAGATCAGACAATATTACCTGGTTGGTGTATTTCGAGGATCGAGTCTTATGGAGCAGCCGCTGGGCTTCAACAATTCAAGGATGAAGACGCGTCGGGGAAGATATTGCTTGTTCTGGCTGGACAGGTAATGGTGCTGGACATCGTATTCCAGAAGGGGGATAAGCTAGAGGCGGTCAGCGTTTCGACTTCGTATGCGACGCAGGGAGATCCAGCTTCGGTATCACCGTTGCTCGACTCGCTTATGTTGCAGTTGGTACGATCTTTTCTGGCCGTTACTTTGCACGAAGACGCCGACCCATGGAAAGCAGCGCGGCTGGGCGAAGTGATCAGCGCGCAGTTTAGGGATCTGTTCCTGTTGGATTCCCTAGCGTCTCAGCAGACAAATGGAGGTGGCTCCATGTGGTTCACACATACGAAGACTGTAGACGAGATTGCTAGCGAGCTTGCCAAGACGGAGGCTCAAGCTGTCTCTTCGTGCGTATCTATGTTCTGCCTCGCGCTGTCAGTGCTTATGCTCCGCCTTGCAGGTCCCTCAACGCCACTCACGCTTCACTCGACGTCTTCCTACTTCGCTCACATGCTCTCCCACTGCCCTTCCTCGCCTCCGTGTTCATGTCCTTCTTGGTTCATCTATCGCCGCGGGCGTATCTCCAACTGAAGAGATCCAGTTCAGCCAGTGACGGGCCCTGGGACATCCCGACCTCCTCACTAACCTCCTTTCTGTCCGCTCATCCTCGACCACCCGGGACAGTCTGTGCAGAGCTGAAGCTCGTCAAAAGAACACAGGATGCGGCAGCAGACTTCCATATGGGGTCAACGCGTCCGTCTATCTCGCAGGACGTACCGACAGATCACACGTTCCCCACCGTGGAGAACTATTCCTGGACTCTGGACTTTACCGGCAATGGAGATCCAAGAAAGGGTGTTGTTACGTGCCAAAGTCGGCTGAAAGAGATAGAAACGGTTGTTCATGGGAGCGGGCTCGATGTCCTTCCTGGCGCATCGTTTGGGGCATCTAGCTGGGTTGATCTACTGGTAAGCTGTTTTCTGTGTTCTAAGCGCTAGACATGCTGTTGACATTTGCTATGCTTTGTAGCTCGATTCTCGGGGTCATTTTGAGCATTACACTTGTGAATATGTAGGTTCCGAGCTGGTGTGCTTTCGACACGATGCTGAATATCATACCAGACGTCACCAAGCTCAGCGCATCCGCCATTGCATCTTCGGCTGGCAAACCCAGCCGAGCCAGGGTTTATCCTTGAGCGCGTTCCTGTGAAGACTATGAAAGACGTATGGGCAGTGCTAGAGGTAATCGGTCACCAGTAGCCACCGACTACCGTCGCTGACTCGGCGTGTTCCAGATCGTGCGGGAGCAGTGCTGGCTCAACGAAACTTTACTCTGCTGCTCGTGGACCCCGGAGTCAAACGACAGCTTCTCTGAGGGGATAGTACAGGCCGTCGATCGACCTTCTACTGAGGAGGCAACGGAGGATGAACTTCAAGCAATCTTGTCCGGTATGCTCCCCCTCTATCGTATCACTGGGTCCTCTTCTGATCGTAACCCTGCAGGCACCCTGACCCCACAAAAGATTCCCGTCAATGTTTTGCTCTCTTCTGCCTCCTCATTGGACTCCTCAATGTCGGGCGGAATCACGAGTGCGCCCAAGATCACCATGTCATTCTCCATGCCCTCGCAGACGACGTCGTACGTCAACATGATTGACATTCCGATCGTCTTCAAGCAAACAAACACCAGTGGGATCGAGGTAGACATGGGGATGATGCTAGGTCCTCAGACAGACGGTTTCGGTGAGGTGTGTCGCAGAGGAGGGTGCTTCAGTCTGCCAGGAAGGGTCTGGATGGGAAGGATTGATTAAACCCTAATAAAGGACTGGGATAATAGGACTGAATGGAAGCAAGCAGTTGTCGTGATCTTGTTGAAGTTGGAGAATTTGACTTGCCAGTTTTATTAAACGCGTCCGAGTCATGTGACCCCACCATTGAGCTTTCTGGGCACGGAGGCCCTCTACTTTGCCCTCCTTCCAACAAACTACGACCCACTCCTCCCTTGGTTATTACGTGCAGTCTACTGAAGGCGCGTGTGGAGATGGGAAAACGAGATATCGGTGCAACAAACGGAGCGGCCGAAGATGGAGGACATCGCCTCAAACGCAGGAAGGAGTCCGGGCATGTACAAGACTTGGCTCAGGACGCAAGCGGACAAGGCGTGCAGAACGGCATGGTGGTGGGTGGAGGGAACCGAGCAGAGAGCGTAGAAAGTGTGAGGGAGCAAGGACTGCAGTGGTATCAGGTGCTGAAGGACGCAACAGACAAGACGTGAGGAACCTTGATCTAACCGCGCCCATTGCTTTGCGCTTAACCACCATCTATAGTGGCCGTGTCCTTTCGCCCATCTTTCTCAAACAGCCACCCAAACGTCAATATCCGGACTACTACCAAATCATCCAACGTCCAATCGCCTTTGAGGATATCCGGAAGAAGCTTGTGTCGAATGGGTACGAGAGCCTGCATGGGGTCAAGGAGGACTTTGATTTGTGCTTTAACAATGCGAGGGAGTACAACATGAAGGAAAGCGATGTTTGGAAAGACGCGAAAACTCTGCAGGTCGGATATACTCTTGAGCTTCTCCATGGATCGTGGTTCGACTCATTTGCTTTGCAGAAACTCATCAACAAGGAATTCTCGAAAGTATTCGGTGGGGAGCAGGAGACTGATGTAGCTGCACCGAATGGAGCACCTGTACTTGCTACTCCTGCGACCGAAGACACAGGCAAAGGGAAACCTCCAAGCATGAATCGGTTGCTCAAGTCGAGGCTTACGAAGCTAACGGAGATGACGGCGGAGGAGTATGTTGTTCCTCCTGGATATGACATTCACTTGCTTATGTGCTTCTAGCGGCCGTGTGAAGTCATCGATGTTTATGGAGCTGCCCAACAAAAAGGATTGGGCGATCTACTACCAACAAATCAAGCGTCCCATGGCTCTTGAGATGATTCATGTGAGTTGTTGTGACGTCTTCTCTGAGAGGTATTGACTCTGACATATGCCCATAGAAACGTCTCAAACGCAAGGAGTACGAGAACTCGCAAGATTTCGCCAATGACGTCGAACTCGTGTTCCAAAATGCGATGGAGTTCAACCAGGAGGGAACTGGGATCTATATTGATGCTCAGTCGTTGCGGGTTAGTCTTCTGCCCTTGCTTCTGGAACGTTATTTTGACAGACAGATTATCTACAGGATGAGTTCAAGCGGCTCATGTCTGATCTGCCAGCACCACATGCGTTACCTCAATATTCGAAGCCCACTATTCCCAAGATCAAGCTTAAATTGCCAACACTTCAGCAACCATCTCAGCCCGCCGCCAGCTCTTCCACGGCTCTTTTTCTCGCTCCTGCCAATGCTGCTCCTGTCGATACACCCGAACCAGCACCGGCACCCCAGCCAGCGCCGCCGAAGATCAAGATTACGCCCAAGGCTGTCGTGCAGCCAACGGCAAAATCACCGGAAATCCAGGCAACGGCTGTATCTGCTTCTCCGCCAGCTGCAAAGGTCAGGGAGCCGGTCAAGGCTGCAACCCCTGCTCCCACCCTGCCCAGGATGAGCCTTCGCTCATCAACAGCCGCCTCTACTGCACCCGCAGCACCGAGTGCTTCGACTTCCACCAGTGCGGTCAGTGCAACGCCCGCGTTGCCTGTTGCGCCCATGAGGTCAGGGAACACACAAGTCATCAGTCCATCTATAGTAACACCCGCAGCCAAGGCCCCCGCGACCGCTTCCAAATCGACTGTTCCTTCCACACCTAGCGCTTACACATACGGGCCCGGCTATGCACCTCCACACGATCCCAATGCCAATTGGCCTCTTTTCCCGGGATATGGCGCACAAGACTCTGCGTATCCAGGCCTTGCCCTTCCCCAATATGGCCAGCCATCCCAAGCGCCGTCGCAGCCGCAGTACACTCAACCTGCACAACAACAAGAACCGCAGGTCCCCCAGAGTCAGCCGCCGCCGCCGCCGCCGCCGCCACCACAACCTAGCCTCTCGCTGCGGTCAGTTACTCTGGTGACAGACCCTCGCGGGAGAGTTCTTCGACTCGATCACAGGGACGGGGTTACGTGCTGGGCGCTGAGGCTCGGCGTCAAAGAGCATTCACTCTGCGTGCGGAATATTCTGCGACTACCTTCTGCTGCTGATGGTGATGGCGATGAGAGCAGCGAAGACGAGGCGGAAGACGAAGCTATGGACGTTGATGCTGCTGATGGCCCAGCGGTGACTCGAAATGGCAAGAAGCGCAAGGGCAAGGGCCGAGCTCAGAAAGTCTCGCCCAAGGAGAAGGCAGCGAAAGGGAAGAAGCGGACTTCCGTGCCTAGCGAGATCCAAATCTCGCTGAATGGGACAGCGGTGAAGGAGACGGTGTCAAGCGGGGGAGAGTGGTTGATCCATAATATTCCTATCGGGATGAATACGGTGGAGATTAGCGAGAAGCCATGTGGGGATGGGAACATGGTTTGGAAGGTGTTCGCACATCGAATAGAGGATAGCTAATGGGGTCGAGTCGATCTATGCGCTGCCTTCCACTCTCTGTCTTGATGCCCTTGATTTGTTCGGACGCGCTGTCGATTTGTTACAATTCATACTGTATTCTTCTTCTTCACGTTGCTAAAGTTATCCTTATACACAGATAGTACACTACTTTACTTATGTTGGTGGTGGTGGTTCGTAAAACATGATGAAGAAAAACGAAATGACGGGAGAGGGCGGTTAACAGAGCGTGATGCAGACAAGAAACAGGGCAACAGACAACGGTGGGTATGGCAGGGAGATAAATTTAATGGATAAGGTTACAGAGTCCGAATGATGATTGATGCTAGGTGGATGGGGTGGGTGCGGGGAAACTGGTGGTGGTGG
The DNA here is from genome assembly GCA_004369125.1 of Pterulicium gracile. Taxonomy (NCBI): domain Eukaryota; kingdom Fungi; phylum Basidiomycota; class Agaricomycetes; order Agaricales; family Pterulaceae; genus Pterulicium; species Pterulicium gracile. The sequence continues at coordinate 1,129,241 of ML178820.1, forward strand.
TGATGCGGAAATTCGAAAGCAGGGAGGACAGCGAGAAACAGAACACAGCGTTGAGAGATAGATAGATGGGCGGCGGAGGGAATTTACGACGAGGAGACGACGAGCTCCCAGACGTCGGGGCCTGTTCGGTCGTGTGCCAGGCCCGTCCACTGCGATTTGGAGCCCAGGAAATCTACTCGCTTCAGCCCCTGCTTCTGGTCTTCAGGTCTTCGCTGGCACCTGGTGGCAAATGCGCGAGCGACCTCCTTCTGCCGCGCTGGCGGCGCGGATTGAAACTCTTTCTCGCTCGCCGAGTGGTCCAGCGCCATGTATACACCGCGCAGAACGTCACCGACAGTGACGCAGGGAGAGTGCGAGGGCGTTATGGTTATCGTGTATGGGAGTTGTGGCGATCTAACGACGAGGCTGATGGAGGGCAGTGGGATGGAGGTGGCGGCTTGGCCCAGGACTTCCGGTGCAAGGTGGAAGTTCTTGTACATTGCGTGAGAGGGTTTATTATACAGGGCGTGTTGGAGGACGCCGGGAGTGAGGTAGAAGTTCAGCTGCACGCGTCCAATGTTCGGAAGAGGTGAGGATTGGTATGGGTTCGAGGATGAGCCCGAGCCGACAGAGGGAGGAGAGTAGGAGATTGAGTCAGGCGCGAAGTGGACTTGTTTGGAGGGCATCGTAGTGGTAGTAGTAGTAGTAGGGAATATAGACAGGTGGTTGGCGCTATATAAGGTGGGGTAAGAGTTGTGATAGCATGGTCGACAAGGGCGGGGTGGTTATATAGAATGCTGAGGGTGGAAGGTAGTGGACAGCATTGAACGCGAACTTTGCCAACCGAACCAGCGACATCTGAACAAATGCCGATCCAGATTGTGACTCTCAATAGCATGTCTATATTGAGAAGCATCTGAGATGCCGTGCATCGGTTCCGATTCCATCTAATATGCATATGCGCACCTCTCGACATACACAGATCAGCAAGGAGATCCGTAGGTGAGTCAAGCAGGAACCAAAATAGCACCGTTCTTCCCACCACAGCTCAGTTGTAATTGCAATCGTTGAACTCGGGCTACACTTGAGTGGGAGCAGCGCTTGAAGCTTGCCTGGAAAAACACGCTTGCGCCCTGATGGCGTGCAGTACGCTAGAATGAATAAGGAATCCGAACGCCGCACAAGTTGCGCATCGGTAGTCAATCGGTAGTGCTTCTTCCGTGATTCATGAGCAGCATGCATGGCCGCTGCTAGGAGGGGAGAGCACTTTGCCCAAGGAACGATAACATAATGGACGATCACGGCGCCCCACTTGGACGTCTTCCACATCTCTAGGTGAATGGGTGAGTCAGAGTTGCTAGTAGCTATTCACATGGATCTTCCTCGTGAGAAGTAGATGTGGTGGAAGGGACCCGAATGGGAAGGGGAAAGCCTGTGAGCCACGTTGATACCACCGACCACCTCGGGATTCAACACGGTAACATCAGACCGGCGCATCCCAGTTTGGCACACCGGAGACATCAATAACCGTCCTGAAGTCGACAAGCGAGACCAGCCAGAGTAACTTGACGACGAGCCATATGAACATTGCCATGCATGCTGTGAACAAGCTGTACTTACTGACGATCATGGTGGGCTTCCGCCTACCACACAGTGTCCCTAGTGTGGAAGAGCGCTTGATGGTGGCGGCTCGACGGATAACAGCACTGAGCAGAACAGCAACTAGCCAACAGTGGAAGACCTCGAAACACGTACTGCAGTGCCCTCAACAGCACCGAGGAGAGATCCAGCGTACCCTTCGGAGTGCAATCAGCCATAATGGGCTCGCGTGGAAGGTTTTGCAATTATTGATGCATAGGCCTGTACGGTATCTCTAGTCTCTATCTCTATCGCGGGCTTGTTTGTATAGGTTGATGATTAGGTCGTTAGCCGTGAGAGTTATGATGCTACAGGGGCGTCAGGTCAGGTTCCGCATCCATAGATGAACAAGAGGGAGAGAGACGTACGTGTGTGGTGCTATTCTGAAAAAGTGCGCAGTCGTGCCTATGGAAGACCATCCAGATGTGAGAAAGCAAGCACGGAATGGAAAGACGTTCAGGCTCACCCTTGTACCACCCTCGAACACCTTCTGCTTGGAACGTTTTGTATAGACAATCTATGGGGTTCTTGTAAAGCGCGCCAATATGTTTACCATTTGGAAGAACAGTGGTAGGTTGGTTGTACATGCGCGTTAGAGCCTGAACGGAGCAACGAAAGTCAGCACAGAGATGGGGAACAGTTATGAAAAACGCACTGTATCTGCAGGTTGCATCGCCATGCACTATTGGAAGGTGAGCGTTCGTGTAATATAGGACTGCTGTAGAGGTACGCACCACGCATGCGCCAGATACAGAACTGCTGAGGAGGAAGGTCCAAGTGCTGTCGGCGGGAAGAATCCCTCTTGAAACTATTTGTTGTTTAGTGAAATTATATGACGGTAATTGTACCTTTAAAAACCATGTTAGTATCGAGTGCCGGTATTCGAGGAAATGAGGTGGAACGCACTGATGAGCCCATAGATGTACGCAGGATCGCCGCGTCGATTCCACGAACTAGCCCGCGAGCGCCCTCCGTCCGTACAACAGACGAAAGGGCAGCGAACGAGTTCTTGTAAAAACGTTGAGTGCCCACTGGTAAAGCAGGAGAGTACGCCTGAATAGGATGTCAAGCGTGATTTTGCTTGTAGCATGGATTTTCCTTACTTGCATACGGGCTTTAACTAGGAACAGTGGGTTGCCGAACGAAGCTATGATGTCCGAGGTTAGTCTGACGTCAGGACTTTAGAGAGAAAGAAACTCACCTCCTACAGCACCGCTGGCGGCGCCAGCCAGCACTGAAGTCCATGGTATCTGCTCGCTGCCGTCGCGCCCAATAAAGTCGTTTATGCTACGTCGCATGGGTTCATAGAAACCTGATTATGCGCAGTGAGCGTCTTTTAGACCAAGACAACAGGTAGGCGCATACCCAAGCGAGATCCATTAAGCAAGATCTAGGAGCAGAGTTCAGAGCGCATCTCGAGTCTGAAGTTCGGAGCAGCGTTCTTACTTGATACATGTACTGTGATATTTCGGTCAGACATCGTTGGTTGTGAACAATATTCGCAACTTACCGCTACTGGTAGTCCTCGCTGAAGCCCTCGTATACCTTCGTGTCTCCATGTTTTTGATAGCACGTCCAACGAAGTCGTGTATACCCTAGGCGTGCCGGACTTTGCTAGCTCCCCTTGCAGTTGCAAACGCGTTTTAGCAACCTCTGCAGGGTTGGACACTGTCACCTGTGGGGCTGGTTAAAGCACTGCGACGCGTAAGATTCCTCGTTAAGTAACTCACTGCTGTAGATGCTGCAATTCCACCGCAGACAAAGCCCTCAAAGGTGGATATTGGTTTGGACTCAGGAGGAATTGCAGCAGACATAAGAGATGAAGTAAAGAGGTTTGTCGGACCAAGTAGCCGAAAGCAGCGAGTGAATTGTACCTGGTAGGAGGCGGTCCGAAAGCCGGGGTACTGGCGGGGTCACTCTAACGACTTTCAATTAACTTGGACTTCGACGACAACGAGCTAACCTGAAGGAGTGTCGACCTTGCAAGAGGAGAGACGTACGAGTCCTGTCGTCTCGTTGGAGCAAAGCGCCTTGGATCCCAATGGCGTCCCTTCCCTTGAGCACCTCCTCCGTCGTCGTCGTCGTCGGCGTACTCCTCATCCTCTACCCCATCTTCTCCGCCGCCTTATCTTCCACTCTCTTTCTCGTTCTCTTCTCCCCTATTCTGCTCATTCTTGTCATTTTAATAGGCTTCGCGTCTACAATCGTTGCGGCCCACCTTCTCGACACACGCCGCCCTCGTCGTAATCGACCACTCCTGAGCGCAGCGCGACCATTCGGCTTCTCTACTCCTGCAGCATGGGAAGCCGTTCTTACGCGCATCCAGTGGTCCCAGAAAGCACCGCAGAGTCTACCACTTCTTATCCCAGATGACCCGGTCATCTCAGCAGCACTCAACGAGATTCTGATCATGATTGTACGCGACTTCGTACTCGTCTGGTACAAGGATATATCATCGTCGCCCACGTTTCCAGTTGCCGTGTCTGCTGTGCTGCACCAGTCAATCAAGAGACTGCTGCAGAGACTGGAAGACACCGACCTAGCCTCACTTCTCATCAAGCGGATACTTCCGAAGATCACGACGCATATTGACCACTTTCGAGAATCGGAGGTCGCTCTACGGGGGGCGGCTCTGGAGAGGCGTCTCACACAATCACAGGAGCTCGACATCCTCCTTGCCAGTAGATATGCTATCAAGGCTGGCGGAAGATTACACAGCGCCGTCGAGAACTTGTCCACGTCGTTCACGAAGCAAGCGGAAGAGGAGCATCTGCGTGCTCTGATAGAGAGGGCGCTGCCGTTCATACTTCCAGAGGCAGAGGCTAACAGTACGGCGGTCAAAATCGTCGTTCGCGAGATTGCGGCTTGTTCAGTGCTGTATCCTATCATGGACATGCTGGGAGATCCTGATTTCTGGAACAGGACCATCGACCAAATTGTCAGTGTGTTTGTAGTGTTCACTGCAGTGCGACTTCTTACATGTTGTTCGATTTTTAGGCTGGCGCAGCGATTCACCAGCAGTGAGATTCTATCTTTGCGTTGTATAAGGGAACCTCCCTGAGCTGATCCACTACAGGAAGCTCATCTCTCGTGTGCGCACCGTCCTCGAAGCACAGTCTCCTCGTGCGAATAAGCGCGCGGCTGGCGTCGTTGGAAGTGAAGAGACAATCACCATTCGAACCGACCCCCGCCAATTCGAGTCTTTCCTCCGCAGCATCGCCCGTTACTCCTCTCTACTCGACGCAAGGCGGCTTAAGAACGACATTGTGGGAGAGATTCGCAGGACCAGATTGTTGCTCGGTAGATACCAGCTGTTTATCTATCAACCAGTCACAATATTAACTATGCTGCTTGTAGCCAATCATGAGAAGGATGACTGGATTAACGGCGAAAAGACCGAAGATGTTGTGGCCTTTCTGGATCGCTTGTACACAGCGAAACGGAAAGTGGAAGCGCGTATCACCGAACTCGGTGGGGAAGAGGATACATCCGTAAGACAATCAACCATCAATCGAGTTGTCCTAGGTACTGACCGAATACTGTAGCATCGTTCCACGTACCACGAGGACTCGACACAAGGCAGAATAACATTGCGGGATGTCCTTCAGAATCACAGTTCTTTGTCATACTTCATGGAGGCCATGGATCGAAAGAACAGGTCTCTGCTGGTCCAGTTTTGGCTGACCGTCGAGAGCTTCAAGGCCCCCCTGGAGTCTGTCGACTCGGACTCTTCCGGAGAAGAGGAGGACCCTATCCATCCTACACCATCCTCCGACACCGTTGTGGAGGATATCTCCATGGTCAAAGACCTCTACTTCTCCTCAGTTGCCCCACACCCTGCCTTAGCTTCCATCCCCAAGAAGTACGTGGAGAACATCAAAGCGTTCTCCCCCACCGACGGTTCATCATCACTCGCTTCACAACGCAAGGCTCGTCGGAGCATCTTGCTCGCCCAAAGGCACGTAGAGCGACAGATGCAACAAGATTTCGAAGACTTTCAGCGCTCGGAGCTCTGGTTCAAGGTCACCAGTGACTCAGAGTTCAGCACCAGGAAGTACGAGGCCAATGAGCCTGCCAGTGGGTCTGGCTCAGAAGCACCCTCGCGTATCTCGTCTCCTCCGCCCGCACCTTCTCTTTTCCATCGCCTTACTCCGCCACCACCTCTACTCACAACTCAGAGATCTACCTCCGACAGCCTGACCGGCCGCCCTAGCTCTGTCAAATCACTCGCCCCTTCACTAGGGTCCCCGTCGACCCGAAGCCAGCCCACGAATCTGGAGGCGCTGCTTTTTCCTTCACTCGCCGCATCCTCTAGCAGAGCGCCTCTTTTTGGCGATGAAGAAGAGCGAGCCGACCTGGCATCGAACACTGAGAAGATGGAGGCCATCCAAGCTGCACTTACTGATATCATTGCATCAGAGAAGGACGGCACCGCAGACCCCATCGCCAAAACCGATCATCATCACCGTCGGGTCTCCTCCCACAGCAGCAGTCAAGCTGCGGCAGTGACGTTCTCAGAACCACCGGGTGCGCGCAATAAGCGTCGCGCAGTGTTTTCTGATGTGTTTGAGACGATCAACGATAACGAGGAGGACCAAGCGGAGGACCACAGCGATCATCCAGCGTTTCAGACTGCTGGGCCAGGAGACCTGCAACTTTCGTATGAAATTGCTCGTCTGGGGGACAAGATCGCGAACCTCGTTTCGCAGGAAGCTATGCTTGACACGCTGATCAGGAAGGCGGAGCTGACGGGAGACACGCAAGAATTACGACTATTAACGAAATCCAAAGGAGCGATGAATCGGGAGCTGAGGGAGCTACGATTTCAGAAGACCCAATACGAGCAACAGGAATCTGCGAATAAGCTGCTCTCCGACAGGACAAAGGTGTCTATCGTCAGCTCGACCGTCGGCGAGGAGGAGGGAAAGTCGGTCGTGCGGTACTTGGTGGAGGTGCAGCAGGTTGCGCCGGATGGCACGTTCACCTCTGGGTGGGTCGTTGCGCGCAGATATAATGAGTTTTTGAACATGCACAACAAGTTACGAGAATCTTACGCCTTGGTACGAAATCTGGATTTTCCGGGGAAGAGACTGGTCAATGCGTTGACTGGCAATGCTGTGGACATACGCAAGAATGGGCTTGAGAAGTACCTGCAGGTACGCTTTCCACCCACCCATACCTGCGTCTGAGGTTAACATCCTTCACAGTCTCTCATCAGTATACCCGCCGTTTGTGAAAGCATCGAGCTCCGCACCTTCCTATCCCGCGATTCCCCCTTCATCGCGTCCAAGGGGCCAGCAGGCATCAAGAGCCCCACAGCGTTCTCCGGCACCGACCTAGTCCGCACAGCATTCAAGAGTGTCGCAGACAGCATCGACGATATCTTCTTCGGGCCACCCATGCTCGATGTGATGATCCAGCGGCTCACACGACAAGCCGCAGAGTTCGCTGGAATCGTTGGCGCGGCTGTTAACGATGAAGACCTTGTCGCCCGGGCATTGCAGTCGTCTGGGAAGACGGGATCTGAGGCTGCGTTGATGCAGTTGTCTAGTGATCTGAAGCCGTTGGAGGGGGAGACGAGCTCATCGACGTTCTCTGCGCCGATTTGTGATCTGATTTTAGCGGTGTTTGAGCTGCATAAGCAGAATAATTGGCTTAGAAGGCAGGCTATTGTGATCATTCTCCAGCAGCTACTGGGAAGTACGATAGAGAGGTTCGTTCGGCTCTGCTATTTCTTAGCATTTTATTTTGACGACGTTGTTTACGACAGGAAGGTGCGAGAGACCCTTAAGTCCGCGGCTGGAACGACGCAGATCATGGGTATCCTGCGAACTTTCCGGGATAGTCTCTGGCCCGGGGGAAAGCTTCGACCACCGTCCGTACCCCGAACGGCCGAGGAGAAGCTGCAGACGCGCGATGATGCCAACCGGAAATTGTCATCGCTGATTCCAGGTGAATATCTCACCTCCTTCCTGAGAATGTCTATGTATGATGTGATACTCAACGTTGATGGAAAATAGATCTCGCTGCAAACATGATAGGACGAACGAATGCTCGCCGCGGTGCGAGGAGAATATTTGCGGTGCTGCAGAACCGCAGGCTGAACCAGCATGTGGCGTATACAGTAGTAGACGAAGTACGTCAGGTCTATGTTCTCCCATTCTCCAACCGTCTCCTCTGACCATCGCATGGGCGCAGGTTTTCAACGCGTTGTTCCCTCCAGACGCTTCGGCGGGTCTCCCGAAGACTCCGTCCTTGGCCTAGCCACAGCTATACGAAACACCAAGATCAACTGTCTGTTAGCATAGGCGAATGTGAACCCGTCTCCTGTTCATCGTTTTGCTCTGGTTCTTCTGCACTCAGGACCGTCGCCGGCTTAACGCTCGGTGCAGGTTGGTCGAGGCTGCGCAGACGATGGATGAGTTTCTAGATCCGCTGTGTTAATACCACACGGACTTACACTTTTGTGGCGTGGAGGATATAGCCTCCAGTTCCCGAGGTGTTCATCGTGGGATGTGTTCGGCCTGGTAATACCTAGTAAATCACCTCGTCATCAGCAAGCACATTCCCACCCCACAGGTGTTGACTTGCCTGATATCGCCGAAGCCAAGGCTCCGATACGCTGGGAAATAGGAATCCAGTACTACTTCGCATCTTCGATTGAATCTCCGTGAGGACCTTTGTACACGGACTATGAGCGGGTTGGTCGGATTGGAGGAAATGATAATGTACGGACCTGTATGTACGGACTATGGATGACGATACTTGCTGAGCCACTGAGATACGGGAATAGCCTCTCTACTATTGAGTATGGATCATATTGGCTGGCGATGACTAGACTGCAGAATTGTCGCTGTCAGAGAGGGCAGCAAAGCAAGGAAGATACGAGGCTCACGCGTCGTATTGGCCAGCGTATAGATCTTCCCGAGTTCTTTTCAACGCGTCGATGGCTGCTTTCCGTTTGTGTAAGCGGTTTTTCTGCCTATCGGACTTTACCTCCTCCGGGGAGACTTCAGCAGGGGCCGTCACTGAGAATAGCAACCAAATCAGCAAACACACCAACGGCAGGTTTAAATGAGCGACTTGCCTGGTACGTGATCCTCCTGAGCCGTTGCCCAGTTAAGCGAACAGAGCACAGGGTCCAGAACATGGGGTTTGAAGTTCATGGGCACCATAGCGGGGTACGCAGGCGGCGATTCCGTGTCGCAGATGGTCATCAGTCGGCCTTGGCCTAGAACCAAAACCAAAGTCAAGTCAACGAAAGCCACAAGGAGAAGACAATGCACGTTACCTCCCATCCGATCGAGGATACCAGCGACGACGATGCCCGACGCGTCGTCTACTGCAAGGTACCGGCCTTCAGGCTGGATATTCGCGAGGTTGAGAACCTGGGAGAGGGTATCGGGTCGGATGTCCCGAACGCGGGATTGGTCCTTGGAGTACCAGTAGTCGCAGACGTTGAAGATGGTGGGCTCGACGGTGGTTACGGATTTGAAGTATCTATTGCCCGAAGCGGGGTTAGAGGGATGAAGGAGGCGGGGGTAAGGGTGAGGGCGAGGAAGACGTACTTGGCCTCTTTGCGCTTCTTGTACTTTTCTTTGCTGTACTCTGTCTTGAGGGAATAACTCGTGTGTGCTTCGATCTGCTTCTGGATGATATCCTGGTGACCGCTCGATGAGCGTAGAGCTCGGAGAAGTAGAAGCCCAGCAACGTACGGAGGCATGGGCACCGGATTGCTTCAATACGGTGATTTCATCCACCGTTAGCGGTTGCACGAACTCGCCGTCGTTGATGAGCTCGTTCGTCGCGTCGGTGTCCTCTGGCAAACAACTTTAGGCGCCGGCAGCAAAGCACGGGAATGTAAGCTCACCAAGGTCCTGCACCGTACGCGGTATCAGCGGGAGCAAGCGCTTGCCTTCCATCTCGTACGTAGTGCCGAACCCTTGACCGATGAGTTCATTCGCGTTGAACGAGCCGAATCGCCCAAGAGCGACTGTCCTAGTAGGTGGTTAGTTGTAGCTGACGGGTGGAGGTTATGTGGAACGCAAACGCACGAGTCATTCTCGATTTTGACACCTTTCAGGCCACCATTGGGTACGCGAAGTAAGATGGTGTTGCCTGACTTGATTGTGTCTTCTCTGTTTCCTGAAGGAGAGCTAGGACCGGGTTCCATGGTTGTTGGCGGTGGAAAAGAGTGATAAGATCCCGACGAGTTGACATCTTGATGGCAAGCCCCAGGCTCTGCTCAAACGTCCATGTCCTCGACTTGCTCGATCATGACAACTTGCTTCCCCTGATAATTCCCTCGCTTCAGGTCTACGTTCCCGTTAATGCAAGTCGATGTTTTGCGTTTATAGCCTTACATTTGGCATCATGCGCGACTGCGTGGCAATGGTACCGGCATTTGGATGAGCTCAGCCTAAAGCTACGCCAGTGCTGCGCCGCTCACTCAGCAATGTCTCTCTGACTCCACTTGCGGAAGGTGTCTCAGGCATTCAACGTCTGCTGCCAGCAGGTCCCTCAGTCAGCTTGATTCCCAGGTAATAGCCATGAGTGCATTACGCCCAATTTTCGTCAGCTCTTCTCGTAAGCTATCAATCATGTCCGCACGAACCTCAGCTGAGACTTCCTATTCTTATTCTCAGATCGTACCCTTAGTGCTGCGCAGTATTATTCCATGCGCGTATTTTTGCACGTCCTGTGCAGCGTAATTTTAGCAGGATCGACCTGCTCGCCACCGACGAGGCGGCTGGTATAAAGATCTGCTCAAAGGCTCCTCGGATCCCACCCAGTTTTAACTTCGCCTCCAACTCGCCGAAGGTTCGTTCGTGTCCCGCCGAAACGATGCTCTCCATGGCGCGCGTCCTGATACTCTCTCTTCAGGCGCAACCCCAGACAACCCCCTGAGACTTCGCGAAACATGCAATTATCTAGCACACTGCTCCTTCTTTTCGCTCTCGTCGGTCTGAGCGCAGCCGTGCCAGTGCCTGAGGTGCGGTTCTTTCCCTTCATCTCTAGCCAAGTGCTGATAGCATGTCTTTGACAGCCTGGATATGGGTATCCATTCTACGGAGGTGGATATCACGACGGGGGATACGGCGGTTACGATGGCGGTTACGGTGGCGGAGGGGGTGCTGCCGCCGCCGCTGCTGCTTCTAAACGAAATGTACGCCATTCAACCACTCATTCAATCTCATCGGCGCATCCATGTCTAACTTGTTTGGCTCCTTGTGTTAGCTCGATGCCAGAGAGCCTTACTACAATCCGTTCTTCGGTGGAGGTTACGCCGGATACTACGATGGGTACGGAGGTGGGGGTGGAGGAGCTGCGGCTGCTGCTGCTGCTGCCGCCTCCAAGCGCGATGTACGCTTTGCTGCAGTCGGCATTGAGGGTTCCGTTACTGATACTTTTGCCCATGCAGCTTGAGACTCGCGAGCCCTACTACGGATTTGGAGGATTCGGAGGGTACGGAGGTTATGGCGGTTATGGCGGTTATGGTGGAGGTTATAATGGCTACGATGATGGGTCTGACGGAGGCGTGGCTGCTGCCGCGGCTGCTGCTGGCTAGGCTATTCGCCACCTGTTTCTTCGGAGTATGGCCAATAGTTCGCTTTTTTGCTTTGTTATAGCTGCATTCTCACAGGCATCGCTCCATAGTCTCGTGTACCATAGGACTTCTTCAAGTAGTGTTCAAACCCGTGTAACATCATTTTGTACCAATTGATATGTTGTAGCATTTTTCCCATGCAGCGAGTGCAGAGACACCCAGAGTGTGACGCGAAACCCTCGGGACCATGGTCTCGCGGAAGCATTCTCGAATCCTCAGCCTGACCAGCCAGTGAAACGCTTTTCAATCCATCTCGAACTTTCACACCGTAGTGCTGTGAGCCTGCTGAAGTACTAACACCTTCACTGCCCAGTGAGCGAGCTATTCAACAAAAGCCCATACCTCAGGGTGCTGACCTCGCATCACTCAACACCATACGTAGATGGTTCATGCAAATTCGAATGTCATGGCCGACTCTATGTCTCGAGGCCCGCATTGTGAGGATCGACAAGCACGGGCTAGACAGACTGCTCGTAGCTGCTAACCACTCTCCTTTATCCCAGTGTTTCACGAGATCTCCGTCCTCCCAGACGCTTTGGTTGCCACCAACCGCAAACTCCTCGACTTCTTGGGGCAGTTCGTGCAGGCTCGAGCCCAACCCCCCACTTCCCGGGACCTGGACGAGCTCTTCGAACTTGACGACACCCAGCTACATCATATTACTTCGAGCCCAGATGGACTGGATGAACATAGCACTGTGGCAGGGGCGTTCTTCAGCTGGGAATCGTTCACGGAAGCTATGGAAGCTCGACACCAACGGGGAGCGACAGACGTTCTCATGGACAGGGTAAACCATGTCACCATCGCGTGCCCTTGCTCTGTCTTTTCGACTATCCTCGATAAGCTCCTGTCGGCGCTTTTACATGCTACGCACATTGCGCCACATCCGGATATTGACGCGGATGCTGTGGAGGAGGAGATGAGGAGGTCTTTCTTTAACCTTGGAGATTATGAGGCTGAACTCGGAACTGGGAACTACTCGGCGAAAGAGAAAGAGTCCCAGTGGACGACGTTCTTCCCGTCCTCTCATAAGAACATTGCTGCGCCACTCACCAACGCGCTGCGATGTGGGATGGCGGTCCAGTCGCAAGGGAAAGAGTTCTCAGACCTGAATGTGCTGGCCGAGGAACAGGATGCAGAAACGTCTTGGGAATACAGAATGCTCGTCACCTTAATTCCAGAAGGGTCGAGCTCGTCGGAGGAAAGGTCGCAACTTTATCGAGCAGTCCTTGGGACAGTTGAGCTCACTGCTGACGTTCCAGAGAAGGCGGGGTGGGGAAAGCTTGATGATGGGCGTAGGAGGAACTTTAGTGCGACGATTGATTTATCGTATCTCGTTGTGGAGAGGAGCTTCACAATCGGGGAGAAAGCAAGGGCTTCAGAATGTCAATTAATATAAGATACAAACCCCGATACAATGTATGAGCCCTATGCAATACAACGGGGGTTCCTAAAGTGGTTTTCAGAATGAAGAGGTATCGCAAGAAAACGAAGTAAGGTCCAACGAACCTCGATGACAGCCAGTATGCCTCACCTGCGTGCAGTAAGAGTACATGCTCAGCACACCTTTGCCTCCTCTCCAGCCTCTAACACTACCCCACCCAGGTCTCCCAGTACGCTCATCGTACCGGAAAACAGATCGTTGAATGCATTCTGCAGCGAAAGACGCTTTAGGACGCTCTGCATGTCTGCAGACGAGGATGCCGGCCCAGGTGCCGAGGTGGTTTCCGCGATGTCTTCAGATTCATTGGATGCGGAATCGCGCACAACATCATCCGATGAAGCTGTGGTACTTGGGGGTGCTTCGAGAAGTGCAAGCCAGTCCTCCAAGCTAGACGAGAACGAGAGAATAAGGGAGCGAAGACGCGTCCGCTCCGTCTGTGAGATCGTCTTCGTAGAATTTGGCGAGGACGCAGGCGCTAAGCCGCTCGAAATCCCAGTTGCACTTGCTGGCCCTGAGTCAACGTCCATCCCATCCATGTCGTCTTCGTCAGAATCATCTTCCAGAGCCCCATCATGCCGCTTCTGCTTATTTGGGTCCCACAACTGCCCCTTAATCAGCACCACCCAAGCTCTATCGAAGTCATCCAACCAATCCACCAGCGCCTCCAACTCCTCCTCGCTCTGAATAGCGTAGCCAGTGACAGCCGTCAACGCGTCATTGGTTAGCCTCATCAGGAATGCTGTACGCAGAGACATCGAAGGTGCCACTGGCGGTATCTGCAAAATGAGGGCGAGGACAGGCCGCGTCGCGTCAAGGTATGCAGTCAAAGTGGGTAGCTTGGTGCTGAGTTCTGAGCTGACGCAGATTTGTTCAGTCGGTGTTGAGGAGTCGGTGAATGTACGCTAACCGCTTGCGATAGTTTCTGCTTATATCTAGAAATTTGTCGTCTAGGAAGTCCCGAAGTCGGCGTTCTTGCTTTACAGTCAGCGGGCGAATTGGATGTGAGGTCATGGCGCGAGATAAGTACAGGTGCTTAGCTGCTCTCAATGAGTTACAGCGTGCACAAACATGAGCAAATAATAGCTACTCCATCAGTACTCAATGCTCAGTAATTAAAACGTTCCATGTGTGTTTACATTCACTTGATTACACTACTCGCGCTCGTCGCTCACAGATACAAAATCCGACTCTTTACTACGTACTTCACAGCCAACATCCACAAATGCAGAATGATCGCGTGCATCCGCTACTATGGAGAGCTATTTGCTCAGCAAACGCGAGCTTTGGTGGGGCAAGGCCAGGCTGGTGATCCTAGGTTGATCGACAGGTTGCCAGTTTCAGGAGTCTGATACGCCCCGAGTCTGAAGTTAGACCACGAATCACTTATGAAACTAGAAGAATGTACTCACGTAGCCGCAGGAGGCGGTCACTCTGGAAAAGGGCATGAGATGGGCTCCACGGCTGGAAGGAAGTAGATAGTGGACGTACTTGTCGCAAAAAAAGTAGAAGGACGAAGAGCTGCGCAGGGTCCAGCCGGACGGGCAGCAGTAAGCAGCCTAGAAGAGGAGAAGAAGCGATGTGAGCCACATCCGGAGATCGGTCTGCCATGGGAGGGATACGGACCGAGGCGCTGGTAGAAGCAGCAGCGAGAACGAGGAGTGAAGTGAGCTTGAAGTTCATAGTGACAGAAACTACTTGTGTGGGTAGATGGGGAAAGTATGCGAGTTCGAACGAGCCTTTTATACGCAGGGAAGTACCCTCGGCGTGCGCACATGGAGCACAGATCTGCTTCGCAAGCAAAGTCAGCTGGGAGGGGTTGCCGGAAGAGAACTCGTCGATTTCTGAGCAGACAGGTCGAGGTAAGTCAAGGCTAGCCCATGAAAGGGTTGACAGGTGCAATGGAAGAGCAAAAATACAATCGGGCACAGAGGTACCCGAATGCCAATGACAGATTGGCTGGTGTCGACGCAGATGCTCAGCGCTCATGATTGATCCTCCTATACAAGGAGGGACCCAGCAGTTGACGGCCCATACAAGCACCTTTCGTTCATGTCGAGCGGGAGTACCACTGTATGTCAAGAGGAATGGAGCTTCTGGTAGGAACGTAGACGTACGTACGACGAATCCACGGCTGCGAACCCCGAAGAACGACCCATGACCGTCGGGCCGCTTCAGGATCAGGGCTCAGCCTTGAGATGGAGCGACAATGAAGCTGGCACGGCTCAGAATATTAATTAAGCTGGAGCAAGAGCAAGATAATCGAGCGTGAATGTAGAGAGAGAGACCCACATATGAGAGACTGACACAGAAAGGGTGATAAGATGTACTGTTCGACTCTGGACCGATGAACGATGCATTGATGGCTGCCTCCGACTCTGACCCAAACATCGTCCTCGACAAATTGCTCAACAACAAAGCAAACCCCCTACTTCCAGATGAACTCCATCATCTAATATCCGCATTCTCACCTGGCCAATCCGACTCCTTGCGCTCCAAGGCCTTCCTTGTATTATCCGCGTTTTGTCAAGGAGCACGAAGCAAACAGACGTCACAGGAGGCAGACAACGACAATGACCCCCTTGCCAATGCTTTCCGTCAACCTGCTGTGTATCGAATCGCGGCGGAGGATCAAGCTCAGTTCTTGGAGGGTGTAACCTTTCTCACCGCTCTGTTCCAAGTAGACTCTCGATCTGCTTCATTGATCTTCCTGGAAGATGGTGTGGTGGAGACAGTGATGGACGCGGTCGAGTTGAAGCCATCGCAGGACGTCGCTCATTCGGTCGCCAACCTCATCAGTCAGGCTGCGGCTCATAAGAGCTCTCGAGCGGGGCTTACTTCACAAGTGAGGGAGTGGCTCGAAGCTCAATCTCGGCAGTCCAAGGACAGCACGCTGAGGGCGGCTGCTGTCGTCGCTTTGATCAAGCTTCTGAAGGGCACGACCTCCGATAACCTTGCAGCGGGAGGAGGAGAAGCGGAAGAAGATCTTGGAGTAGAGGCAGAGCTCGCCAAAGTTATGCGTGGTCTGGTCATTGACGGCCAACCCAGCTCTCATGCGGCTTTGACCAGCGCGGTGGAGGGCCTAGCCTACTCCAGTAACGACCCTCGGATCCAAGAGGCTCTGTCCAAGGACACTGCGTTCCTGAAAGGCCTCTTCTCTCTCGTACCTCGACGGAAACCACAGCAAGGGGATCAATTGCCCTCCACTACCCTCGTCTTCGGCATCGTCACTATCATCGCCAACGTTTGCTCGTACCGCCCTCAATTGACAGAGGAGCAGAAGAACATCGAGCGGCTGAAGAAAATGTCACAATCTGGAAAAAAGCAGGAGACAGCGCCATCGGAAACGGAGAAACTGGACGAAGACTCATTCGTAAAGGCGCGCGTAAGCCGTCTTGTTCTGGCGGGCGTTTTGGAACCACTCTGTGCAGGAGCCTTGATTTCCGAGAGCGCTGGTGTACGATTACAGGTCGGAAGAGCCTTGCTCGCAATCATCGAGGATAAGGAGCACCGAGGCAAGGTGCTCCAGGCCGGAGGGAGCAAGGCGTTGCAGGTCATCATCAAAGGCGGATTGTCTACCACTGACAAAGCGGACACCATGGAGGAGTCGTATCTCCACCCCGTCCAAGCCCTCGCCAAACTCGCCATCACCTCTTCGCCGATGCATGCGTTTGGTCCCAACGAAGGCGCTGTATTCGACGCGATCCGACCACTTGCGCTGTTACTCGTCCACAACAACTCTTCCCTTCTTCAAAAGTTCGAGGCCATCATGGCTCTGACCAACGTCGCCTCCCAAAGCCCAGAAGCCGCATCTCGAGTAGCCAACTTCAAGGGTCTGCTCAATCAAGTTGAGCTACTCATGCTGGACGATAACGTTCTGGTGCAGCGAGCGTCCACGGAGCTGGTGTGCAACCTTATTGGAGGCTCTGATAAGGTCTTCGAGCGATACGCGACAAGCACCTCCAAAGTCCAGGTTTTACTCGCCCTTTCTGATGTAGATGACACGCCATCGCGACTCGCTGCTTCAGGGGCACTGGCAATGCTCACCGGAGAGCCCAGTTGCTGTGCTGCCGTTCTCGAGCTGCAGAAGGGAAAAGGCCGTGCGTATTCCGTCTTGGTGGATTTGGTGGACCCCGCCGCCACGAAGAGACCAGAGGAGACTGCGGCTCCGACAACCACGAACCCAGGCCTTCGCCACCGCGGTATGGTCTGCATTCGTAATTTGCTGGTGGCTATGGAAGATAAGGAAGACTCCTCGAAGAAGGCCATTTGCGTGGAGCTCGCTGAAGCTGGCCTTCTTAAGGCGTTGAACACCGTTCTGAAGTCTTCGCCCGGGCCTGAAGTGCTCGAGCCAGCGAAGGAAGTGATGCAGTTTGTAGTCCGTAATAGCAAGCAGTCATAGTGGACGTCGTAGCACACTGTAATCCTAGAAAGTTCCCAAATGTTGTCCCAACGACAACGAGCCCAGCGCCTGACATGATTAGATGCTGTGGCCGTGAAGTTGAATGTGCCTACCCGGTTGCGCACCGACATCATCTTGCTCTACTACCACCACATCCCTCTCTGGTTTCCTTATACTTCACCACCTCCTAATATACTGCCCCTGGTTTCTCCATGGTAATCTATTCCAGCAAGTACTGTCACTCGTGCGCGCTAATGAATCGAGTTTAGGCCAAATCAAAGAAGGCGGGCAAGGTCATTGCTGCGCCGAAGCTGGGGAAGTCGAATGCCAAAGTTGCCAAGGTCCGCAAGCATCTTTGTCGCGTCAAAGCTAGACCCTAACCATTCTCTAGGCCGATTGGAAAGAAGGATTCAAGAAGAAGCAAGTCGGAGTCGCTGATATGACGCTCCTTACCACGATCAGCAACGAGAGCATCAACGAGAATCTATCGAAGCGTTGGAAGAACGCAGAGATCTACAACTACATCGGCCAGGTGCTGGTATCTGTCAATCCGTTCCGAGGTGGGTTGGTCAATTTTCCGAGGGAGACTATGGTTGTAACGTGTTGCAGATCTGGGTATCTACACCGATGAGGTGCTCGACAAGTATCGTGGCAAGAATCGACTCGAGGTTCCTCCCCACGTCTTCTCGATTGCGGAGGGCGCGTACTACAACATGAAGGCATACAAGGACAACCAATGTGTCATCATCTCTGGAGAGTCGGGCGCTGGCAAGACTGAGGCCGCGAAGCGAATTATGCAGTACATCGCTGCGGTTTCCGAGGGGCAGGATAGCAGTATCCAGGAGATCAAGGACATGGTCCTCGCTACTAACCCCTTGCTGGAGAGTTTTGGTTGTGCCAAGACGTTGAGGAATAACAACTCCAGTCGACATGTGCGTGAAATTGTGCTTATCTGGGATGCATCCCTCATTCATCTACTTGTATCTGCAGGGAAAGTACCTGGAAATCATGTTCAACGACCACGGCGAGCCGATAGGTGCTCGAATCACCAACTACCTACTAGAGAAGGGGCGTGTCGTCGGTCAGATTGCGAATGAGCGAAACTTCCACATATTCTACCAGTTCACCAAGGCCGCCACAGACGAGCAGCGAGGTATGTGCATCCCTTGCAAAATCGGACGGTTACTAATTCGCTCTCTAGAATCGTTCGGAATACAGGGCCCAGAAGCGTTCACGTACACCAGCGCCAGCAACTGCCTAGATGTTGCTGATATCAACGACGAGACGGACTACCGAGACACCATTGTGCGCTAGCCTCACATTACCTGCGAACGCTACTCATTCTCTACCTCGTAGAAAGCCATGCAGACGATCGGGCTCTCAGATGCGGAGCAGAGCGAGATCTTCCGAATCCTTGCGGCCATACTTTGGCTAGGAAACGTGCAGTTCACGGAGAAGGACGATGGAAATGCCGAAATCGCGGACACTGGAGTCACGGACTTCGTAGCGTATCTACTTGAGGTGGACGGCGCCCTGGTGCAGAAGAACTTGACTTCCAAGATCATGGAGACCATGAAGGGCGGGCGAAGAGGCTCCGTCTACGAGGTGCCTCTTAACCCAGCCCAGGCGTCTTCTGGAAGAAACGCGTTGTCCAAGGCGTTGTACAACAATCTTTTCGAATGGATCGTGTCCAGGGTCAACGTTTCGATGAAACCCCGAGGTACTCACACCAACACCGTTGGCATATTGGTAATTTATATCTTTTGACTGTTTGAGGTGTTGCTTACGCTCTGTAAGGATATCTTCGGTTTCGAAATCTTTGAGGTATGCGTTACCTGAACACGACATGCGCGGTGCGCTCACCCTCCCTCCTTAGGACAACTCTTTCGAGCAGCTTTGTATCAACTACGTCAACGAGAAACTACAGCAGATCTTCATCGAGCTGACGCTCAAGGCTGAGCAGGAGGAATACGTGCAGGAGCAAATAAAATGGAACCCTATCAAGTACTTCAACAACAAGATCGTCTGCGATCTGATTGAAGAACGCAAGCCCCCAGGCATCTTTGCCGCGCTGAACGACGCCTGTGCGACGGCACACGCTGATCCCGCCGCCGCGGATAACAGTTTCGTCCAGAGAACTTCAATGCTTGCCAATAACGCTCACTTCGAAGCTCGTGGATCCCAGTTCTTGGTTCGACATTACGCTGGAGATGTGATGTACAACATCGCTGGAATGACGGACAAGAATAAAGACGCTCTCATTAAGGATCTTCTGGATCTCATCGGCAGCAGCGGCAACGCCTTCTTGCAAACCCTCTTCCCCGATCGCCCTGACCCTAACAGCAAGAAGCGTCCGCCAACTGCAGGAGACAGGATCAAAGTCAGTAAATCTGCCAGTACTCTGTTCTGATGTGGCGCTCATCGAACTACAGTCATCCGCAGGCGCTCTCGTAGAGAACCTGATGCGCTGCCAACCATCCTACATCCGAACGATCAAGCCCAACCAGAACAGAAGCAGTTCAGAATATGACGACAAGGCTGTTCTTCACCAGATCAAATACCTTGGACTGCAAGAGAATATTCGCGTTCGTCGCGCCGGGTTCGCGTACCGAAATACCTTCGAGAAGTTGGTGGAACGATTCTATCTTCTCTCGCCAAATACCTCCTACGCTGGAGAATATACCTGGTCTGGCGATCCAAAGTCTGGCTGTGAGCAGATCTTGAAGGATACTGGCATCGCGAAGGACGAGTGGCAGATGGGTGTGACCAAAGCTTTCATCAAGAACCCAGAAACAGTAAGAACCCTGACCTAGGCTTGGTGACTGTTAGCTGACCTATTCTGCACCTCTAGCTCTTTGCCTTGGAAACAATGCGAGATCGCTACTGGCATAATATGGCTGCACGTATCCAGCGCGCCTTCAGAAACTACCTGCGCTACAAAGAAGAATGCGCTCGTCGGATACAGCGATTCTGGAAGAACAACAAAGAAGCGATTGTCTACTCCCAGGTTCGAGACTATGGCCACCAGCTTCTCGCCGGAAGAAAGGAGAGACGACGTTTCAGTCTGCTCAGTTATCGCCGATTCATGGGAGATTATCTGGATATCAACGGCAAGAGTGCTCTCGGTGCAGAGCTTGGCTCTGTCGCCGGTATTGGGGGTGCGTTGCTATAGCCGGTACCATTGAGTGTTCGACTAACGCTCCTATCTCAGGTGACCATGTCGCCTTCAGCGGCAAAATACAGCTTCTGGTGTCTAAGTTTGGTCGTTCTAGCAAACCCATACCACGGTATATCATTGTGGTGAGCGTTCCTTCACCTGTTTGTGACGTTGACCGAGAAGCTTATTCTTTGCTTCAGACTGGGAAGGCCGTCCACATTATCGAGACATCACAGAAAGACGGACGAATCTCCATCACCCTGGATCGTAAGATTCCATTGGTAACAATCAAAAGCATTGGTTTGTCAAGCCTTCGCGACGATTGGATGGTACGTCGTATTTCAGCTGTATTCGAGGCTCGTCTACTCAACTCTGGAACAGTGTCTGAACGCGGGTATCTCTGAGGAAGGCGACCCCGTCTTCAGCTGCTACTTCAAGACGGAGCTGCTCACGCACTTGATGCAACTGACTAATGGCAGCATCACTGTAAACATCGGACCATCGTAAGGTTTTTTATCAGTTGCCAGTCAGGACATTGCTCGATATGTTCAACAGGGTGAATTACGCTAAGAAGAAGGACAAGCAGGCGCAGATAGCTTTCATCAAGGACGAGAGCGTGAGGAAGGATGACATGTACAAGAGTCATCAAGTGCATGTGCCCTCTGGAGAACCCGCGGGCAGTCTCTCTCGTCCTCCTGCCAAGCGGAAAGCAGCAGCTGTCCGTCCAATTACTCAAGGGAAGCTCCTCCGAGCAGGTGGTCCATCTGATGTAGGAGTTGAACCAGTAACCCACGGAGAGACATGCATGCTAACATCAGACTACAGAAACCCAAGCCTGCATCAAGGCCGAAACCAGCTGCGAAACCGCTACCCGGCAAGTCCGCTCCTTCTGCAGCAGCAGCTCCGCCGATATCTACGTCTGCAGCCAAGGCAAGGCCAACTCCCCCGGTACCAGCTGCAAGAGCAGCACCCCCGCCGCCACCGCCGCCCCCTCCGGTCGCTAGTCAGGCAGATATGTACAAGGCCAAATTCCCCTTTGCCGGGCAAGAGGGCGAGATGACGCTCAAGAAGGACGATCTCGTGGAAGTCGTCAAGAAAGACGATGACGGCAATGGGTGGTGGTTAGTAAAGAAGAACGGCACAGAAGGCTGGACTCCGAGTAACTACCTAGAACTCGTGCCGAAAGAAGCTGCAGCTCCGGCACCACCACCACCACCACCACCACCACGAGCGCCCAGAGCGGTACCGCCTCCTCCTGCCCCCGCTGCAATCAAAGCTGCCATGCCCAAGTCAATAGCGGCAGACGCGTCTGCGAAGCCCGTGTCTGTGTTCCCAGGAATGGCTGCTGCAAACGGGTCCGCCACGCCTTGGAAGAAGACGCCGTCTGCAGTGTCCGATTCAAATGGATCCTCGAGACCTTCAAGCACAGTGGGCTCGAAACCCCCGCCGCCGATAGCAGCAAAGCCGAAGCCAGCTCCACCAATAGCAGCGAAACCTCCGCCGAAGATACCTGGCAAACCACCGGTGCCTGCTGCTCCCAGACCAGGGACTGGTGCGGCGCGACCGCCCCCTCCTCGATCAGGCGCAGCTGCCAAAATGCCGGCAGCGCCCGCTGGTCAGATGGACTTGGCTGCCATGGTAAGCACCGCCTGTTTCTGCCTCACAGTCTATACTCACTGTCATTTCGACAGCTCGCGAAGCGGGCACAGCGGTAACGTCGTTGTATGTCCGTTAGACGCTTCATTTTCACGTAGAATATACTCGGGTCCGAAGGGACTGTACTGTACTCCAGCAGCATGTATTCACTGTCTAATCAGCACACAGGAAATTGTATATCCACTAGCGAATGTACGGGAACTGCGTGAGCAAGTTCTTCAGCTCGGTACGGTGCTCAGTGGGAGAGCACGGCATGGGAAAAGCATTGGCAAAATGTAGGTCATTGTGGTGATTTGGCTTAACTTGGGGATCCTACTGGACCAGAATCTCAGGATGGATGTGGCAGGCGCTGCTCTGCTGCAAAACGACGTATGATGTGCCTCTATTGTTGTGTATGTACCTTAGGGTATATAGGTTACTTCAATAATGCTACCTTTTGAACTCGAATGTCAGTGACCACGTACACCAACCGAGGGGACTGACATCGACCTCAAAGGGCAACAGCAGCCATAAATGCCGCTGCACCGGCCAAAAGAGAGCTGGGCTGCGAGGTGAAGCCCTTGCCTTCGGCCCCACTGCCCTCGGAGTCGCCCTCACCAGACGCTCCCGCAGTAACGACAGGCTCGGTATCCTCTGTTTTGACGATTCTGCCCTCGATTCCGATTTGGACAGGAGACTGGTCGGCAATGTAAGCGATGAGAACTAGAAAGCATGGTCAGTTCATCGGACGCCTCGCAGAATGGGGCGCAGTCTTACCTTCGTCCTGTGTCTGGAGAGAGATGATCTCGGACTCCGCAGGGAAGATGTTGTCTCCTCCACCAGCTAAGAAGTCCAGAGTAACGATGGTGTACTCCTTGTCAGCCTCGATAGAAGCCCATTCGCCGCCTTCGCTTTGCACCTCGAGGTTGATCAGCCTGCTGCCAGCCTCGTTGTTCTCGTTGTATGAGATCCTAACACCCTTGGATACCTGGACGAAAGAAGTGACCTCCTCGCCGTTGAACTGGGAGACGCCAGAGGCGACGCCCTCGAAGACGTCAATAAGCTCAGCGCCGGTGTAGGTGAGGTCGGTGATGGTGTTGCCGAAGGGGAAGGCAGTGAGCACGTCGCCTCGAGTGATGTTTCCAGCGGCGATGGTGGCACGAATACCGCCTGCGTTGATCACGCAGAAGGAGGGAGCGGCGTCACCGGTGGAAGAGTTGGAGCGAGCCCAGAGCATGGCGTCACACATGAAGTTGCCGAGGGTACATTCTTGCTGTTGGCAAGTGGACTGGTCGAGTTCGACTTCAGTTTCACCTGGAAGGTAGTTCAGCAATCTAGCGTTTAGGTAGAGTGAAACCCCAAGATTTACCCATAACCTCAGAGGCAAACTCTTCGAAGGGACCACGCCATCCCTTGATCTTAGCATCCAACTCGTTGTCGATCGCGGTGGTGTTGTCGAGCATGATTGGGCCACCGGTGTAGGCAATGACCTTCTTGCCGTCGAACTCGACTTCAATGTAACCAAGGTAGACACCGTACCTCCATCTGCGAAACACGGCTTCAGCTCGAGAACCATGAATATGGCAAGATGTGTGTGACTTACGCAGTGACGATGAACACCTCCTCGCCGTCAGCGTTCTCGACAATGGTGGGGTACTTGCCCTCAGCATCCTCCATGTCGCCGAGAAGAGTGTGGGAGTGACCACCGAGAATCATGTGAATGCCTCTCGTCTTCTGCGCCAACTCGATATCTTGTTCGTATCCGATGTGAGTCATCAGGATAACGCGCTCGACGTCCGGCTCGTTCTCGTACACGTAGTCAGCCCAAGACTGAGCGACGGCAATGGGGTCATGGAAGACGGTGTCGTCGTTTGGGTTCGAGATCGAAGGGGTGGTCTGTGTTGTGACACCAATAACTGCGAAGGATGAGAGTTATGTGTCATTTACGGATGGAGCATGCCAGATAGCAGTACGTACGAGCGACGTTATACTCCGGGTAGACATGATAAGGCTTGACGGTCTCGTTGACAGCGGGCTCCGTCGACTCGAGATTGGCAGAGAGGACCGGGATCGTCAAGTTGTTCAGCTGAAACAATTGATGAAACAGAAAGCGGATGTCAGCAATGGTATCAACCATGTCTATCCGAGCAAGTGACTGGCGTCCAGCCAAAGCAGCTAGCCCTAGAAAATCACAGACTGAGAGGAGAGGCACTCACGAACTGGCCGAGATATTCCTCTCCCATGTCGAATTCGTGGTTACCGAGAGTCAACGCATCGAACTCCAGTTCGTTGAGGACTTCTGCGGTCTTCTCTCCCCCGTAGAAGGTGTAAAACATGGTCCCCTGGAATTCGTCGCCCATGTTGAGGAGGAGCGAATTGTTGGAGTCTCCGCGACGCTCCTCGACGGCAGCCTTGATACGAGCGTAGCCACCATAGCAGCCCTGGGCCGGAGTGCAGTCGGTACCGGAGGTACGGATCTCGTCCAAGTGAGCGTGAATGTCATTCACATGGAACAGAGCTGGAAAAGAGTGGCGTCGTTGTCAAACAAAACCCTAGATAACGAACATACAACGACATACTAATGTTAAACGGATCGGCACGGCGCTGTAGGTGCACATTACGCGACACAAGGTAGTCCTCTGCAGCGACGAAAGGCAGGAGGCAGACAAGGGTGGACAAAGCCAGGAAAGAGGGAGAAGAGGGCCTCATATAGGGTACCGAGTGGAAGTTGGCGGAAACGACAGGGAACCGGACGATCCGAAGCCCATCCTTATGTAGAATGTAGAAATCCAATAACCAGGCACAACGTTGATGAGCGATGTCCGCGAGCGTCCGCCGTTTTCAAATGGAAAAGCGGAGTGGCTTCTTGTCCATGCGAGATGATCGACGCTAAGATAGCCCAACGTGCGCGAACGCTTGACTTAGCAGTTTCTTCACAGCTGAAAACGTTACACCAGAGCGGCGGCAAGACGGTCAGCGATAAGCGCACATTCCAGAGTCCAGAGTGCTATGCTCGCGCTGAGGATGGCTGTAGGTCGAAATCGATAACAGGGCAACTCAAGAGCACCTTGGGATCAAATGCAAGTGCTCAGTGATCGCAGAAGAGATCTCCAAGCTGTTCTTGGTCGCTGTTCTTGGTCGCTGTTCTTGATCGCTGTTCTTGGTCGCTGTTCTTGATCGCTGTTCTTGGTCGCTGTTCTTGATCGCTGTTCTTAATCGCTGTACTTAGCACGTTGCTCGGAGTCGTTGCCTGCCGCACGTGCCTGAATTAGCTACTCCTTCTCAACAACCCTCATGCAAGCTCATCCTAATAACCTATCGGCGCCATCTGCTGCCGAAGATTCCGCAGCATACGTCTCCTCGTCCCTGGATGACACTCTCAGCTCGCTGACCGCCAACAAGAATGTTCTCGGATACCTCTTGCTCACACGATCTTCAGAGCCAGGACCCGTTGGAATTATCCGAATGTCCGGGGCGATCTTCGACGGCGATAAGGGAAAGAAGTACGCGGGTGTGGTGAGCAGAATGGTACAATCTGTTCAAGGCGGTTTGGACGACGTTCAAGTGGAGGACGAGTCTGTGCGTGCAGCCAAGTGTTGGGTCTCAACTCTCGCGTTTCGCTGATCTGTACTCCCAGGACGACCTGCGCTTCTTGAGGATACGAACGAGGAGGTACGAGATCATGATTACACCCAGTACGTCCTCCTGTGTATCTTCGCGTCAGGCCGTACCAACGTTTACATGAAAGGCACAAATCACATCCTCGCTGTGTTGCACGATCCTGGTTCCTCATGAGCGCTCTTCTACCTTCACCTGAACTGCAATGTCCGATACTCGAGACGTGACGAGATCAACCTATGCTGCATGTCACTGTTCTATCTCACCTGGGACGTTCAGCTACGTCCTTGCACTATGCATGGTGTCCACGTCACTACAACCCGCTCGCGAATGCCATCCATGCAATATCTCAAACTATACGAAGACACCAGAAGCCAGCATCGCTACTTTCGTGCGTGTCGACGCTCAGCGCCGTGACTGATGCACGACATGTACCGAAGGTAGCGTTCCGGCGGTCTGAACACGATTGCGTCTACCAGCATCTTTTCAACGCGTTCGCAGGTCACACCTTCCTAGTTCGGGACAGGCAGTGATCTTGGGGATATATGCGCATATGCCTGCTTCTGTACTTATGCTGCTGTATGGTAATACAAGTTAATCTTCAAGAATCATCGTCGTTGGCCGTTCAACGTTTGCGGGATGATGGTGGGGGTGGCAACAGAGGGAATCCAGAGGAGCTCGAGCTGCTGCTGCTACTCGTGTCCGAACCAAGAAGATTGCTGTTATTGGATGAGCTGGGTTTGTTGCGACCTGGTATCGAGATGGAGAAAGTCTGGCCCTCTTTCAGGGTATAATCCTTCTTCGGTAGGTTGGAGGCAGCAGCGGTTTCCTGCGGCGTAGGCGGATTCTTCAAAGCCTTCCATCGTCTGTGAAAATGTCAGGACATGCTGCCGTTCAAGCATTCGAATTACTCACTTGGTATGGTCTTGCAACGCGACGTCTATAGCGAGGCACAAGTTAGCTTGGCGGAGGAGAACGACGAGAGTGTTACTGACTGAAGTCAAAGCTGTCAGAACGCTCGGCAAAGCCCATGCCTATGTATGCCTTCTTCCCCTGGTTCTCTAGTCGGATGACGAAGTAGCGAGAAGAGTCAAGGACGGCGTCGACTGAGGGCTTCTCCGGGTTATAGTCGGCACTGGCAAAGACTGCGTCTGTGAATCGCGAGTGCACTGCACTTTATCATAAAAGCTTACGTTCACCTGTGTTCATGAATGAGTGAACCTGTGCGAGTAAGATAGGTGCTAATGTGCTTACCATTCGACGGGTCTTCGAATAACATAACCACTCCAGAGGACTTCTCGACGATCCGCAACCGGCCTTTCCACAGAGGGTCGGCGAGATCGCCCCAATCTCCAGCGCGATGACCTAGGCAGCGTGTAAGCTAGCTGAAGTATCGTGAAGGTCTGGATCTCACCTTCATTCGCTTTCAGCGGTGGTATCTTGTACACTATTACAAGTTGATGAAGCCCTGAGTACGCTTGCACGCGATAAGATGTGTAGCTGGTGCTCACCGGACACTTCGCGAGCCATGTAAAGAATGCTCTCAATCTCTCCATTATCCTCCATGATGGTAGCTGATACTGCTGTCCAGAGGAATTGAGCGCTGGTGCAGAGAGTTGAAGAGTACGACTGACATGGCAAGCAACAGTTCGGTGCGAATCAGCTGACGCCACCGTCCTGGTTTCGACTCTATCACTGCGAACGCGAAGTGCTACCTACTTGTGTCGATAAACAACACTCTCCTGCTATTTTCAACGATCTTGACGATGTCCAACGGTACTCTTACGCCTCCGCCGTTATCCGCTGTAGAGATACACGATCAAGCCAAAGACGTCCTGAACGCGCCCCCACCTACCGTCGCTCCTCCTCCTCCACAACCGCCTGTTGTGGCCACTCCTACCATACAACAACAGCATCAGCAGTCAAATCTAGGAGCAGCACAGATCCACTCGGCCCTTGACTCGATTCAGCGGAATGAGTTCAGTGTGGCGATCACTAAACTGGAGCGACTTGACATGAATGTCCGTCGACGCCGTCTTGTCTCTGCGCGACGCGTCCGCTTACAAGTATACTATGCCAAAGGTCTCGTTGCAAGCTACAGAGAAGCTTTCTGTGGCGTCTCTGCTAGCGCTGCTGTACATGATTCAGGACACTCTGTAAAGCGGCTATCTTTCCTTTCATAGAGGTCTTTGAAGCTCACGATGCGTCCCTTGGCAGACCTTCAGCCTATGCAACGCTGACGCGACTGCCGTTAGTGTTGCAGAAGAAGGTGGCGTATCAGAGTTTCTGGGAGCTGTTCTCTGCAGTATGGGAGAGGAAGTTTGCCAGCGTGTATTCACGAGCTCAGTCTTTCCACACCCGTATTGGTTCATCACCTGTGGAGCTCGAGGGAGAGCTCGTTGAGATTGTAAAGAGCCTCACAATCACTTTCGTTCGTGAGTACTGACGTTCTCTACACTGGGGTTCGGGCTCATCGATATGTACAGACCGATTCCGTCTCAGGACGTTGACTCTCCTCTCCACTGCGTACGACGCTGTCCCTGTCGCTCTGGCCGAAAGCTTCCTCGGTCTCCCTGCTCAGGAGCTTCTAGTTGGTGAGTGAAGTATACGCACGAAAACCAAATACATATGAGCTAACGTAGTGATTGCTCCCAAACAGATCTGCAGAAGCAGGGGTGGACCTTTGACCAAGGTTCTCAGGTCTTTGTTCCTCCATTCAACAAGCAGTCCAATGGTCCATCCGCGACTTCGGCAGCATCTGGTAAGCATGGTAGTTTTGGCGTCGTGCTGCAGACATCTGACTGGCCACACTCATAGGGCCTTCCACTCTCAATAACTTCAGGGCCATCGCTGGGAGCGTCACTCACCTGGAGCTGTAGTGTGGCGAGCTCAGGCACCTCTCGCGAAACGGATACTGCAGATGTACATGCTGTCGAATCGGCGTGGAAGGGCGCTGTATACACACCTGTAGAGTACGCGCGTACGATCAGAAAGACCTGCTGCTCTTCCACACTCCACTGCAAAAGCGCGCTTGGCTGTTCGGGGAACGCTGTACTGATTGTCTTCATCTAATTTTCGTAATTGCTGTAGCAACGACGCTTCATCGTGGCCCTCAGAGAAACGAGGCCACGCTGAGAGGCCAACGAGTGGCTCAACCATCAATTGAGAGGCGTGGCTGTGAGTGGCCATTGTAGTGCGCAAGTGATAAGTTCACCCAGAAAGGGAACAAGGAAAGGCCTACGCTTCTGCACAACGATCATGTACTATATAATCCCAATGGCTGTCATTATTCCCCGACCCAGAAATCCCCTTCACAATGCTTACCCGAATCCTCAACCTGTTTGGCATCCGCCAACCTGAACCCTCACTTCCCTGCGAAAAGAGCCCAATCATCGACGTCACATCGGACCCTCATGGCCTCTCGAATCGATACACTGCGAAAGGCAGAGAGGTATACGAAGCCAGTCAAGTAGCCCGCGCGAGGTCGGCACCACCTACGCCGCCTCCCCCCCCTGCTTACGAGCCCCAGCCAAGGACGTACTCGACCATCACCAACAGGAACTACTCGCTCGATAATGATTTCACCCCGCGATTCAAGACTATACGGACAGATCGCCTCATGAAGCGAGCGGTTGTCGACGGCGATGAAGCGCCCAAGTGGGCATTTCTTTCGGATTGCGAGCTGAAAGAGATAGAAGTGTTGTATCCGCAGATTCATAGTATGTGTACCACTCGCGAAGCATGCGATGTATCTTACTGACATTTTTGTTTTCTCCTTAGCCGTGGGGTTGTCACTGAAGAAGGCGCAGGCGCGAAACGATGCTAAGGAGTTTACCAGGAAGTTGATATACTTCTCCCAGAGGTGAGCTGCTCGTTTTCCACTTTGTGTGTTCCACGCTTATACTGTTTGCAGGTACACACTTGTGGAAGAGCCAACCGAGGCGTATAATGAATACACCGATTTCGATGAGGAGACGGGAGAATGGTGTGCACCACCTGCGGAGGAGGAAGAGAACACTAGTACGAGAGAGCCCACTGTTAAGGAGCTTCCTCGAGAGGTCAGTTTTTCCCCATGATTTGCTGTGGCGCTTTCTAACGTGCCTTCAGACTGCTGCTCGAGTACGATTAGCCAGTCGCGAAGTCAACCTTATCTTACCTCTGCTGGGTGCTTACAAGAACGCCGACGGAATGTACCTCAACTACGAGGCACCTCACGAATGCTGCTGGATCGAAGCATCTCCGACCATGCCCTGGATCCTGAAGACTATGTGTCTAGATACCCTTCGTGCGGTTCACCAAGCTGGCATCCTCAAAGGCCTTGATTCCCTGAGCGAAATCCTCGTCACCCCCCAAGCCAACATCATCTTACATGGATTCCGCAACAGCGAAGTGGTACCGGAGCAGGAGAATGATGGAGCAGCACCCAAAATTATTCTCACCACTCGATCCATGGAAAGGAAAATGGCTACGGAGATAGAGCTGCTTAGCACCATGCTGGAGATGGACGGATCCCACCCTAGCACCCATGACTTCATTCACGACCTGAAGGACGAAGGCAAACACCTCTACAGGAGGCGTAGCGCTGTGCAGCATGCTCGTCTCTTCTTCGTCCCCGGAGTTGGATTCTCGGAGTTGTCCGAGACCCTGGACTCATTTGGCCGACATATCGAGGAGAAGCGCGGGAAGCAGTTCAAGGTCGCCCTTAAACGTCGCCATCCAGATCCTGAAGACGACGCTCCTCTTCCCAAGCGACGCACACCTCCTCCCCCCTCCGGCGGTGAGAACCACAGGCGTCGTCGCGTTGGTGCGCATGGGAGCGGGAGCGCGTCGCCTTGCAGTTTGTCGCCTCGTTTAATGGCTACATCATACATCGCCTCTGTGGAGGTTGAAGATGACATTGCTATCATTGCATCCCAGCAAGTTGTCGTCTCCAATGCAGTCCAGCAGGTCAACGTCGTCGCAGGCCCATCCCGGTTATCCCCTCTCCTCTCGCCCATTGTACACGTCAACGAATGGCAGGCCCACCTTGAAGAAGCTCATTCGTCCCCTGCTTCTTCATCCTCCTCGCAACTGTCGGTAGACCAACCGATCGCTCCGGCGGGTCCAGTAGTCTTGCCTCTCCCAGATGCGTCTTCGTCTGCCGCTGAAGCGCCGTTCAACTGCTTGGCAACGGCAGTAGTTGCATCGAGACGTAGCGAGGCGACTCTGGAAGAGCGCCTTCTGTCGCCGTCACCATCGACTTCTGGAGGACCGGATACCCCAGCAGACTTGCCATCATCCCCAGCTGTTGGTATCGTCGAGTTGCCGATGGCCCTTCCTTCTCCCAGTCCGGAGACAGAGCTTCCTGGCATGCTCACCAGGGGTCGCAAGCGTAAACTGGAGGAGGAGACTGAAGCTTCTGGGTCATCCCCAGCTCCAGCCAGCCCTTCACCGGTGCCCGATGCTACCCCGCGCAAACGTCGCAAGGCCGCCAAAAAGCAGGCCCAACCCGCTGCTTCTCCAGCTATTCCTCAGTCCCCTTAATTGTTTCGCATCATCTTCCTCTTTCCTCTTCTCTTTTTCTTACTGCCGTTCGTCTGTAATCTACATTGGGCGGTCCTTAGAGACCGCTACTTGTTTGCTTTGTGATGTACCGTACTTTTATCTGTTTCCTGCCCTTTTTTTCTCGGAGTAGTGTACTAATATCACCCTCTGCTCAGCGGCGTACATTCAGTGCACGCTTCTGCTCTCTCCAGCTGTTGCTTGATAAATGCTAGCGCCTTTGAATGTGCGTCGACACGATATCTCCTCCTCCAACACAAGCCTCAACCATTCGGAACCGAGCGTATGATCAGGGCAATGGATGATTGGATCCGCCCACTGCCAGTGAGCCATCTGATCCGGGTGAAATCACAAGCCTCCGGGAATTCGAAGTTCACCGCGGGGTTGCAAGATGAGGTCTGTCGACAGTTGGTCGACAGCGATCTCGTTCTTACCTAAGTACCACCACTCTTTCTCTCCCACCTTGACGCGGTCGTCCTTTCCAGTCGCAGAAGATGGTGCGGCTCACTAACACATCTTGTTCTTTCTGATCTGACATGAACTTTAGGGTGAAATAGACACCACCGCGGATGCGGCGCAAGCAGCGGCAAAGGCCGCACGCGAAACTGCTGAATCTGCGAAGGCTTTCATTGCGGGTGGTTTCGGTGGTGCTGCTGCCGTGCTTGTTGGTGCGTTTTGCGTATGATGCATGCACTGTGTTGCTTAAGGCGCTCTAGGTCACCCCTTTGACTTGACCAAGACGCGTCTACAAACCGCCGCCCCAGGAACCTACACCGGGGCCATCGACGTCGTGAAGAAGACTCTTGCCAGAGATGGCGCTTCTGGGTACATCATCAACTCTTCTCGTGCCGATTCTGCGCGACGCTGACGGCTCCCAGTCTGTACCGTGGCATGTTGCCTCCTCTACTAGGTGTTACACCCATCTTCGCCGTCTCTTTCTGGGTACGCTGCCAAGGCATCTGCCGTACTCGGCTTCTGCTGACCATTAGCGAAAATTAGGGATACGATACGGCAAAGAAGCTTATCATCGGGCTCACGCCCAATCGTGAAAGCAAGACGCTGTCGGTTCCAGAACTCGCCGTTGCTGGGTTCTTATCAGCTATCCCCGCAACTTTGGTCACAGCTCCGGTAGAGCGCGCCAAGGTCCTATTACAGGTATAGTCGTCTTTTCACGTCCATATGCTACGCCTAACCATCTGCAGGTACAAGGTCAGGGCGGCTCTGAGGCGAAGTACAAGGGTGTAGTCGATGTCATCCGACACCTGTACAAGGAGGGCGGAGTTCGGAGCATCTTCCGAGGTTCAGCTGCTACAATCGCCCGGGACGGCCCAGGAAGCGCTGCGTACGTGCTGTCAATTCCAGGACCCATGCATTGTGCTAACAATAGCCTGCTCGAAGTTACTTTGCTGCCTACGAGGTTACCAAGAAGGCTCTGACCCCCGCTGGTTCGGACCCAAGCCAGTTAAACCTGAGTGCCATCATCATTGCTGGCGGAACCGCTGGTGTAGCCATGTGGAGTCTTGCTATCCCACCAGACGTTCGTGGTGCATCTTCGTCGCGCAGATCATCTGGCTCACCAAGACAACTCTACAGGTCTTGAAGTCCCGGATCCAGTCAGCGCCAACGGGTACCTACAATGGTCTCTTGGATTGCGCTCGCAAGACCATTGCTGCTGACGGCGCCGGTGCGCTATGGAAAGGTTTTGGTCCCGCTATGGCTCGGGTAAGTGCTTCCCTCATGGGGGAACCATGCTCTTGTGCTAATTGTGCCTCGCAACCTATCTTCGTAGGCCTTCCCTGCTAACGCAGCAACTTTCGTAAGCCTTCGTTCATCAAAGGGAGTCGTAGTATAATTAACTCATGCCTTGTCTTTCTCCAGCTTGGTGTAGAGTTGTCGAGACAACTGCTGGATAAGATGTTCTAAACTGGTTTCCGAATGGGCATGCTACCTTGAGCTTTACGTGTAGAATCACGTAGATTTGATAGCTTGACGGAACACCTACAAACACTTCTCCGTCGAGTACCTCTGGTGAACGCCTTTCATCTAATGTGAGAATAAAGCACTAGTTGCTGAATGAGCAAATATCGGACTGCGCTGGGCTAGCAGCAGTGATGAACGAGGAACGTGATCTGTCAAACCATTTCCGACCTTCCCCCCATATCCAGTTCTGTGGCTCTCCGCTGAACACTACTCGACACTCGTTTGAAAGCCGATGGCCTTCAATGTAGACGATGACGCGACCGAATTACTAGAGACCTATGGTCAGATGCCTCTCAACATGCCTATGCTGCAATCATACTCATTCCCCTCCAGATTTCCTCATGAAGTTCATCATTATCGGTATTTCTTTGGTCAGAACCGGCACTTACGGCCATACCTCTGACAATCTACGCTCTCCAGGCGAAGCGGGCACCGGGAAATCCTGTCTACTGCACCAGTTTACGCACAACTCCTGTGAGAACTCTAGGAATGCTTTGCCATACCACCGTCGACCTGACCATCCCTATCCGCACTATGCATCGGCCCTCCGCAGTCAAGGATCATTCTCAGCACACGATTGGAGTCGAGTTCTCGAGTCGAACACTCAAGCTAGGGGAGAAGAAGATAAAGCTGCAGGTGCGAGGCTCACAACGCCGTAGTCTTGTTGTCGCGTGCTTATCATGCCTATGATACGCAGCTATGGGATACAGCCGGACAAGAACGATTCCGGTATGTGTGGCATCCCTACGGTCGTTCGCTAGTAACCTCAGTGGGGAAACAGGTCGGTTACGCGAAGTTATTATCGAGGTGCTGCTGGGGCTATCTTGGTGTATGACATAACCAGGTATGTGTATTTACTGTTGCTGAAGTGCCGCCACACTGACCGGGATCCCGGATCTCCAGTCGAGAATCCTTCGCAAATCTTTCGCGGTGGTTGACCGATGCCAGAGCGCTGGGTAGCGCGAGCTTGGTTGTGATTCTGGTAGGGAACAAGTCGGATCGAGAAGAGGAACGAGAGGTCGAGTGGTCCGAGGCGAGCAAATGGGCTGCTGATAATGGTTTGATTTGACTGAAATCGCTGGACGTTTCAACTTCGACTTACTGTTCACTTGACAGACGTGCACTTTCTGGAAGCCTCATCGCTATCAGGAGACAACGTTGAAGCCCCGTTCCTGCTTGCTGCTCGATCGGTTTTGCTCGCGATCGAGGCTGGAGCTCTGGACCCGGAGAAGGCTGGCAGCGGTGTCAGCTATGGCGATAGAGCACTGAGAAGAGTGAACAGTTCCAGTCGGCTCAGCTTCGGAAGTTTGAGTGGAGGTCGGCAAAAGAACACCGTTAAACTGAAGATGAAGAAGTGGATGCCGGGCAGCCGATGCTGCTAGAATGACCTCAGGTGAGCAAAACCGCTCTGTTTCTTTAGCCTTTCGCTCAGTTCGTCTCGATCCACAACAGCATGAATCGCATTCGTCGCTGAGTCAGTTCGACTGTACTTGGCAGCTTCTCCTCTGTTATACAAACATACCCATAGGCCCGATATACCACTGATCTTACCGCATTGCGTGAGTGCTGCCTGAAGTGACAGCTCCTTCACCTGACGAAGACCTCACGATACTCCTTCTAGCCTTCACTATCTTCTCACCATTTACCCTCGGACAGTCATTTCTGCACTTTACATGTTTTGGATATATAATCACTTTCGTTTACTACTTCAAGTCTCTTTACTCATAATTCTGTAGCTCACGATTCTTCTTTCGACGCATCCCCTTTAGCCTCCATCACCGCGTTATGAAAGCTTGAACCTGCGTACGGCACATCGCCGGAGTCTGGTCACCATGGTGGTGCTGTGGCCAGGGCGATAAGATGTCAGCCCCGAGGAAAACCCCATAATGTGTGTGTGGAGATCATGGGAGCTACTTGTCAAGAATACCCATCTGGGAGCAATTGATTCGACGGAGGCTGCATGTGAGCAGACCATCCGCTCACAAGCCGCACGAGGCTGGTCCTCTGCCAGTTCGCCACGTACCGGCGCATAACGCTAGCAACTATATGCACGATCAACGGCGAGCCACCCCATCCCTGCGTGGGTGTTCAGATGCCTAGCTTTTTCCATCAGTCACCTTGCGTAGTATAAAGACCCGCAATGCGTTTCCCCGCACGGTTGCCATTTGCTCGGCCGGCAGTTGCTAAACTTCTTGCTGGATGGTTGCCCCACGGATAGGAAAGGTTTCTTCCCATGGTGCTAGGTCCATCGGTGAGAACTTCATTATGTCTCCACTAGCGCTTTGCCCTGACATTGAACCTGTCCATTAGATCTGGAATCTGGCCAGAGCGGATCTCAGGAAGACGTGTCCCTGCAACCATCTGGGTCTCCCGATATAAACCCCAGCGCTTCTGAGGACGATCCCTCTTCTTCTGAGGATTCTTCCGCCTCTGAAGACTCTCCCACTTCCTCCTCGAACGAACCCCGCCCTACTCCTTCAGAGGAGGCGGACGAAGAAGATAAAGAAAGCCTGGCATCCTCAGAACCTTCAGCGTCATCAGAAGCACTGTCGACCTCAGCGCCTCCTTCGTCTTCAGAGCCGCAGTCGTCGTCTGAGAGCCTCGAATCGTCGGAGCCACTCCCTATACCGTCCGCTACCTCCAAATCCTATATCGAGCCCTCCATGTCTGAGCCGATCAGTTCCCCGTCTACCACCCGACCACCACCAGGTAATACACCAGGTAACGGGCCTGTCGACGAGGAACCGGAGTCGGGTGCTGGTTCATTGTAAGTGCCCTCGCAGTTACTGTTGCACCTCCACCTAACTTGGACAACAGGCCGTCCTCGTCTTCGCGCTCGTCTTCGTCCTCGTCCTCGGCCCAACCTAGTCGCACACCACCACCACCTGGACCTGGGCCAACGCCCTCCCAGGAACCGTCGACTTCATCAAACAGGGACAGCAGCAGGCCCATAGAAGATGGCCCTGGGGAGTTTACTCAGACTTCGAACAAGTCGGATCCTGAGGCGTCTCTCCCAACGACCACTATCTCCACTACCAGTTGCGTTTATTTCAGCAGTCTTTCCCGCGTACGGTACATCTGACATAAGTCTGCAGCACAAAGGGGCACGACCAGCTTGATCACCTCGACGACCACGGACACGATGTCGCCGGACTCTACGTTCTTGGACGCGGTTGAGTCTACGTCTACGGACCCTCTTAATGGAAACGCTGCAGTGGTTACTCCTGGGTTTATCACTGAGATCCATACCTCCACCGAGGGCGATGGGTCGTCGACGGTGGTTACCCGAGTTATCGCAAACCCCACCGATGCATTCCAGACTACGGAGCGAAAGCCATCGTAAGTCATTCCAGACGACTTGTTGCTCTCTCGGGATACTGAATGTTTCCCAGTGGTCTCCTTCAGAACCAAGGCGCAACCGCGGGAGTGTTTACCGCCGTCGGGTTCATCGTCGCCGGTATTCTATTCGGGATCTTCTGGTTCTGCCGACGCAAGCGGCGCCATGCTCAACAGAAGCGATGGATGCGCACATTATCGGTCAACATGGACGACGAAGCCAAGAAACGCCAGACGAACCCATTCACCGATCCTGCGTATATGGGATACTCAGACCATGCGGCTGCAAACGCTCCAGCTGCTCAGGGTGCCTTTTTTGACCATCATCAGGATACCCAGCACGGGATGACCTTCCCTGTGATGGCGCAAAGAGGCTCTGTCGGTCCGTTCGACGACTATCCAATGAGCGGTCCATCAGGTGCTCGAGGCATGACTGTCACTACTAACAGGGACAGGGACGACAATCCTTTCGAGACGGCTTCCCGAGCAGAGACCAGCCCATCCTTGTACCCAGCGTCGCTGCCTCCCGGTGATGCCGACTCTTTCTATGAGGTGGAGATGAGCAGCAGAGACGACCACGACCAGCCCAAAACTCCGACGAACATCCAGCGGCCTCCAATTGCCACCGAGCATTCCAGACGCAAAGTTCCCCCGGTGTACATGCCCACTCCACCCGGTTCTGCCGTCAATTCGGATTCCCCGAGACAATCCCCCGAGCATGCGATGAAGAACTTGGAATCGCCCATCATGTTCACCATGAGGAGTCTGAATGTGAGTCCGCGCCGTGGTACATGTTTTCGGCCTAGTAATTGACCCGTGAGCCATCTCCTCGCGCCGCAGAACCGCAACAGCACTGGTACATGAACTAGGCCCATCATACTATCCAAGCGCTGATACCCTCCCGCGCTCTGTACCGATATGTAGATATTTGTAGCATTTTATGCATTTTGTACATCCCCACCCTCACTAACTACTGTACCGCGATGGACAGCTTCAAGAACACTGTTTCATCATCCACTCCATGTACATATATACATATGCCCAATCATCCACTTTGTACATAGCATGATTCGTCCTGGACTATTATTCACGGTTTTCCCTATGTAGCTTCTCCCTGCTCCGTGTGCCTTTCGCTTTATGCGGAAACTCTATCTGCAGTGTAGCAGATTCCTTGGGTTTCCCGCTGGCCGTGGGATCCCTGATGGAACGGACAGGCTGAAGGATTGTTGCATTTACAGTTGCGTGAGATAATAGCGAAAGACAGCGAGTACCACGACGACTCCGAGTCCGTGTGAGAAGGCACAGGTAAGTGGTGCTTGATTGCCAGTTTGCTGGTCGACCACTTGTCCAGGAGCCCACGACCCAGTTCCGTGAGAGAAAGAGCAAGTACATATGCATTCAACCGCTTCACGTGGAGCAGTTTCATAGCAGTTTTTTGTCTTGGTCTTTGACTGAAAAGTGGTTCGTTATATAATTACAAAGCAACGCGCTCACGTGCCAGCTTGAAAACTTGTATGTGATCTGTGATTATAGGATTGCCATTCCGAAACAACCTCTTCTTAGACTGCACAAGTACATCTTCGTCAACAACGGATGCGCCTACTGCACCAGGCAGCCAGACTACTTAAAATAAATGTGCAAACTAGTGTACGATATGATACGTGTGTTCTGTACCTGACGATGTTCCTGCGTCGACAATAATGCAAAATGTCCAAAGAGTACAGAAGGAGAGAGAGGGAAAATCTATGAGGGTGTGGTCATATGGCACATGTTGCAAGGGTGGAGGGAGGGGGAAGGGGGGAGATAAACATGGGGTAGCGGATAAAATTCATGACGAAGAAGATAAACACGGGGAAGGGTATGAACATGGTGGGGATGAAGGGGATAAACATGGGAGGGAATAAACATGACAAACGGGAGATGATATAAGTCCGAGAGATGGTTATTGCGAGAGCAGTAGGCGATACAGCGAGCAGAGTGGAATGAGTGTCCATACGTATGCTGAGATAATAAATGAATGATTGAAAGAATGCGAGCAGAAAGATGGTTAATAGCAGAAAAGTAACGTTTCCAGGCGGGAGCGTCTGGATTTTGGTTGCGACTGCAGGGTTATCATTGCGACTCTTCTGAGATGGCGGATGGGTACGTCGGGTTGCGAACCTAGCCAAACACAATATTAGATATGCGGTCACGACGAGAGGAAACACCACACGCACTCCGAGAATAGGTCGTGTATAATCCTCCTCGTCCCTCAAATCCGTCGCATTCGACCTCTGACTCGCCCTCCTCCTCGTCCTCAACGTCGGATCCAACCGGTCATCCCCATTCGACGTCACAGCCGGCGGAGGAGAAGCCCCATCACTCTCACTCGTCGACTGACTCTCCTGCGACTTCCTCAGCGGATTCCTCGGGGGCGGAGGCGGCGGAAGCGGAGCAGCTGTATACGGATTGAACTCCTGTCCCTGATGGCCATTTCCATTATTAAACGACGCAAGCAGCGGCTCACTGCTTCCTGAAAGTACGTGTCCCCGTCCCTCCCTATCCCTCACACCAGCCACGGCCGGAGGCTCCGCCACGTATCCCGAGTTCCCATACGGCGCCGCCTGTCCATTCCCACTGTGAGGATGGGCACCAGCGATCTCATGGGCTCCTGCCCCGCCCATAGCTACTGCTGCTGCGCCGGCGTGAGGAACAGCATTATAATCCCCATACGGGTTAAACTCCAGATCGTCCCGGTACGGAGGCGCGGAAAGACGGTGACCTGACGCCGAGCTGGGAAGGTGCGAGCTAGCGCGCTGATTCATCGTTGGCGCGTCGTCATCATCATCATACAGACCCAGAGGCGTGCGGGTGGGGTTCCGTGCTGCAGCGTGCTCGAGCCGTTGGTTCTTCGCCCTGCGCCGGATTCCGAATATTATCCCGAGGAGGATCGCGGCGACGGCGATCCCGACTACTAAGAAGACACCTACGACGGCGCCAGTGTTGCTGAAGAAGCTGGGTGGGAAGCGCTCATGTCAGGGGGGAAAGAAGCGCTAAGGAAGATGAGGAATAAACATACCGGTCAGAACTAGTGCGGGCATCGTTCGAGCCCAGGGTGGGGTTCAGCACGACCTCAGTGACCGTCGACGCCGAGCCGTCAGGGAGGGTGGTGACGGTGACCATTGTGATGATGGATGGAGTGGTAACGACTGTTTGGCCTTGGCTGTCGGTGACTGTTTGGACGACCTGGCTCGTTAATGTGGGGCTGTAGAGTGTCATACGATCAATGAAAGGCAAAACATGAAATAAACGTGGAAAGACATACGCCTGTTGGTCCGGCTCCGGATCCCCAGGCTCAGTGACGGTGGCCGTTGGCTGGTCTTCATCAGTAGTGATAGTAGTGGGAGGGGCAGTGGTGGGCGGAATTACCTCGGTAGAGGGTTCAGACGTTGTGGGGGGTGGGGGAGGCTCGTCCGACGTTGTTGGAGGTGGAGGGTCATCAGATGTTGTGGGTGGTGGAGGTGGCTCATCAGACGTCGTCGGCGGCGGAGGAGGGTCATCTGAGGTTATTGGAGGTGGAGGAGGT
This sequence comes from Pterulicium gracile, assembly GCA_004369125.1. NCBI lineage: Eukaryota > Fungi > Basidiomycota > Agaricomycetes > Agaricales > Pterulaceae > Pterulicium > Pterulicium gracile. The sequence continues at coordinate 1,169,140 of ML178820.1, forward strand.
GGGTCAGACGTCGTAGGAGGTGGGGGAGGCGGGTCAGACGTTGTCGGTGGTGGAGGAGGATCTGAAGTTGTCGAAGACTCTGAGGTAGTGGTATCAGGCTCTGTAGTGGTACTGCTGCTGGATGATTCCTCAGGTGGTGGTGTCGTGACAGGGTCTGTAGGTATCGGAGTCGTCGTCGAGTCGCTCATGGTCGTTGGAAGCTCAGTCGAGGGTTCTGGTGGAGCAGAAGTCGGATCAGTCGAAGGCTCTGGATCAGAGGTGAGAGTGGCGGTGGGTTCTGGGACCGATGAGGAAGTTGTAACAAAAGAGCTCGTTGACGTGAGTGTATCAGAGCTGTTTCGAGTTTTTATTAGCCAAGCCTCTCCTGATAACAAGTGTGATTGTGCTCCGAACAACGCACGAAGATTGAATGAGAGTGGAAGATTCTGAGATGAGAGTTGTGGTGGGTGGTTGTGACTCTTCGGGGGAGGAGGACATAAAGGAAATGGGAGGAAGGAGGAGGGTTTGGCGCACTCTGTCCAAACTCCAAGCCCCGAGAGATTCACAAGAGGCTCAATCACGCGTGTTAGCGCTCCAGCTCCAAATGCATAAGCGCCCATTGAATAGCTTTGTTTGTTAAAGTAGACGACGGTACTACCAGCCCTTCCATGGCACCCAGATATCTACTACCGTCTGCCCTCCATCTACGCTAGAGTCAACGATATAGTAATAAGGGTACGCTGCCGCAATAAGACACGCGTGTTGCCCCACCACTTCAATCGTACTCCCCAGCTCCAGCTCCTCAGCATCAGCGCTTGTCTTCGTCAGGATCCCATGCTCCTGTGATATCCTCCCCACCTTCCACGCCTTTCCAACGACCTCTCCAAAGCTTCCACTCGGACCCGTGTCTTTGCTCAGCGCGATAGCGCCGGCGTCACACATGGCTTCGTCATTTCCGTCTTGGCCTCGGGCTGGGTAATACGAGATCACGGTTGCGATAACTTTTTGCGCGATGCGTTCCCGAGGAATAAGCGACGTGTGCAGTTGCTGCAGGTCGAGCATGGGGTAGTTTCCTACGGCGCGGCAGTCCATCAATACGCGAAGGGAGCGAAGGACAAGGTCGAACCTACCTGCATGCAACTCAAGGGATCCGTGAAGCAGAGACTCTAACTTTGCCTTGGTCTCCGCGCTAGCGGCATGTGCCGTCGGAGTGGAACCCACGGAAAGCACATAGTCCTCACGCTCTGGAGCTTGCAGCTCCTTGACGAGGCACTTTGCCATCTGAGCTGCGGTGTTCACTGCCTCGACCTCGGACGAAAGGAAGTCGGTTGCTTCGGGGAGGGACGTAGAAGCGTATGCGTTCCCAGCATGGCAGTAGAATCCGTATACTGACACGACTATTGATTGTAGGGCTTTCGCGACCAGCTCTTTGAACTGCGGTGTTTGAGTGGATACGCCGGCCCTCCTGCAGAAGACGTGAGGCTGGTAATCAAGACTCCAAGGGATTAAAGACGCACTTTTGTCCACCATCGACCTTAATAAACGCCGACCACTTGCCTCCGTGAGTCTTCTCGAACTCCTCCAAGAACTCGACTTGCTTCGGATGGTCGATCATCACGCGTATCACTCCGCCGTACTTGCCCATCTCCTTCGTCAGGTCGGAAAGGTCCTGCACCTTGTTCACCGCCATCGGCAGGCCATACAAGATCTATCGACACACATCAGCGAGGAGCAACGGTAGGATAGGAGCGATGCTACTCACATCTTTCACCACACCATCTTTCACAAGACCTGAATTCACTATACCCCACGCCTCCGCCAGCGTAGACACGATCACAGCGGAAGAGTTCCCACTGCTGGTCTGAAGCTGGTGCTTCACGCCTTCGGACGTCTGATCCATGTCGTCAATTGGACATCTACATGCAAGACGATTCAACCGCGTACCTTGTGCGTCTTCACATGCGCACGGAACGAAGCCCCCCACTCCCTACTACTCGCCTGCATCCTCGCACAGTTCTCAGCAAAGACCCCCCGATCAATGACGAACGCCGGCGTCCTCAACCCTTTCAACGACTGTCCCTGGAACTTGGACTTCAAGAAATCCTTGGAGGGGCTCCCGCCGATATCGAAGGGTGTGCTGGTTTGGATCGGTTGTGGGCTCATGGTGGTTTGAGATCTGGGATGAAACGCAATGGCAATTCGCAGACTGATAATTAGAGAGGAGGTGGTCCCGGTCAAGCCGCTGATCAGCTGGATGCCCGGGCTGGATGGGTCGTCGGCTAGATGAAAAGCGGGTCTTCGGGCCGGTCTTCCAGGTCCGTTCCGCATTCCGTGGTCACCGTTACCCCACATTACTTAAATCGCCGGTCCATTTCTAGCTCAAGGTCCACTCACCTGAACGTAACCAGCAGCCTATTTCACCCAACCACACACCAGATGTCCGATACCCCAGAAATCACCCAACCCCTCCACCCCTCCATCCTCCCCCTCCTCGACCCCGATTACCGCGCATTCCACGAAGCCAACCTCCTCCACTTCGTCTCTCCCCATCTCCTCCCATGGTCTCCAGCCATCCGCGATCGACCAGCGGTGCCAGGGGGCTCTGAGCCGCTAAAGGTTGCGGCGGTGAAGGACTTTAAGCTGACGCATACTAGTGTGAGGACGTTTACGCCGTTTGGCACGGCGCCGGAGAAGGGGTGGCCGGCGTTTGTATTCTTTCACGGTGGTGAGCATTGCAATGGGATCTGTGCGGTAGAAGACACTCATGGGACTACTTGTAGGCGGCTGGACTCTCGGGAATATTGAAAGCGAGGCAGGGTTCTCGACCAACATGGCCGAACGTAAGATAACGTTATGTTCTTTGGAGCACGACGCGTTGATGCTGCTGCTATCCTAGGAGCGAAATGTGTGGTCATCTCGGTAGATTACCGCCTTGCACCAGAGCACAAATACCCCGCAGCTGTCGAGGACGCTGTTGAGTCTCTACAATGGCTCATCAAGAACGGAAAACACGAGCTCAAGGTCGACACCAGCCGCATCGCCGTCGGTGGCTCCTCCAGGTCTGCTTCACATTTCCATGTACTCTACACACACCGAGCAAAGCTAACCCAACGTTACGTTATCAGTGGAGGCAACCTCGCCGCCGTCCTCGCCCTCAAAGCCGTCCAACTCTCCCTCCCCACCACCCTCATCTTCCAACTCCACGTCGTCCCCGTAACAGACAATACCTTAACCACATCCACCCCCTCCTCCTCCTGGTCCTCAAACCAACACACCCCCTGGCTCTCACCCGCCCGCATGGACTGGTTCAAGAATAATTACATCCCCGATCCGGCGCAGTGGACAGAGTGGGAAGCGTCCCCGATCTTCGCACCGGATGAGCTGTTGAAGGAGACACCGCCTGCGTGGATTGGGGTGGGGGAGTTGGATATTCTTAGGGATGAGGGGGTCGGGTATGGGGAGAGGTTGAGGGGCCTTGGGGTGGAGGTGGAGGTGAAGGTGTATAAGGGGGCGCCGCATCCGATTATGGCGATGGACGGTATGTGCTGTGCTTGCTTTCTGGCGATGTTTGCTGGACGCTGATGCATTCGATTCTCGCTTTCACCTTTGTTGTTCTACGATATACAGGGTGAGTGGTCTGACACGGGAGACAGAATGTGTACTGATCCATGCTTTTGTTCGATTAGGGCGCTGAAGATTGGCGCGCAGCTGGTCACGGACGCAGCTGAGGCTTTGAAGAAGGCGTTTCAAGCGACTGCGTGAGCACGAGGGTCTGCGCATCGTGACCAAGGGTAATAGCAGTATAGTGGAAGGCCTAGTGTAATATCAACGCGCCGAAAGCATTGAGTATTTCCAATGTCTGGCATGTGGGAAGAAGCAGGATTTGTCCATAGCGGTGAAAGACGACCGAGGGCGGTCCGATCTGAAATTCCCCAGTGGTCACGAAGCAGAATAGATTGGAATGGACGATGGAAAACTGATCATCGATAATCTGGAGCAAGATAATTGCAAGAAGCAGAGGCACCGCGCGTTTAGGAGGTTTCAGAGTAGAGGGCTAGGCGCGTCAGCGCAAGTCGATTCCAGAAGAGGTACACAGTTCATTTCATTTGTTGACTACTAGACCTTGCTACACGATTGCATATAGATAACGCGCTCAAGTAGTCGCGATAGCCTCAATCTCGACATCGACGTCGAAGGGAAGCTTGCCTGCCTGGATGCACGTCCTTGCAGGCTTTGGCGTCGGCAGGAGCTGCGTACGAGTGCCGTGGTCAGTCTACATGCACCGTAGATGAACGAGAGACGCGTACCTTCTCGTAGACCTGGTTCATGGAGGCAAAGTCATCCATGTTCCTCAAGTACACGTTGACTTTGACCACCTTCTCCCAAGAGGAGCCAGCGGCGGCGAGGACTTGACCGAGGTTGTGAATGCATTGAGCCTTAGGTGAATCAGAACCATCAGCGTGAGCGGCAGCAGACATAAACTGATAACAAGCGTACAGTGTGCTCTGGGACACCACCTGGGACTAGCTTCCCGTCGGGGCCGACTGGGGTCTGGCCTGAGAGAAAGATGAGGCCAGGGACCTTGGTGGCGTGTGCTGGAGAAGGCGGCTTCAGCAGTCTGGAATGGAACACAAATCGGGTACTTACAGAGGATGTGGGGAACCTTTGAGAGGCTTTCGGCGTTGATCTTCTCGAGAGACATGATGATGGGCGTTGGTGAGAGAGGAGTGGCTTCCTCTGCGAGTGCCGTGCCCTAAATCTAATCAGCGCCAGTCTCAAGCGCCAGTCCCACGCGCACCGCGGGAGTGGGGTGAGTTGGTACGCCGATGATCTGATCGGTCAATTCCACCTGACCATGCCCTGTGTTCAAAAATACCTAGACTTGCTCTTCCCCGCATCTCATGCCCGTGCAGGCACATAACCCAGCCCAATGCAAACGTTTTTTCACTATAAAGAGGTCTTCTGACCGGGTCTCCTGAAGCCCGGTTCTAGCTGGTACTATGATGTCTACTCAAGAGCAACAACCACCGACGACAACGGACGTCGACGCGCCTGCCGATGTCAAGGATATCGAGGGCCTTAGCTCTCACGTTCTCATTGACGTACCTCGCGATGAGGAGAAACGTCTGTTGAAGAAAATGGACTGGCTTCTGCTACCAGTACTTGCCTTCATGTTGGTTCAGTGTGGGTTGCGCTCAGGCTGGTGCTGAATACAACGGATTACCAGGTACCTCTGTAATGCCCTGGACAAAGGCAACGTTGGGAACGCCAAAACCGACGGATGGGACAAGGATATCGGTCTTACGGGCAACCAGGTGCGCGACGGCTGTCCATCGCCCCTTTGACCAGCTGGCCTCATATTTTCGCGCAGTATTACATCTTGGTTATGATATTTTATGTGAGCACAATGTGTCTGGACTCCATGAACTTCAACAGTCTGATCCCACGTCGACTACTAGGTACCCTTCTGCCTGTACGCTAACACTGCTTGTTACACCTGCCTCGTCTTTTGAAACGCCGTCTTGCTCGTAGGTTTGGGACACCCATCGCACTCTTCATCAAACGATACTCCGCCGCAAGGGTTCTTCCTCTCATGATGGTCGGCTTCGGATCCATGTGAGTGTCCAACTCAGAATCGTGCACTGCTTACTGATACAGTTATTGCAGGGCCCTGTGCACCGCAGCAGCCAGCAACTTCTCCCAGGTCTTCGCTATCCGGTGGTTCCTAGGCATCTTCGAATCGGCCATGCTTCCCGGTGTAGTGCGTGCAACCTCATCCAGACTCTGATTTATACGCTACCCGGCTCACCAAACTGGGATAATGGTATCAGGTGTTCTACTTGTCGACTTTCTACAAACGAAGTGAATTGGCTTCTCGCGTTGGTGTCTTCTACGGTTAGTCACTCGATGGCACGTCTCGAGTTTGTGTACATTTTGCTGATACCCTTGTGGATCAGCTGCTGCGTCGATATCGGGAGCCTTTTCTGGGCTTATCGCGTACGGCGTTTTCCATATCGACCATCCGTACGTATCTCGTTTACAAAGTATCGGATGCGCTCGTGCTCACAGTCGGACTGAACTCACGTCTACAGGCGGTATCACTCTTGGCAGTTCCTGTTCTGGATCGAAGGAGCAGCGACTGTGATGTTTGCCACATTTGCATGGTTCTGGCTGGTACGTCCCTCCAGACACCGTTGATGCATGCACACACGCGCTAAGTCGTACACAATCAGCCACGATCCACCTCGACCTGGTGGGCTTTGACCGAGCGCGAGAAAGTTCTCGCTCGCGTTCGCATCCTCTCAGACTCATCTATCTCCGTCGACGAGAAGCTCGATATCACCGATGCGTTCCGCCCGTTGAAAGACCCTGTTTACTGGGTGTGGGGGGCGATCAGTTTCTCGTTGGGTGTACCCCTCGCCAGCGTGAACAACTTTCTACCACAGATCGTGCATAGCATGGGATACTCAACTGTTAAGACTAACTTGTACACCGTTGCACCCAGTGAGTGAACCTTCCGTGCTTGCGCTGCACCCAAATGGTTGCTGACGAAGATTTTACTAGACGTGGCTGCAACAGTCGCATTACTTGCCCTCACCTTCTCCTCTGATCACTTCAGAGAGAGGTCGATCCACATGTACGTCTTCCTCACCTCTATCATGTGGCTGGCAAGTGTAACTCAATTCTCTTCCTAAATTTACAGTTCGATCGCTCTCTCCACCACCATCGTCGGGTTCATAGTCCTCGGCGCCATCGACCCAGTCGCCAAAAAAGACGTAGCCTACTTCGCCTGCTTCTTGATTGCCATGGGGGTGCGTCGCGTTTGCTTACAACGCCGGCCGCAATCAGAGCTCACTAACTTTGTCTTCTTCCGCCCCCCAATAGGCATTCGCACCTTCGGTCCTCGTAGCCTCGTGGTACTCCAACAACACGCTCAGCGAGTCTAGACGCGCGGTCACCGCTGCCGTCATGGTCGCGCTCGCGAACTCTGCAGGATTGATCTCCACGAATGTTTTCCGGGCCAAGGTGCGTGGCGCCTTGCCTCAGATGCCCTGCTTGCCAATCTCTGACGGTTGCACCTCAGGACGAGCCGAAATACACTCCTGGTATGCTGTCGTGCATCACCTACTTCATATAAACAGGCCGCTGTCTGACCACCATAACGTTCTTACAGCTCTCATCACTTCAGCGATATTCGGGGCGACCTGCCTTTGCCTGACGCTAGCGTGAGTCGCTCTCCGGACTGGTTCTTGCCTTTAATCTCACACTGAGACGAATGCTCTCCCAGGCTCGGCATGTATCAACGATGGGAGAACAGGAGGCGTAATCGGGAGCAGGGGGTGAATCTTCGAGCTCAGGATGTGGAGACAGAGGCTTTGGGACGGGGCAAGGATGCTCCAGCTTTCAGATACATGTATTAACCAGAAAGTAGTAAGTGTATGTGTACTAGGACGACGACAACCACACGCAAATTGTAACATGTGGATCTCGCCCATTCACGATTTTCGTGGTCTATCGTGTTGACTGCCTAGAGCACAGCTATAAAACTGAAAGGACCCACCGTAGGGTGATGCACAATGATCGATAATCGTACACACTCAGCTCATCCGGCTTCGACACAGGAATCCTAGAAATCCAGTGACATAGTTCAATGACATAGTTCAAAGTTCAGTACAAACCTGCGCGCGACGAGGCGGATGTTCTCCCCAAATGTTCAGGTACGTTCTTGCCAGAGGTCAACAGTGCTATAAAGCCTATCATCATTTGGTTGCAACAATAATGTAATGGAAATAAGTCAACAAGAAAGACCTGCCTCTCGTGCATGTGGTGCATTGCGACTGAAAGGTACCACTGCCTGCACAAGTCACCATTTTGAGACACACAACGAGGAGAGCAGAAAAAGCGAAGAGAATGATACGTTCCCTAATAGAACCCTAAAACAGAGAGGGCCGTCCCGGATCTGCTGATAAACCTTCCTAGAAACATGCATGAAAGTTAGAATATTTTGAATTCTTCTTGTGACACCTATACCGCGGTCGGTGTTGCACAATGCGTGGTGGATTTATTGATGAGCTTGCATGATGGCGTCCGAGATGAAGATCGCGGCAACCTGCTGTCCTCCAAAGTAGCGGCCGTTCAAGCCCTGTACAGCCTCTTTAGCGGACTCCACAGTGTCAAACTTAACATAAATTTCTCCCTGCGTGAAGAATGAAGATGAGCGTTTCGTCCGAGCAGTGAAGAGAAGGCCTCTGACCTGTGTTTCCTTCTCAACCTTGATGAACTCGACTTTGCCGTATTTGGACTGACATTCCCCTTTGACATCTTCAGCAAGCTCCTTGTCCCAGTCCGGATCGCTCTCCCTGGAGAACGGAAATATTAGACCTGGATGATGCAAACAGCAGAGGCCAGCTCACTCTTCAGGATTGAACATGTTTTTCAGCAGCACAGATTTTGACTGCATCGACTGCGTAATCACGGGCCGCGCGCTGTAAAGGGCCAATTAGTTGCTGGAAAATTCATGAGCATGAGAAAACTGACGTGACTTCAGGTAATGAAGGGGCGCTTTGTGTTCTAGCAAGTTTCTGCATCAGAGCTTGACGGGAGGTTGCATTCAAGTTACCGCCTAACAAACAAGGAACGGTGGTCAATTGCTATCCATTGTAGATACAGCAAGGTCGCTCACCACCGGCTTCGTCCAACGTGTCTTGCTGAGTATACCTGGCCGTTCCTTTCTCGTGTACAGTGTTGACACGAAGCTGTACGGACTGTTAGTACATGAGAGTGCTGAGACGAAGGACACTGACAGGTCTGCCAGCAAGTTCAAAGCCTTCCATCTGTTCAAGCGCCATTTTGGCATCTTCTGCGCGTTTGTATCTGTAACGATCGTCGACCGTCAAAAATCATCAAATGGAAGCGACGGCTGGTGGCCACTCACTGGACGAAAGCGTAACCCTTGCTACGGCCAGTCATAGGATCCCTATGCAGATCCACAAATTCAAGTTCACCGAAGGGTTCGAACACCTGCTTTATGTCTGATTCTGTGAGGTTGAAGTGTAAAGACCCGACGTAAAGTCTGAAAAGGGCGTTAGTGAGCCGTAACGCTACTCATCCTGGGCGACTGACTGCATAGTGCCACCATGTGGTGCTTTCACACCGGGTGGAAGGTTGAGGTTTCTGACAATAATGGTTGGCTCTGAAGTTTGCGGGATGAGGGCGTTCTGACTCACCCATCGCCTGCGTGAAGTCTGTTACGTTCAGCTTCAGTAAGTTGAATAACCACTCTGCAGCCCATAACGAGTGTTCCGCTGAGAGCAAGGGCCTTCTCAACCAAATCGACGTTGCGGAACTCGACATAGCCAATGCTGTGGCCGTGAAGTATGAGACAAGTAAAAATGCAGATTGGCAAGCTGGACTCACCCTTTAGAACGACGGGAAAGTCTGTCCGTTACAATTCTCGCGTCCATCACGGTGCCTTCTCCCAGTTTATCCTCGAAGAAGTAACCCAAATCACGAGCGGTGAGCTTTGCAGCTAGCGATGAGACAAACACAGATCTAGCCTCGGAGTCGTCGTCTTTCATCTCATCAGGATCGTTAGGATCCCCCTGAGGGACGACGTAAGAGGGAGAGCCACGCCTACACTGGACATTAGTGCCATTATGCAAGCAGGACAAAGTAAACCAACCTTCTTCTGGGATGACGACCGGGGGGACTGCGACTTCTTGGGCCGTCACGGCGACGATCACTGCGCCTGGAGCCACGACTCTCGTCCCTGGGTCGATGAGGGGGTCGGTCGCGATCGTCAGGAGACTTTTCTCGGCGACTTGAGACCTTACTTGTAGGGCTGTCAGGTGGCTGAGGAGGTTGAGAAGGGCGAGGACTCTGGGGAGGTTGAGGCGCATCCGAAGGAGTTTCAGTTGGAGGTGGTGGTGGTGGTTGACTCCCCTCGCGTGCAGATTTTCGACGCTTGGAGCGTTCTTCATCTTCCGGGTCATCGTCTCGCTTCCTTCGACGGTCATCCCTATCTCGGTGACGACCATAATCGGAGTCCCTATCGCGTCGACGGTCTCTGTCAGAGCGGTGTGACCTCTCGTTGTCCCTGTCGCGGTCGCGGTAACGGTCCCGCTCCCTGTCCCTGTCTCTGCCGCTATCCCTATCTCTTTCTCTGTCTCTATCACGGCTACGGCTGCGCCTCCGTCTATCTCCATCTCTATGATCTTTGCGACGGTCTTTAGAGTCTCTATCCCTGTCCCTATCTCCTCGTTCACGAGACGGAGACCTGTGGGAACGACGAGTTCTCATAGTGTCAGTGGATGGAGCGCGTGAGCTAGAACCAAACCCTCAAAAATTAGCTTTCTAGTGCAACGGGATGTTAGAGGACCTGCTTACGATTTAGGGTTGGGTGAATCATGGACTTTATCAACGGACATGGCATCTCCATTGGTGGACATGGTGGACGAAGGCAAAGGACAATGGGGACACGTGAGCAGTTGTGCCTTTCTAGATGCGACGTGCCACAACTTCAGTCCTCCGCTCAGCTCGCTCGCCCCGACGGTCAGCCCACAAAGCTTTCGACCCGGATGTCAAGATAACCACACTATCTAATGGGCTGAGGGTGGCAACAGAGCCTACACCTTCCCACTTCGCCTCCGTCGGCATGTACGTGGACGCCGGCTCGCGGTATGAGTCGCCGACCACATCCGGCGTTAGCCATTTTTTGGACAGACTAGCTTTCCAGGTGTGCATTACATGTTCACCCACGCGTATCAGCTCTGAGAGCTCGTTTATAGAGCACCACGTCTCGCTCAGACGAGGAAATGGCCAAGGCAATAGACAAAGTCGGAGGACAGATGATCTGCTCCTCGTCCCGAGAAGCCATTATGTACCAGTCCACCCACTTCACCCAAGCAACTCCTCTGGCACTATCACTTATCAGTGACACTGTGCTGAACCCCGCATTTCTGCCGGAGGAGATTGAAGCCCAGAAGGATGCCGCCCGCTACGAAATACGAGAAATGTCCAGTAAACCAGAGATGGTGATACCAGAAGTGCTGCATGGCGTGGCTTACGGCAATAAAGGTCTGGGTAACCCAATCATATGCCCTGAGGAACGTCTTTCCCACATCAACACTTCGCTGCTGACGCGAACCATGCGAGAGTGGTACCAACCTGAAAAGATGGTGCTCGCAGGTTCCGGTCTGCAGCATGAAGAGCTCGTAGAAATGGCGGACAAGCACTTCTCGTCGCTTCGACAAACTGCTCCACCTGTCCTATCCAACCCAAGCCCAGTGACAGCATTTTCGCGAGCCAACATCCCGCCGAATAACATCCTTTCTCCCTCCCAACCCTCAGTGTACAAGTCGCTCACCCGCGCCGCCTCCTCGTACCTCTATCCCACCTCGGACCCTAACGATCCTTTGTACTCCTTTGCTCCCGTCACCTCACCCTCCACGTATACTGGCGGCTATCGCTTCATTCACGACCCCGAATGCGAATTCAACCACGTCTACATCGCTTTCGAGGGTATCGGGATTCATGACGAAGACATTTACACTTTAGCAACGATGCAGATCCTTCTGGGCGGAGGTGGCAGCTTCTCAGCAGGTACGCTACCCACAGACTTTCATCCGCGAACATTCACTCACCATGAATCCCAGGCGGCCCCGGGAAGGGAATGTACTCGCGTCTATACACCCACATTCTCAACCACTACCACCAAGTAGACCACTGTTCCTCGTTCCACCACATCTACGCCGACTCCTCACTTTTTGGTCTGTTCGCTTCATTCGTACCCTCTGCGACACAAGGATCGTCTGGCAATACTCCGGCAGAGATCCTGCCCCATCTCGTTCACCAGCTCAGTTTGCTTATCTACGCTCCGATCCCGGAGATGGAGTTGAGCAGAGCTCGTAACCAGCTGAAGTCCAGTCTCATGATGGCTTTGGAAAGCCAAGCAGTTCAAGTGGAAGACCTCGGCAGACAGGTAAGCTGTGCCCTTCCCTCTTTTCTTCCTTTTCCAACGTCTTAAACTCGTATCCCAGATTCTGGTCCACGGACGCAGGATACCCATCACTGAGATGACCGAAAAGATTGACCAAGTCACACCTGAGGATGTCCGTCGAGTAGCCAACCGACTGTTCGGCGCCGAGTCTGGTAAGAAGGCCAGCATTGTTGCGATGGGCCACCAAGATCTGCCAGATTGGAAGAAGATTCTGCAGAAATATGGAGTGTCTGGATTCCGATAGTTGGGCCTGTGCCCGTTCAACGTTCAACCTTGCTCGTCGCTTTTTTTCGTGCTATCCCGCTTACCGTATTAGCTATTATAGTTCACATACGCATGTCCTACAGACTCTAGAGCAAACACCACTACTACCCCATCATGTACTAACGCTGGCCAAAGCCGCAACCGAGGAAGCCGAACTCCTTGACGCGCCCATCATAGTGTCAGTCTTTTCAGACCCACCACTGTTGAGGAGCGGCTGACGGTGCTCAGCCATATCTCCGCCCCGTCTTCTAGACCCATCCACGCGTTCGGTTGCGTAGGACGCACGTTAGTAGTCTACTTCAAGATGAGCAATCGCGTCCAACGGCTGAGTGTGAGCTGCGTCATACCATGAATCGATCTCCAACTTTGAACTCGCCAGGGTTCGAGTTATCGTACAGCTGCACCCGGAGAACATCACGGATGGTGATGTGTGCTACTCGGTTCCCGGGACGTCTGTCTGTGACGGTGTCGCGCACAGTCACTGCTCGAAAGTTGGACACGTCCCGTAAGGGACACGAAGCCTGCCGCGGTATCATGAATCAGTGAATGACTAAGTGCTGAAAATCGCATCACCAACATTCAGCTCGTCAGCGAGTGCTTCGGAGGCCTTCTCCTTCTTCTTCTCGTTCTCGGCGCGGATGAACTGAGCAACGGCTCGGGCGACTGAAGGCGTGCACCTCTGTATAGCCGCCGAGGCTTTCTTAGGGTCTTCAAGATCGTCGTAAACCATTTCTATCCTGCTGGAGTCAACAGCTGTGACAATGCTGTTTGAGTTCCCGTCTGTTTTTCCAAGGAACCAGTGAGCGTCTCACAACCGCTGGCCGAAGCACTAGAGCCTTTCGCTTCCAATCTCGCAGCGTAACCGTCGTAGCGCTCTAGCTCGGCCGTGAAATCCAGGCGGATCGACTCTGCCAGGCGCTCTCGTTTCGACTGGCACGCGAAAGCCTTAGCACGGTGGAAAGGCGGAACGGGGGAGGAAACAAACCATCCAAGCGTCATGATGTTTGTTCTCTTCTGATTGCGACCAAGGACCTTTTGTCTTCTTTTCGCCTTGCTCATCGAGCACGCTCTCCAAGAAGGCAATAGGATGAACCTAGAAGAACTCAGCGGAAGAACAGTAGGAGGTAACATTTGCTTGAGACTCACCTTTACCACGGTCAGGTCCATGAGTGATATCTTCCCACCGTCAGGACTGAGCTTGTGGAGAGTTGTCACCCAAGGGCGTGCTTGAAACCCGAGCTTAGCATGCCACGGAGCCAAATGACAAGAATTGCCATGTATCTGAAGTTCCAGAGAGCCATACGCATCCAGTATCTCGGATGGTTCATTGCGTTTGGATATAATCTAGTCAAAAATCGGTTACCACCTACAGTCACACATCAGGGAGAAGTGCTCACATTCGCACTCATTACCCCGATCTTTCTTCCTGGCCGAAGGAGCCCCTTGTGAGTAGCACGCGCCAATGTTGCATCAATCGCTAATCTCAACCGGTACCAACCATCCGTAACTTCCAGATGAGGCTGAGGAGCAAGTTTCACGCCGTCCTCGTCGGTCTTTTCTGACCACGTTATGTCAGATATGCAGAGGACCATCGGGGAGAGCGGTGATTTGTCCTGGCCCGCAATTGCCCGGAGAGGCGGTCGAGCACCTTGATTGATTTCCCTTTCATATCTACGTACGCACTGTGTTAGTTATGCTATGCTTCATCAAAGAGAGTGCACATATACCGATAGAGTAGCTGCCGTAACACTTCTTCCCAGCACCACCTGCGATTTACATCATCCAATTCTTGCGATGGATTCAGCGCAGCCATGCCTGCTAGCTTCCACAGGATAAGCGACCAGTGGTTGTCCACCCAAGCTTGAGTAGCGTCCTTGCAGCCCGCACTTTGTAGATGGGCCAGTGCTTCCGTTGAGCCAAGCGATCTCCCATCGTCGGAGAAGAAGGAGAAAAACAACGCAGTCTTGGGCGTGATCTGTTTCAAGGCTGACAGATTCCTACAGAGTGCTGTCAGGATAAAATCACTCATGATGAGGAAGTCTGACGCACGGGGATATCGTGGTGAGCTCGCTAGTGGTCCGGTTTCGCGGTCTTGTGCTACAGGTCGAAAGAGTACCTCGTCCAACAGAGCGTGATGCTGGGGGTGAATCAGAGATGGCCGCATTCAAACATGCGAATTGTGCGCACCAGTGTCGAAAAATTTCTTCTTTGGGGTGGGAAGCATTACTTTACTGCTGCTGGCCATCGGAGTGGATGAATGCGCCGAGTACGGGGTCTTCGGGGTTGCAGGAATGGCTTTCTTCAAGGATGACTGCAACGACTGGTGACCTGCTTGACCTGGCTTCATACCCTGTTTGAAAGGGGTAACAAACGCCGCCGGTCGTGGACCTCTACTGGTGGGTCTGGAGGGAGTCACAGCGGACGTGGAGGCGAAGAATGCTGGAGGGCCTTTACTATTCGGCCTAGAAGGAGTCATGATAGATGGCGAAGCAAAGGCTGTTGGAGGTGCTGTAACTGGTGGTCGAGACAATGGATGGTGCGAGCGTTTCGTCGAGTCATGTGGTGTTGTAGCACCGGTAGCGCCAGGATCTCGAGCAAAAGGGCTTCTGAAACCTTTGATTCCAGTGGAAGGAGGTGGCATAGATCGGCGTGGTTCCGAGGGCGTGCTTGGTACAGTTTGGTTTGAGGGGGGAGGGTGTGAGGAGGACGTGTTTCGTGAAGATTGAGGTGCAGGCGACGGTGCGGGTGGTGGAGGCTGACGTGGAGGCGACGGTGCAGAGGATGTGGGTTGATTGCTGGGTGCGTCGACATCATCGGAATCTTGCCAAATCTTGAGCTTTGCCTGTGCTTTGGCAAACGCCGCTGCCGAGGGGACAAGAACGCCTCCGCCTTTAGACGCTTTTGTGAACCCTATCAACGGTGGTGCATGAGAGTTACTGGAAAAGTCTTCTTGAGGCTTCTGGAATGC
Source organism: Pterulicium gracile (assembly GCA_004369125.1). NCBI lineage: Eukaryota > Fungi > Basidiomycota > Agaricomycetes > Agaricales > Pterulaceae > Pterulicium > Pterulicium gracile. Next base: position 1,184,349 of record ML178820.1, read on the forward strand.
AGCTGATCCGCTGGTGAAGCTGCTATGGGCGAGTCCGGAGGCAGTCTTGAAACCAATGTCCATGGGCGCAGGTGCCGAATCGAACCAATCGGAGTAATCTTTATCTGGCGGGGGTTCTTCGTCTGGTGAGCTAGCAGATTCTTCCTGAGTCATAGGCAATGTCAACAACGCAGCGCCAGTCTTGAAGCCAGTCATTTCAGGTGGTGCGGCGACGACGAAGGGATTATCCGGGTCGTGCTACCGGACACTGTGTCAGATCTCTCGTCGAGCGTCATTCGGGTGACGCACTGGATGAGGCTCTGCGGTTTTAGAAGGATACGAGGAGTTCAGTTGATGGGGTCCAGAGCTCTGTGATAGCTTTGCCTCTATTCTGTCGATTGCTTCTAGGTCCTGCTGGCTGAAGGTGGGAAAGTGATGATCATCGTAGGTTGGAGAGTATGCTTGGACTCTTGGACGTTTGCGAGGAGGTGAAGTGAGTGGATTTATGTCTGAAAACGCGTGCGGTTAGAGCTGAAAGTGATTTTGAAGAGGAAATAAAGCACGATGAGTTCTAGGAGGCATGAGAGGATAGTGGTAAACGGTAAGACGCGTCTGGCAGTAACATGTCACATGGCCCTGGCAGAGAACCCGTCCTAGCGTTTTCCAGCCTTCGTCTACTCTTTACCAGTCTCCCTCTAAACACCCAAACCGTCTTCGCACTTTCTTTGACTTTGGCTTTCTCTCTTTATCATCTTGAATCCTCAGTCAACCCTGAGCACGGGTGGCAACAACTTCATCAATCGTGCTGCTCTTTCCATAACTTCATACGCGCAGATCGGGCTGTAGCCACAATTTCATTCAGCGATGAGCGGACCCGTCGGATCGACTTCCAGGCAATCCAACTCACAGCCGGTACACACGCCCCCAGCACCGACAACCGCCCCTCCAGTTCCCTCTGCCACCAACCATCGCAGCTCTGCTCCGGCCAACAACCCGAACGGTGTTAACGGCGCCTCGCATCATCATCATCATACCACTACAAGCCATAGTAATCATGCACACACTACCCATAACAAGGTCACGAAGAAGAAGACAGAATCTGCTGTAGACCCAGCACAGATGTACGAGAGTTTGAAAAATAGGATTGCAGCGTTAGAGGAGGAGGAGGTCATTGAGGAGGAAGAGGAAAGAGCTTACGGTTCGTGGGCGCGTGTCATTTCGCGTTGTGAGATGTTCTCGACTCATTTACTGACGTATCCTCTTATTCGCAGCTGAGGAGGCGCAGAACTCTGTGAGAGGCATGTCAGAAACGGCCATACATAGCAAGTACATCGAGTTGGTACGTGATGAGGCTTGTTTTTTGTTCTCTGGGCTCCGGCTTGCCGCCACCATCCGGTTACTGAATCAAACTCATGGGTTGACTAGTTTGCAGAGCTCAAGCGCATGGAGCGCGATCATGCGAAAGAGAAGCAGAAGTTGTCGAAAGACAAAGATGCTGGTGGGTCGTTGCATTCACATCTAGGTCACGGCATTAACGGTCGCTCTGGTATCAGCAAAGGGTCAATTGACGAAGGCCAATCAGACGAAAACGAAGATGGAGAATCTAGCTCGGGAGCTGCAGAAGGTTTGGTTTACACGTCCAATCCTCTCATTCTCTCTACATCCTTATAACACATCCCTTTGCAGGACAACAAGCGATTACGAGTGAGTAGCGTCGGTACTCACTCATCATTTGAAGAACTCGACTCACCCTTGTGTCGCAGGAAGATGGGAAGCGACTGGCGCAATGCGTTGAGGATGCACAGGAGGAGGTTCGCCGCTCAAATTGTTGATCGTTCATCGACCACGGCTCATCTTCTTGTCCTTCCCCTAGCTCCTTCAGATGAAGAATGACATTTCGAAGCGCGTGGATCGGGCGAAGCTACAAGACCAGAAGTATCGGGAGTCTCCAGATATCGTTGTCAAGGTCGTGTGCCGTTACCGTGCCGAGCTATTCTTCAAGATATCGCGCAAGATGAAGCTTTCCAAACTCTTCAGCACCTGGACAGAACGTATGGACCCAGTTATCGATCCCAGTCAGGGCGCTGCGAAGAAGGGAGCAGGAACACAGTCGAAGCAGCAGTCCTTCGAGCCCACCGCGCAATATGTCTTCACTCACAACGGAAGGTCTCTTGAGGGTGACCAAACCCCGGAGGAAGTCGGCATGGACGATGGGGACGAGATCCTCACCATCGAGCTCATGGATTTGACGGAGGATGTGGAAGAGATGGTAAGCAGCGAAGAGCCACGATCTCGCTTCTCTCTCTGAGAGCACCCTACAGGAGGAGCTGCCTGAGATCAAGCGGCAGAAGTTGAAGAAGGAATGGGCGGAGGATCCTCAGGAGTTAGTGCCTCCTCATTCCCTAAATGAAACCCATCTTTACCTCGGTTCCCCCATCTAGGGCACGTAACACAATCGAAGAGATCTTTGATGGAGTGTGAGTGCGATGTTCCCTGCTGGTGATACTCAATCGATTGACTATGTCTTGCAGTGTACGAGAACGCTTGAAAGACCTTCTACGACAGTACGAACTTCGAGAACGGCACTTCGAGTGTGTCATTCGTTCGAAAGAGTTAGAGCTCCTTCTCTCTCGTGCTCGCGCCGCGGAGCAGAAGCAGCTGGCAGATAACGAGAAGGCTAAGGCTGAGAAGCAGCAAGAAGAGGTGCTACTTTCTTCTGCTTTAGTGTCTGGAGAATGCTGACCACCTCATCACAACAGCACCTGCGGATCAAGAGGGAGTTGGAGGAGCTTCAAACTGGGCAGTCCATGCTCATCGATAAGTTGATTGCATGTTGCAAAGAAGTACGTCCATAGCGCCTTCGTTCTCTACCTCTCCACTAATCGGTCATCGCAGCCAAATGCCGAACGTACCCAACGGCTATTCGCCTCTTTGCGGGAAGAGCTCGAGAAGCGCGGCAATTCCAAGCTGACTGCCGCTCCTGTCCCAGCGCCCACAGCAGCACCGCCGCCAGTTCCTGCGGCGGATGGACCCGTTGGGGGTTGACGGTAGTAGTTCAATATTTGGGTAGCATACCACCGCCAACTATTGCTTTCGAAGTGCATCCCCATTGGATGAGTGTGGTACAAACTGGTCTGACATTGCATGACTCTCTTCCTCCTCCTCCTCTTCAGCGTCGGAACGCGGGGTGTCATGCACGCATATCATTTGCAGTGTTGCCACATAGATCCTCAGCTCACGGGCAGAGATGGTCACCCACGTCTCTCAGGGACTATGAGTTGTTACGTCTTTGACACCACCCTCTCTTTGATTGGGTAGTTATTTGCTCAGCGGTCGGTTCATCATTACAAGGCAAGCGCACTGAGCCTGCAGCGCTTGACTGTAAATTATCTACGCACTCTAGAGTCTGAGTAGAAGGCAGTACGAATAGCTCGGCTGTCGGACCGGTGGTGGGCTCCCACTCCTCCACCAACATCATTCATCGGAGGCACATTTCTGTCCCCCGCACTGAATTCATTGTGCTCTCGCTACTCTACGCGCGTATCTTCGAGGACATATTCACGACTAACCACGCTTTTCCTGCGAAGAACGATACCAGCGCGTGTGGAATAAATCACGTCCTCCTCACGCTCATCGCACAACTATTGCACACACGAAGCCAGAAACACTTGGTCCTTTCTCGCAATTCGTCCATCTATTGGGCGTCGACATCTTTGTGGACCAACACTGCGGTTAGATCTCTAATCAGTGGCCTATATCTTATACAGCGTCAGCTCAGGTGCGTCCCAGTGAGCCGCTTCCGCCCTTTGCCTTGGACTCACTTGTTTCAGGTGTATCGACGGCCACTGTTGCTGCACTGCATGATTCTCGCGCCTTTCTCTCAAATTCCACCACCACCCATTCAGCTTTTGAACCTCTCAGTACGCAATGCCCCGCCGCCCAACTGCGCTCGAGGTTACAGAGTCGTACAGCAACACCCCCTCGTCTTCGTCCCCCACCCTTGTGCCGCCGGCACCGAGCACCTCGACCTTAGGGCGAAGATCGAAACGAAGTCAAACCTCCGAGCCTCCAGCGACCGTCCGAAAAGGCAAGCGATCCTCAGCGGCTGGTAGTGAGCTTGACCCTGAGATCAAGGTACGCCATTATGGACCTTCGTCGTCGTTTGTGTAGCTCATCTGTCATTACTCTGTGCTAGAGGGCTCGAATCATAGCGACCAGCTGGTCAGGTCAGTACCCTTTTCATAGATCAAGTCGCTCAATGATTAAGTTACCCTCTCTCTTGTAGATCTGACTGTGACAAACGAGACGAGGGTCATAGAAGGCGAAGTGGAACCAGAGACGAACGCACAAGGCGTGAACGATAAACCTGTCAGGTGGCTCGCTGGTTTCGTGTTCTACACGGAAGCCGATTCCCTTATTTCGCTGGAGGAGGTCGGCAAGTCGAGGGTCATCGGAGTTGGGATCGCCACCCCCTCGTTTCGCGAAGAGAATGAAGAAGACCAAGGGCAGGAGGACTCTGATGAGCGAGATGCGGAAAACAGCAGAGGGACCGCACTTCGGCTGCTGAATGTTGAGAATTTCTCAGAAGTATGGCATCAGGACAACGAGGCGTGAGTCTGCCAAGTGTCACTAGCAGTGTTTGCAAAGATCAATTTACTAACAAGGTTTTGCTGGTAGATATCCATACATTGAAACAGAGTTTGCATGGTACAAGCTATGCAGGCCGTCCCACAACTACCGCGAGCATTTTGAGAAGACGATGCAGCCTCGCGTGGCGGCGCGATTTGCCATTCGACACATGTACAGATTTGAAGATCCCCGGAGGTTCAAGGAGGCTCTCGATCAGTACTTGGACCCCTCCACCCAGAAACGCCTCGGCATCAATGCTTACCCGTTTTCGAACAACCTGGTGCGACCACATTATGTCTTTGATGAATCTGCTAATTTGCCATTTGCTTCCTACAGGGTATCATGAAGACTCTGCGCAAGGCAATGACCATGGTTCCCCTTGAACACCCCTCCCGCCAATCAGCACTACTTTGCCAGATACTCAGCAACAAAGTCCCTGCCTTCGAGGACTCAGGGCTACCCACAGGTCGTCTACACGGCGAGAATGGTGCTCTGCTGTCAGCAGACCTAGACCACCAGGCCCTCGCTGCCGAAAACCTTGTTGTGACAACTGTTGTAGTGGCAATCTACACTTTCGTTGCCCTGTATTGTCTTGTCAGTGAACAGCTGTACTGCCTAGCTTCTAGACGGCCAAACCAGAACACTGCCCGCGCTACTTCTGAGGAAAAAACAAGGAGAGAGTGGTTTCATAGGAACCGCAATCAAACTCTGTGGAAGAGAATGCAACAAAAGCGCAAAGCAACTGTCGAGCACCAAGGCAACAACCCTCTTGCTATGCTCCAGTTCAACTCCGATAGTTTCCCTCGAGCTGTATGTTGTTGTTTCTTTCTTATGTACTATCTTTGAACTTTGCTCTAGATCAATGATGTTGTACTGGTTCCATTGCCTGGCCAGGAGTTCACCAAAGAGGAGCTTGAGAAAGTATCTGACGTGCAGACCTTGTGGAATTACTTTCGGTACAGCTATCCACATCATCTGCAACATGTATCTAACTTTATTCTATCAGAGCAGGCATAATCATTGATTTCACCGCATCTTCAGCACATATCCGCTGGCTGACTCACTCCTCTCAATCAATGCAACAAGAGCTCCATAACCAACACGAACTCTTTCTCACTGATGAATGCTCATCAGCACCTCTTGAAGATCTTGTTGGTGTTATGACAAACTCTGTCACTTTCCTGGACCATGACAACAATCCAGCAGCATGTGTACACTGTACTCAGAACACCTCAGAAAGTGGGTGCAGCTTCTTTGTGCGCTTTCTTTGGGATGAACACACTGGTGCTTCAACCGACTTTGATCGATCATCTCTCTTTGCTATGAAGGAGCGGGCTCATGGCGATAAGTGTCCTGTTTGCCTGAAAGAAGCAGACCAGGCTTTTCACCAGGCAGTCACTTTTCATCGGCAGCAAAAGAGGTTCATTTGCGCAGGAGAGGAGTATCATGTGGATGACTTTGTACTGCTCAAAGGACCCAGGCTCCAAGTTTCACACCCCAACAGTGCCTCTCTGCGCTCTGGCAACCAACTTTGCACTATTGGCCAGATAACAAAGGTCAACTTTGTCAGATCCACCATACAGGTACGTTTGTGGCTACGAATGGTGGATATGCAAGAGTTGTACGGGTTTGAGCCTGATCTAATGCTGGATGAGGTATGCATCATACTTTTTGGGTTTTTTGTTTGCTAACCCTTTGTTACAGCGGCATCTTTTCCGGACTGAATGCTTGCAAGAGTACTCACCAACAATGGAGTCTGTCGTGCTGGGCAAGGCACATGTGCACCATGCTCAGCCCTTAGCTGTGAGTTGGCACTATTCTCGACATGTTACATGACCAGCCGATTCTCACAACATATTGGCAGCATTCTGAGCGCCCTCTAGATGCCTCCCTCTACACATGGCTTGCCCGCTCCCCTTCCCATTTCTATGCAACATACACCACTACTCCAGGCAACCCAAGCCAGCATCACAGTGGTCCATGGAATGCTTGCTCTCCAATCAGGGAGTTAGACCAGTGCCATGTGTGCTCCACTAGCTATGAAAAGGAGCTAAGTCAAGAAGACAACTATGTGCAGTCTCATCTGCGGGATCATGGTCCACTTCGTGCACTTGATCTATGTGCTGGAACTGGGCTATTTGGGGTAGGAGTCTCTGAATCTATGCGCGGTCTTCTCGAGGTGAAATATGCTGTGGAAATTAGTCCAAGTGCTGCTGCTACTATCAAGTGAGTGAAATTCTTGTAGCTGTATTATGTATACATCTACTCAAGTTTTGTGCACTCTTTCCAGGAGAAACTTCCCAGACATCAAGGTGTACAATCAATGTATCAACACTATCTTAAAATATTTTGTGGAAAGTGCACATGGTGTGGCGAACCGAGGCCACCCAACCCAGCTCTGGGATCAAGACAAGAAAGAGATCAGTCTCCGGGAGCGTGTACCTCATCCAATTAAACTTTCAGATATTGATTGCATTATCTGTGGTTTTCCTTGGTTGGTTTTCTTCTCTTCTTGATGAAATTGAGTCTCAGTCATACGGTACTTATCAGCCAGCCGCATTCGTCAATGAACAAGTACCAGAAAACTGAAGACAGAAAAAGCAATCTTCTGCTCACTGTTCTCTCCTACATTGACCTCTTTCACCCGAAGTATGTCATTCTGGAAAATGTCCGAGGATTTATCAACTTTCGCCTGGCGTCAGAACAAGATAGTGCCCACAAAGTCTCTGGTGGAATTGAACAAGGTGGTCTCAAGATGTTTTACCGGTTGCTTGGTGAACGCGGGTACACATGATTATATTTCTGCATTTCTGACTTCTCTAATTGGTGTTGTTTGCATAGGTATCAGGTCAGAATTGGCTTACTTCAAGCGGCCCACTATGGTGTAAGCTCCATCCTGTCACATTTGTGTGTATCATGTCAACATCTGCTTGATTCTAGGTGCCTCAAGCCCGTGTCCGCTTCTTCCTGTTTGCAGCCAAGCAGGGGTGCAAACTGCCTGAATTCCCCAAACCAGTCTACCTCTTTGAAGTTAATGACAGCCTGCAGATCAAGAACGGCAGCAACACTTTACCCTTTCAACCTCTCAAAGTACCTACAGCCACAACACAAACTGCGCTACATACTTCAAATAGTGTTGGAGATGCTATCAGTGACCTCACACACTTTGATTGGTATTGGCCTCTCTCTTTCTATCTTTGCAGCTCGCTAAGACTTCACTCCAGGCAGCATCCTGGAATCAAACCCCAAACTCCTCTTCTCAGAGAGACTATTCGCAGACGTGAAGTTGAAGGTGTCGATGTGATCGACTGTTCTGCTGAGACTGATGAAGAGCATCCTCCTGAGTATGTTGGCTACAAGGGCAGCAAAGAGTATGGCTGTGCTCCCAAAACTGCATATCAACTCTCCTCGCGCATAGCTCGTCATTCTCTCCAGACTAGTGAAGGGGAATTACACTTGCGGGGGAAGGTCAGACATCATTACACACGTCGATTGGCACCAAGCATTGTTGAGAGGTAAGTTCATCAAGTGTGTTGGCAGTGTTGCATTGCAATAGCTTTGACTAATACTTGCCATTGTAGGGTGGTGTCCATTCCACTGGGAGCTGGAAAGGATTACCGAGGTAAGTGGCCTGTTTGAAACTGGCACCACAGTTCACTTAACATCGTTCAAATCTCCCGATAGAGCTTCCAAATTATCTTGGTGGCCACATGTATTCTAACCCAATGTCTGCTGAAGGCAGAAATGGGTTCAGAGGAGGTACACATCTTCTCACTCTACTGGTTCCTCCTGAAGCTCACACCTGTCTCCAGGATATTATGGTCGCTTGGAATCAGTAAGGCTGTCATTGGCAAAAGTTCTTACAGCTGGACATGGCTGATATATGGGTGAAGACCGGGCACTTCAACACCATTGTGACCAATGTCTATCCAACTGCGAAGCAGTCTAAGATCCTTCATCCCACCGTGAGTGATCTACCTTTTCAGTGTATCACAGATTACTCAGATACATCAACTTTCATAGGACCTTCGCATCCTTTCGTATGTCTTCAATGTCATAACCAGCCTAGCCCCACTGACCCTGTATTCTCTAGAGTGCGTGAGCTCATGCGCGCTCAATCAATCCCTGACTGGTTTGTGCTGGAGTCCAAGTATGGCAGCGTGGTCACTGTATGTTTTCATTCTTGTGCTTTCTCTGGTCAGTGGCAAGTGATGAGGCTCTCTCCATCTATCTATGCAGTTGCATCGTCAGATTGGGAATGCAGTCCCCTGGCTGCTTTCCAATGCTATCGGGGACAGTTTCTTCAGAGCCATTTACGAGGACCACAAGACCGCCCGGGAGAAGGAGAAGCAGCACCGAAGAAAATGAGCACTCCAAGTGTGGATAGACTACTTTGCAACCCATCTTATACCCTCTTTTCTTACACTCCCTATGTCTATGAATGTCTTTGTTATTTGAGTATGATTGTAAATTACAGTGAGCATCTGAAGTAAATATGATATACACACGAGCAGAATAGAAAGGCAGAACAAGTCTAGATTGAGTACATCTCGGTGTGCAAATCCACACCACCGAGCTCCAACCCTCTCTTCAACGAGAGCATGGTAACGGCGTTGGATACATCAGCCGTTAGCGAAGCTGGCCCAGCGGCACAAACTCCCACCCCACCCGGTAAATGCGCCCTCCCAGAACCACCACTTTCTCCCACAATGACATCCTTCTCGGAATCCTTGTTGTCCAATCCCTCTTCGGACAGCAGGCCCTCCACCTCCGCAGACGTAGCAGCTGGGTCTACTTCAGCGGATGAGGAAGGTGGAAATATGGATGAGGCGCCAGATGATTCCAGATCCGATGGAGCGGATGAGCGCCATGATAGAACACCGTCTAATAAGGTGGTTGCGGATGGCTTCTGTACCAAGACAGAGAGGCCGGGCATTTGTGTTATGTCCTCCGGTTCGCACGGTCGTGTGACGAAAATTGTACATCGCAAATCAAGTCTTGAAGATGGGTCCGTGGCGAGCTGCGCAACATCCATGAGCATGGCTTTGAACCATGAGAATGACGCTGGCATAGAAGGGTGAGGACGCCGAGTGAAGAGGATCATCGAGAGGAAGTACGTACAGAAGTCTCTGATGTACCAGATAAACTCGACGACTCGTGTTCGCTCCCCACCACGGCGTCCAAGATTCACACAACGCCCGACGAGATCATCGAGAAGCCCAAGCGTGAACGTAATGCCTGAGCCACCGGCCACCAAAACCACAGTCTCGTATGTCCCAAGGTCTACCGAGCATCCACCATAAGGACCATCCAACATCACCGAGACCGTAGGAGGTATGCCGTCCTCGGAGAACTCTTGAGCGTAGTTGTTGAGCGCCTTCGTCCAGTCCCCAGCAACCTTGGCACCGAGAATCAAGCCGCCCGACGGCGACGACGACGAGAAGCAGGATGTACCCTGGGGTGCGACGAGGATTGTAAAGGGATGTGACTCGAAGACGCGACTCTTGGTAAAGAAGACACGAAGCTTGACGTGTTGGCCTGCGATCCAATTAACGTCCAAAGATGGTACGCGTATCTGCCAGATAGTCAATAACGGTAACAAGGATCAAGTAGAGAAGGAAAACTCACCAAGGTCAGTTGGCCATCCGTTGGCTCGAGTGTCGCCTGCTTCACGCGGTATTTGTACAGCCTGAAAGCGAAGTCCAACGTATACAGCACAGTCGTCGGTATAACCCAAGGCGCTGCATGGTGCGAGTGGTAGCAGATGCCCATGATAAAGGTGCTGTACAGCATGACGCTGCGGAACGGTAAATCAGCGAAGTTCAAGAATACGAGCACAAGCCAACTTACTGCAACCCAAAGAATATCTGATAAACTCGATTTCGCACAGGCCTGAGAGACGTCAGAACGATGAGCGTCAGCGCAGCGAGTGTCACGATCCCTGTAAAGGACTTGCGCGCTCCCCAAATTGGGCGACCCCACTTGAGACGACTCTTGATCCAGAGCACCCCATGAACGGCACCGGCGATGAATATTGTACGCCCTGCCCATCGGTGCATGAAGTTGAGCTTCTCATAGCCGATTCCAGGCCCGAGAAAGAGAGGGATAAGGGAGTTCTTGTTCGCGAGAAGCATAATGACTGGGAGCTGTGCGAGCGCCATGAACCCTGATTCATGTTTAGGCATGAGTCAAGAACGGTCCAGAAATGGACGGAAAGAACGGACTCACCCGCACGATTGGCGTTCGCGACGAGGTCGGCGTTACGAATCATGCAGTAAAGCACTGTCGTAACGTAGGTGAGGACGAGGGATACTGTGCTCAACGTTAGCACCAGCACCGAGCACGAATCGACTGAAGCTCCCCACTCACATTGACCAACGTTTAACCCTGTCTTCGGAACGCGCCAGTAAGCCAACGAAGACGACGTAGAGACTATAGCGTATCCTCTTGAGCCTGCCGCAGTCCCCGAACGCCCCTTCCCCTCCTGGATAACAGGCGCATAGTCCGTCGGCTCAGTAATCTTCTGCGCAGGTGTCGCTCGTAATCCCAGTAATCCGGTGAACGCCCGACGAGTCCTCACGGCCCTAACAAGCCGAGGCAGCGATGCTACAAAGCACAGAGCCAGGAATCCCGCGCAGACGAACAGGAACTTGAGTTGCCATTGCGGTCCATCGTGTAGAGTGCTAAAGTCAAGAGAGATAAGGTCATGCGGCTAGGGAAGCACTGAGTCGAACTTCCGACAAAGCAGCGAACGCACTTGTGATGACGGAACTTGTCCGGAATCTTCGGTGGAGTGCCTGTGTCGCCCATTGCCTGTGTCGCTTATAACGCTGTGAACGTCGACGGCGGAAAGGTGAGAGTAAGATGGAAACGGCGCTCGCAGTTCTCAGACAGATGCATACCGAAACAGTACTCATTCGTCGAACGCCCGCGGCAAAGGACTGCGCCGACACAGCGCTGGCGACCGTCTTCAGCGTTCTACACACGCTTCATGGGAAGATGCGTTATCGAGACCAGGGTTCTGGTTGGACTTCAGTGATATCCCAATGATTAAAACACTTGTTATTCTCTCAGTCAAGGAGATGCGTAAGTGTGGAAGACGTCGAAGCGTGCACAAGGCGATAACGTTCTGTCCCAGCGCGCAGTCGAGGCATACAAGGAGGTATCAAAGTGTCCATGGATAGATGTAATGGAATTCGGGCGCAATTGCGTATGTATATACTGTAGATGAAGGGTGGATCGTGTAAAGTACGTAGAAGTCCAAAGAAGGGTACCAGGCCCCCTCAAGTCCAGGTTATAATCTAAGAGGGGTAAAATTTATAGTTCGAAGTCTGAGCAGAGATTATCCAAGAACCGTCTCCGTTTACGCAGCAAGCGCATTGAGCTCGTCCAAGGTCGTGGCAAAGCCAGATTTGGTGAAGCTCTTGCCCTTGACGCTCTCCAGTCCCTCCCCGGCGTAGCTGACCAGAGGGGTAAGCTCGATCTCGACGCCCTCCTCCACCGTCGCGCCGGCCTGTTCCAGGAACTGCTTATGTTGTTGGAGCAGATCACGTCGGCTGGTCTGAGGATCGTCGGAGCCTGTGCCAGGCGCGTTCTTCAAAGGGCTAAACTCGTCCTTCCTTCGGACTTCCAACACCTTGAACCGCTCAGTGAACGGGAAGACGTCAAACACGAACATCTCCAACTTCATGCCGTTCGGAGATGTCGGCTTGACAGTCTGGCCGGACGCGACGTCGACATGGGGGATCTTCTTCTTGGCGATGTGGAATGCGAGATCCTTCTCGAAGCTCTCGACGTTGTTCAGGAACTCGGTCGTGTAGAAGTGGTTTGCGATGTTGCCTGCACGGAAGGCGAGCTCGCCATCGGCGTCCCGTCGCTCGGCCTGCTCCTGTGAGATCTCAGAGTACTCGACGACGCCGAACTTGTAATCGCGCACGGCAACGACACCGACGCTCTCGGTGGGAGATGACTTGGGAACGACCTTGGCTGCACAATCGGCGTTGGACTCGATGCAGTATCCGAGGAAGACAGGATCTGCGACGCGCACGAGGCAGTTGTCAACGCAGTACGCGTGCACGAAAGAGATATTGCGTCTGGCAAGGTCGGAAAGGACAGTGGTGGAGGAGCTAGGGGAGATGGGAGAGCGTGTGGCTGCGTATAGGCCGCCATTGCCATCGGGCGCCACGGCAACACTATAGGGCTTGTCCAGGAAGACCTTCCCGTCGTTGCTGAGGCATGGCAGAGTGCCTGGAAAGGAATAGTAGCACCATGAATGATGTGGTAACAGAACACGCGATAAAGTGCAAGACGTACCTTGTTCGAAGATAATTACGTTCTCAGGCTCGAGGCCAAAGAAACGGTTGGAACGGAAAAACTCGGTTGTCTCGTGTCGCGTCGGCCCACTGGTCATCACATACCATGGGATAATGACATCCCCCGCTGATTTGCCTGTCTCTTGCGCAGCAACATGCTGTAGCCGCGCGATGCGCTCTGCCTGGTACTGGAATAGCGTCTTGTGCGAAGGAAGACCGATGTCGTAGCAGCCTTTAGGAGCTGAGCTTCCCAATCGTGTTCCTTGGCCACCAGCCATTAGGAGTACCCCAACTTTGCCCTCGGCAATTGCTTCAATGCCGACCTTGCGCCAGTGCTCAGACTTCTTTGGGCACTCGAACGCTGCAGCTGATGCGTTCTTGGGCAATGGTTCGAGAACGTGCTCGTGGGTATCTCCATTCTCCGACGCGGTAGAGGTTTTGAAGATACGGTTGACGCGCTCAATGTCAAGTGCGCTAAGCTGGGTAGCTAGAGAATCTTGTTGTTCTGGTGTGAGCTGTGGCCAGAAAGTGAGGAGGTGGTCTTGACCAGCTTCCTGGTAGCGGGATCTGAGAGTGTCGATGTCAAAGACCATGATGATGAGAGGAGGAAGAGAGGAACGTTGAAGATGACAGGGGCAAGTGAAGAACAGCTCTGGTTTTACTGGTACGGAATAGACGCGCCTGTGGCTGTATACTTAGTGCTAGAACCCCCCGTTTGATGCACAATATTGATGGGAGTGGACTGGATGAGGTCACTGCCGCCACCTTCCCCCCCTTCTTCGGAATCAACGCCCTCGCTACCGGTAAACAACGGCAAACGTCTTGTACCCTCATGGTAGCTTGTCTCGAACCGTTATTGCTGCGGTGTTGCCGAGAACGGTTGCCTTCTCTTATTTCTGGGCATGTTTTAATCAGTCTCAATCTCTACCAAATTCAAAGGCTTGGACGCTTTCTGATGCTCTCCGTTTTGGCGGGGTCGCATGGAATGAATTGAAACATAACGCTTGGGGGCCCCTCAACAACGCGGTGGTGAATGGCGGATCTGCATGACCCCGTCGGCTCCTTTTGTTTACTTGCCTCCATATCCTCAGCAGGCCCTCAGACTATAAAACACCCTTTGCTGGCAACGGGTTTCTTCAGCTTTTCTCGCTCCCCAATCTACCCCAGGTCCCCCACTTCCAATGGCTATCATGTCAAGGTTCAACTCCCTGCTTTCCACCCTGCTCTTCGTGCTTCCCGTCGCGATCACCGCACTCAACCCCGGTTTCCCCTACGGTGAAGTCAAAGTCCGGGGCGTCAATCTCGGTGGATGGTTGTTAACAGAGGTACTGCTTTCCGGCTTGCCCTCTCCGTGTGTGCATAGACTAAATGCTATCCTCACAGCCTTGGATCACTCCTTCGCTCTTCGACAAGACCGGAGATGATCGTATCGTCGATGAATACACGTTTGGTCAACTCCAGTCTAGGGAGGTCGCGCTTGCCGCTCTCCAGCAGCACTGGGACACCTTCATCACCGAGGCAGATATTGCCGAGATCGCCGCCGCTGGGTGAGTGCGCGTTCGACACGCGTTTTGACGCGTTTACCCGCGCATATACTCACGTCTTTCCAATTCTACCCAGCCTCAACCACATCCGTGTTCCCATTGGATACTGGGCCTTCGAATCCGGATACCGCAGCGATGAGCCTTACATCCCTGGCCAGCTGCCTTACCTGCACAAAGTCATCGGATGGGCCACCAACCACAACCTCAAGGTTATCATCGATCTGCACGGTGCTCCAGGGAGCCAGAACGGGTGCGTACCCCCTAGGGCCCAATATACCTCCGTTACTGCCAGCTGACCTTCGGATGTAGTTTCGATAACTCCGGAGAGAGGACTGATCCTCCTCGTTGGCACTCGAACCCATCGAACGTGCAGCGAACCAACGCGGTGATCAAGGAGATCGCAGCGCTATTCGCCAACGACCCGACCAACATCCCGATCATCGCTCCTCTCAACGAGTACGTGCACTCTGGCTTAAACTCCTCTTCCCAGACTAACCAATCTCCGTAGGCCCGCTGGTTTCAAGGACTACAACATTGTCACTACTGCTCGTCAGGTTAGCTGAACGTGCTCCACTCAATGAACTACTTGACTGACCGACGTTCTTGTAGTACTGGCTCGATAGCTACCAGAGCATCAGGCACCCCGAGGGTCAGCCCGAGAGCAGGACCGTGGTTCTCATCTCCGACGCTTTCCAACACCTTGGTCCATGGGCTGGCTTCATGGCGGGTCCCACGCACGAGAACGTCGCTATGGATATCCACATCTACCAGGTCTTCTCCCCAGAGGTACGTCGCCCACCACCTACATATTTCCTCACACGATACTCAGTCCTCTGTTCTGCAGGAGAACGCCCGTACCGATGAGCAGCACATCCAACACGCTTGCGGCAACGCTCACGAGCTCTCAACCTTCCACCTCTGGACCATCGTCGGCGAGTGGTGCCCCGCCCCCACCGATTGCGCCCGGTACCTCAACGGACGTGGTCTCGGTGCCAGGTACGACGGCTCGTTCCCCCACTCGTACTACATCGGCAACTGCGCGGAGAAGACTGGTGATGTTTCAAACTACTCTGCGAGCTACAAGGAGTTCCTGAGGAAGTACTGGGAGGCCCAGGTGTCTACCTTCGAGAAGGTCAATTCCGACTCTCGTATCTGTGGTGAACAGACTTCTGACAACTCTTGTCTTTACAGGGTGCCGGATGGATCCAATGGACCTGGAAGGTCGAGGAGGCTCACGACTGGTCTTACCAGTCCGGCGTCAGAAATGGCTGGATCCCCCAGAACGCCGGCGAGCGTCTCTACCCCAATATCTGTGGCTAAGCGGCGGCTTGCCTTGGCGAGACGAGCGACATGCAGCAGCACATGTAATAACGTAGTAGTGGGGCTGTATTCATCCTACTATTGTACCACATTACAAGGAAATATACCTTATTGGAAATGTAAACTCTTCTCAAGATCTGGCATGAAGGCTTTATCAGGCCGACATTCTTCTCCAAAGCGTCTGAAGCAGCTTCCAACTCGGCGTGGAACGCGGTCATAACTTGATTATCACGTGTAGCTGCTATCTCTGTTCTCTCCCAATCCGAGCCAATTTCAGGCACGGTGCTCGTCCTCAGTGACGATGGCCTCGACAACTTCTCCTACAATGCCCAGCGCACCTAGCTCGCGCCCTGGATCTCCTTCTGTTTCCCGTAGCTATACGGCACCTTCACCTATTGATATCAAACCAAATCCACACCCTTATGCCATCCAAACAAGTTCAACCGCTTTACTCTCACGTTCCAACTCCACTCCTTACAGCCCAGCTCGACCTCAAAGACACAACTACGTTCCCCAATCCCCAGCTTCATCAAGCTCCAGAGACTTTTCTTCTTCTAAGAAGGAGCGACGTGGCGAATACAGGGGACACCGATACAGCCGAAGCTTAAGCTCAGACACACCCATCTCATTCCCAGTACCCCGCTCTTCCTCCCCAGACAAGACGAATCAACCTATTCAGCCTCTCCCTACAGCGAAACTCAGATCCAAGCGCGCAGACACCCTTCCTCCTGCCACCAACGCGGCACTCACAACCTCATCATCATCATCATTCGAATATCTCTCTGCACCGTCAGTACAAGGAGAAAGCCAGATACACGGCGGAAATCGCTCGGTTAGAGATGCGCCTGAAGACCTACCGCCTAATCCAAAGGAGTGGGCGCCTTCTCAGCTCAGCGCGTATTTGGTTACTGCCTTGCGAATGACGGGCGGCGGGCAGCTTCCGGCCCCTGTCGCACGAGATATCGCTGCCCTGGTGCGCAATAAGAGAATCACAGGGCGGGTTTTCCTAAGGCTAAACGACGAAGATTTAGAAGGGTGAGTCGACATTCTCGTAATTTGGCGTTAATCAAGCACTCACCTGGGCTATTTCAATCTAGGATGGGAATGAACAAACTCTGGCGCGAAGCCCTCCTCGTCGCGTCCCGCACACTCCGCCAGAACGTACTCCGGGGGCAGATTTGGGGTTTCGAGAACGAAGGGCTGCCGTCACCCATGACGTCCGACGAGGATCTTAGGCAATATTCGGACGGCAACGCCGTCGCGTCGTCAGGCGAGGAGTCTGACAACCAGGGCGTTTTACCCTCGCCGGTCTCCGATCACACCAGCTTATATTCTGACGAAAATGAGGACGGCGACGATCTTACTCCTTCCAAACCTGGACGATCTCGAATTCAAGGACGCTTTAGAACAGGACGCGTTAAAGGCATGGTGGAAACGTTCGAACGTAGTGGGAGCGAGAGCGATGCTAGCTTCAGCGAAGGCGATATGGATGAGGGGACGCAGGCGAGGAGGAGGAAACGCAAGATCTTGTCTGTGATTCCTGTTTCGTCAACGCAGGACTCTGGGATTCCATCTTCTTTCGCCACGGTGTTTTCACCTCCCGGATCCTCCATCCGCAACAAAGATCCCAGCCCTGGTAGAGACAAGGACCGGAACAACGCCAAAGAGCTCGGCTCATTCTTCGCTGCACTCAAAGCCGAGGGGTCCAGTGGTGAAGGGTTCGACGCATACGTCGCTTCCAGGAAACCACCCTCACCTCCTGCCAAGGAACAACCCGGTACCCCTTTACCAGGCACCCCATCCGACGAGAACGTAGATCCACTGTCAGGGCATCTACCGCTCCCACCTTCCCCTCCTGCTGCGAAATCTCCCTCCCGTGCCAGACGGAGCCCGAAACGAAGAGAGCCTACAGAAGAGGAGTACTTCGAGGAACCGTCGGTTCAAGAACTGCTCCAAGCCGGAGGTCGATACTCCGGTGCCAGGGCATGGGAAGACGACTCGACTATCGGGGATACAGTGAAGCGCATCCCCTCTCCTGAAGCTGCAAACCCTCTCGCGGCAGCAGACACCACGTCGACCATCGTCCCCAACGGAAAGAAACCCGTCAGGGCGAAACGGACGATGTCGAAAGCCCAGGCACACCAGATGCAGAGCTTTAGTCGGGCGACTGGGGCCAGGGCTTGGGAGGCGGAGGAGCCGGTGGAACGAGGTGGTGGGGCGGGGGGTTTGAGGAAGGTGACGTCGAAGCGGGTGGGGGATATTTTCTGGGGAGGAAAGCTGGAGGAGTCGGCTAAGGCAGTGGCCCCAGAGAAGATCTTGGAGAGCCCTGTTCTTGAAGGAAGGGAGGGGACAGAGGCGACGTTCAAGGCGGGAAGTCAAGCCTCGGAGGTTCAGGTCGACATACAGCCTGTGGTAGCTTCTAGTGCTGAAGTTGCATGTCAAGAGGAGGCTGCGCGGCGAGAAGAGGAACAAGAACGAGCCCGAGAACGAGAACAAGAACGAGCCCGAGAACGAGAACGAGAACGAGAACGAGAACGAGAACGAGAACGAGAACGAGCAGCGGAACTCGCTCTTGAGGAACAGCTCAAGCAGTCAATCGAGGCGACCCGTGTGCTCGCACAAACCATGAAAGTTCGCCTGGATATCGTCGAACAGCAAGTTGACGGCCTTGTCAAGCGCGCTGAGGCCAGGGACGCTGCCGCTGAACTCGAAGTTCGGGACGCGGCTGCTGCATCTGAAGCCCGGGACGCTGCCGCTAAACTCCAAGCCCGGGATGCTGCCACCAAGAGTCCAGCACCGGCACCGTCGCCGTCACCTCCTGCAGGTGCTCTTCAGCCAAGGTCCAAGATCCTGGCGCTCCTTCATCGATACGTTCTCCGAAAAGAACCAGGAGAGCCAACCAGCGTCAGTGCACTACCGTCGTACATGCTTCTTGTTGGGATGGGGTTGTGTGCTGTTGTATTTCGGGTGGTGTTAAGGAGGGTGTTGGCTGGTGGAAACGCCGGCGGAGGGCGGTAGATGCGTGCGCATTCGCGATCCCTGTGCTCCTTGATTCTTTTCGATATCCCTTCGACGCCTGCTTTACGTGTTTGTTGACATTATCCGCCGCTCTTTGCGATGCCTCCCCACCGTCTCTACTCTACATCCCCGCTACCCCGGGCCCCAACAGGATCCCCACCTGCTCTATCGATCTTCTCCATCGCAGCTGAATTTGAGTATCTATTTTGACTGGATGTTTCTCCATACATACTGATTCCTTTGACATGTTTCCACCGTATCATACTTAGTACCTTACGACCATTTACGACTTTCAATGACACCTTACGATACCTAACGACGATTAATTATGACTGTATGTGCCTCGCAGTTCTCTCGTGTGGGCACTAGCTTTGACATGTAGCCAACTCATTCGTAGGTCTGGACCGGCTGTAGGCGCAGATCTGACAGCTGCACCGATGTTGGATGAGATCAGCTCTCCACCGACTTGTCTCCGACCTCAACTCTTGCCCAAGCAAGCACGACTGCACCCGCTTTGATGTCAACTACAGTGCAACTTCGTTCACACCGGCAACAGTATCGATTGTGTACCTGGTAGATTTCGCAGACCAAGTCCCAGAAACAGCAAACACATTGCACGCCTCCGATGGTGGCCTCGACATGATCTCAGCAATTCGCGACGGTTCACGTCCACACCACCGAACTTACCACCAATGGGTCAGATAGGCTTCTTCCGGGGCTACATTCAGGCCTGCTTGTATCCTTGATGGGCATCTTTACTTACCGCTGGCCGACGCGGATCGTGGGTGCCTGTCTCCATCTCAGGGCGCCTTCATAATTAATCTCACGACCCAATATGTGCATATAAGACGCCCCAGAACGCGTCGTTCAATCACACCCTCATAAATATCTACTGGGAAGGCAGTGTACATCCTTCTCTGCTCATCTGCACTGTCCACGACTCATCAACGTCGACACCTTCCGAAGCTTAGAGGAGTAAACCGACAGAAGATTTGCAGGGAAAACCGGGCTATGTCGTTGATTGCATGGCAGGAATCAAGTTACTATCAGGATGCGGAAGATCGACAGCAGCGAAGAAGTAGAAGAATACGCTTTGCTCGACAAGCTCCACCTCCTACAGATCTCCCACCATCCAGTTCCCCAACGACGCCCCTGGGGGGCAGCATTCCGGCTCCTTTGCCTGGAAATACGACTCTCCCGGTCCCCTCACAAACCCCTTCTTCGAGCTCAGGCGCGTCTCAGAGCAGCGATCAGACTGGTGTCATCGCTGGCTGCGTCGCAGGTGGCGTAGCGGTTCTTCTAATCCTCGCGTGGTATATCTACCGGATGGTTCGAGCTGGGAGGTCATCCGCTCGCTTCGAGCTGGAAGGCTCCAAACACATGGTGTCGATTACGCGCAGCAAGGAACTTGGTCCTACCAGGATCGACGGTCTGCCTTCCCTCGCAAACCACCCATCCCCACCTGCCTCGCCTCGTCCTCGTTCAATGGTGCAGAAACCGGCAAGCCCTACCACCAGTCGCACAATCGACGGTTTACCGCCAGTCTCTCCCGTTAACTCGACCATAGCTGCAGTCGTGCGACCCAAAACACCACCTGCGAGCATCCTTTCCGTGGGGCAATCGACCGTGACGCCCAGCATGTCTGCGTCGAACTTGAACAGCAGAAGGGAGCGCTTGGAACGCAACCGATCCATTGGGAAGTCCACGATAACCCCGAGTATGTCAGCTTCCAATCACCGGGAGAGGTTAATACGGGTTCCAAGTCGTACTCGCGTTGGTACGTGAGCTGTGTTCTGCCCGGGTGTTTTGCGATGCTGAACAGCAACTTCCCACAGCCAGCGCGGTGTCACCTTCGTTCACCACAGTCATGAGATCGTCTCCTCATTACCCTTCTCAGGTGAGTAGCCGCTCGGCCTTCTGACATACGAAACGGGGTTCTGATGATAGCTCAGAAACTGCGACCGCCCGTTCCCACGCCCAGAGCGACGACGACGAAAGCAGGGCAATCGTCTGAAGTGCCACAGACCTTACTGAGCAGGTCGATGACTGAGAGCAAGTGGTTCGATGATGCCGATGGGAGAGACTCTATCATTTCACTGGGGACAGCGATGACTGGTTCATCGTGAGGGATTCAGGGTTTTCGAACATCCTATTGTACACAAGAGCTAATCGCTGTAAAATACTCACAAGTAACGTGTCTTTCTTATTGTACTCTACGTCTACACAGAAGCTACGCATAGAAGGCAATTGTAACCTCCAGTAATTCGCGATCTGCCTCGTATGAGCGCCGTACGAGTGGCCTTTGTGGCACTTATCCTGGGCGTTGTGGCAAAAATTTGGACACGATCACAGCGGTCCGAAACTCATTCTCTGAGTCTGCACTCATCATGCCCGCACCAGAGGAAGCCTCGACCTCCAAATCCCCCGACGCCGATGTCCCCACCACCTTCGCTTCTCTGGGGCTTATCGAGCCCCTACTCTCCGCCCTCGAAAAGATGAAATACACCGAGCCCACCGACATCCAATCCGAGGCACTCCCCCACGCTTTACAAGGTCGCGACATCATTGGCGTAGCCTCCACCGGCTCCGGAAAAACTGCAGCGTTTGCGCTGCCCATTCTACAAAAGCTCTGGGAAGAGCCTAAGGGGCTATTTACCTGTGTGCTTGCCCCAACGCGTGAACTGGCGTATCAAATATCGCAGCAGTTCGACGCTCTGGGCTCGGCGATGGGCGTGAGGACGGTGGTTATTGTGGGTGGGATGAACGCGGTTGAGCAGTCGGTTGCGTTGGCCAAAAGACCCCATATTGTGGTTGCTACACCTGGAAGGTTGATTTGGCATCTGGAAAACACGAAGGGGTTCTCTTTACGAACTATAAAATTCTTGGTGCGCAGATTCTGTGTGTTTTGGGAATTTTGAGCTAACGGAACTCCGGTATCAGGTTCTCGATGAGGCGGATCGTCTCCTCGACATGGACTTTGGGCCGGATATCGACAAGCTGCTGAAGATTATACCAAAGGAGCGGACGACGTATCTGTTCTCGGCAACCATGACTGACAAGGTGGAGAAGCTCCAGCGGGCCAGTTTGTCGAATCCAATCCGGGTGCAGGTGTCTAGCAAGTGAGTGGAGACAGTATAAGTCTCTGAATCTCTGCTCACTTTTGACGCAGATACCAAACCGTCTCGACGCTGCTGCAATTCTACCTGTTCGTCCCGCTGAAGGAGAAAGACGTGCACCTCATCTATCTCGCCAACTCGCTTGCTCAAAACTCCATGATGATCTTTACACGGACTGTTACTGAAGCTGACCGGTACGTTCACCCTCACGCATCTCTTGCTGATCTGACATTGTCCTCCAGATTATCTATCATGCTTCGCTCGCTTGGGTTCCCTGCCATACCTCTACACGGCAAGCTCAGCCAAAGTCAGCGTCTTGGTGCACTCGCTAAATTCAAGGGCGGAGGTCGAAACGTGCTCGTCGCCACTGACATTGCCAGTCGGTACGTCTCACATCTAAATTAACTCAGTGCATCCTTTCTTACCGTGGATGCATCACAGTGGATTGGACATTCCGTCCGTCGACATCGTCATCAACTTTGACATCCCCACACACTCGAAAGACTACATTCATCGTGTAGGGCGTACAGCCCGTGCAGGTCGCGCTGGCAAATCCGTAACCCTCGTCACGCAGTACGACGTTGAGCTGATCCAACGCATCGAGAAGGTCATCGGGAAGAAAATGGAGCTGTGGCCGACAGACAAGCAGGAGGTGGCTTTGCTCCGGGAACGTTCGGATGAGGCCGCGAGGTTGGCGATTCAGGAACTCAAGGAGCAGAATGCGAAAGGTGGGAGGAAGCGACGGAGAGGGGACGGAGAGGAACAGAGCGGTGGGGACAACAGAGATAGGGACGATGATCAGGTGGAGGCTGGAATGCCTACTAGTGGGAATAAGAAAAAGCGTAGATAGTCACTGCTGTACGCAGTGGGCTAACTGCATATCACGTTCAAGTTCCAGGAGGTGCTTGAACCAAACACCAAAATACTGCAGAATTCGTTATCTTGAACGCGGCTCGAACGGCCCGACTCACCAAGATGTCACTGCTCACAACTTTCACCACCGACGACCAAACCGCGTACCTGCGCACCCTTCCCGCGATCAGGGAACGATGCTCACGCGTCTTTAAGCTTGCAGAGCAGAACAAGCTAGAGTACTTTGACTACCATCCCGAGAAGGAGAAAGATGTCGTCGAGTTCTGCATCAACATCATCAAGGTGTGTAACATACATATGCTTAATCTAACATCTCCACCTCATTGCCCTTCACTAATGCCCACGTCGCACACGTAGCGTGACTTTGGATCTAACTTCACCTCGATCCCACCACACGGGCGCTGGCGCCACCTCGACGCTGGACGCGCCCGTATCGAGCCGCTTATCGCTCAATGGAAGTCGTCCGAACAGTCGATCTCCGAGACAGAGATCTGCAAAAGACTCCTCGACCTCTTCCTCGTCTCTGTGCTACTCGACGCCGGTGCCGGTAACGTTTGGAAGTACACGGATAAAGAGGGCGCGACGTTCGCTAGGTCCGAGGGGCTGGGCGTGGCGAGTGTGGAGATGTTTGAGAGGGGTTTGTTTAGTGGGGACGCGACGCAGCCGTATAGGGTCGATGGTACGTGTGTTATCACCGGCGTGGCTGATAAGACGGTGCTGATCTTTGTGCGCTTGTAGCGGAGGGGCTGGCGCGAGTGACGGTGGAGCAGGTGGGCGAGAGCATGCAGGCTGGCCCTCAGAACCCTATGGATGGGCTTGAAGGCCGCGCGAGCTTGCTCAGGAACCTGAGCAAAACGCTGAAAGAAGGAACCGAGTTCTTTGGCGAGGATGCAAGGCCGGGAAACCTCATCGGTACGCTTTCACTGCGGTCCAGAACGCCCACCGTGCATTTCATTTGATACTAACTTTAGCTTTTGAAATTCACAGACTTCCTCCAGGTCCAGTCGAAGGGCTCGAACCCGCCTACCGTGCCTATTGCCGCACTATGGCACGCCCTCGTCTACGGGCTCAACTCGATCTGGCCTCCCTCCCGCACGTCACTGAACGGCGTATCTCTGGGAGACGTCTGGCCTTGCTCTGCTCTCGCTAAATCCAACGCGGAATCTGGTCAGACTGGCGTAGACGGCGCTGACTTGGTGCCCTTCCACAAGTTGACTGGGTGGACGGCCTACAGTTTGATCGAGCCGATGGAGAAGATCTTGGGCTGGAAGTTCGAGGGGAAGGAGGACATGACGGGGTTGCCTGAGTACAGGAACGGTACGTTATTCTTGGAGCCTGGCTTCTTTGTTGGTGGTTTCGTTCTGAAGCAGGCCTCTGGAATAGGTGGCTTGTTGGTCGACCTTGGACTTGTCACGTTGAAGCCGGGTGCTGTTCCCGTTCAAGAAGCGACCGGGCTGCCAAAGCTCATTCCTTCGCATCCTGCGATTATCGAATGGAGAGCTCTCACCGTTATCCAGCTGTACGTCACTGCAATCTCTCTCATGTTATTCGGGCACACAGCGCCTAACGGACCTTGCAGAGATCGCATTGCCACGCTTATCCGTAAGAACCTAGGTCTAGAGCCTTCCCAGCTCAACCTTGCACAGGTCCTGGAGAGTGCTACCTGGAAAGGTGGAAGGGAGATCGCGAAGAAGCTGAGGCCTGCGACTGGTGGACCTCCGATTGAGATCGAGAGCGACGGAACGGTGTTCTAGATAAACGAAGATTCGTTATACGTGTAAGATACCACCAGATAGGTTACAAAGGACAATTTCTGCTATACTCAACCACTTTGGTATTTACATGTTCATGAGTCACAGGCACGATATTCTTCTCGTATCAGTACATTAAGTTCATGAGTAAACCCTTCAGTTCGCCTTCTCGACCAAGGTGTGCACGATCTCCACAGCCCTCTTGAACTGCCCCTTCTGCTCCTCCGTAGGCTGAACCTCGCTCCTCCCTTGCGAGCAGCCTTGCGGACCACCATTCATCCACATCAGATCTTCACTCCCCCACGCAATGCTCGTATCCATGCCGTAGATGTCCTGCGAGCCAGGAGGCACCTCGGTGGGGATCGACTTGAGGATCCCGTGCAGCTCGCCGATAAGGTCGAGGTGCTCCTTGCTCTGGTCGTGCTCCGTATGAAGACTCAATTCCTTGGGATCGGAGTCGATGAGAGAAGGGGTGCCGCTGGGGCGGACGGCGGATTGGATGGTGAGCTTGGGGTGGGGGACTTGGATGGCGGTGAGGGTGTGGATGGAGTTGGGGGTTGGTGGAGCGAATCCGCCGGTTATACCTGGATTGTGAGAGTATCTGGGTTAGATCATGGGAAGAGGTATGCGAGATTGCGAGTGCAAACCGTTCTGGAGACGCAAAGAGAACTCTGAGGGAGGCATTGGTACTTGTTGGCGGTGGTGGTGGTTTAGGTCAAGGGGTGATGAAGATAGATGTCGTCATCCGTTGTTGCTCTATCGAGGTTTATGGCACGGGCCAGGTCCGGGCCAGTTCCTCCGCGTACTCACTTGGAAACGATCCGCCTCATCCAAATGCTTGCTCAGGCTGCTACCGCCTCCAGGCTCGGCAGCTGGTCGAATGCAAGTGCGACACAGGTCCAGACGTTAAATTAGACTACGAATGGGTATATAGCACATATTGGATAGCTTTATCATAAAATACAGTCTTCCGGTAGTTTCAAGTAGCCACCTAGGACAATCCCCTGTACTCCAAGCTGTCGTTCAAGAGGTGCACTATTTCCACTGCGTAGATTTCGGCAAAATAGTAGGAGTTGCACACGTGCTTCCTTGATCTGGATCGGAGTGAGGGGAGGTTTGCAAACTAGGTTTAAGCAGCGAATGTAACACTCACAGATGCACGCTTGATGGAGGCCCAGGCTTCATCAGCTCTTGTGTCGTGGTGCCGTGCATTCGTCTGCCGGGAGTCATCTGCAGGCTAAGAGTTGGCGAGAAGGTGCATCTCCTACTTCCAGAAGTAGTGGCCAGAGGAGTATTACAGGAGTAGAGAGCGCCGTGTGTGTTTTGAAGAGATCCAGCTGAGAACAGCCTGGACGGAAGAAAGTCAGATCTGTCGAGGGTGCGATTATTGGGGGCTGATCGTTAATGAAAAAAAGAGAGGCTCACCGAAGTCCGAGCTCATGGCACTGTGTCGCTTGATGTTCCCCTGCTCGGCTCGATTTTATGCTTGTACGAAGGGTGGCACGAGACAGCCCCTGGATGACAATGCGACCGAATGACTTCCGAGTGCAGGGCTGAAGCTACGAATAAGAATCAAGATCAGTGAGGGCTGGCTCAGAGCAAGGGTCGCCTGGCCCTGTTGCGGCGAGGAAAATCAGAGTTTCGCCTTCTTTTCGACTAGGGTATTGCGGTGTGGAAAAGTGGGGTCCTCGTATTCACCGTCACGGTGTCCATTTCTCCTACTTGGCGGCGAGGCGAATGAACCAAATACCTCGCTGTTCTTGCAGCCGGCGATCGAATGCGTTGCAGAGCCCATGGGCAGTGTGGTGCTGAAGAATCCAGCGATTGGCTTGCTTTAGTACAGATGTTGAGCGTGGTACCACGAGGCGAATTAGTTGGTGAAGGATGCAAAAGTTGACGGTCGCATCTAGCGATATAACGACAAGCAAGAAGAGACTAACACGATGACTTGCTGACGATATCGCGAGAAGGCAAGAAGGAATAAGAATGGTTGAGCGTAGGGCTCTTTGACTGTCGAGAGAGAGGTGGCGTCCTTGCGTTTGCAGCCGTGCTGATTCTTCTGAGATGGCTGCTGCTTCGGCGCAGGGCAAATGTCGACGTTGGCTTTATTGCGGCGATGTGGATGAGTATTAGGGCCTCTTGATGCGGGGGATGATGTTGTGAAGAGTGAGGTTGTCGCGTTGAACGTCGCTTTTGATTTCTTCTGGAATCGCTCTTGCTCTTGCGTAGCCAATTTCGACTTCGCCATCGAAAACCCTTTCTCCTCCTTGAGGATGGCATGTAGCTGGAAGATGGGGGGCCGCATGAGAGTAGTGATTGACATGGAGGTCGGAGGCAAACCACCTTTGTTGGAAATTCAATCAGTGCAGGCACAATGCTCGCCTCATGCTCTTACCCTCTCACCGCACCCACGACCTCTCCCGTCGTCGCCCTATCTCTTCCACTTTCCACATCGCCTCGTCAGTATCCAGAGATGAAAAATAACAAGTTGGCAAATTACCTGGATCGTCGCCTCTCCCTCGGCTAGCAAAGAGAATGCCTGGACAAGCAGCGGCTCGAGTATCTTGAGAGGAAACTTCTCTTATTGAGGTGCTCGCAGCGTCGTCGACAGGAAGCAACACTTACCTGACGTTGCCTGCCTCGTGGACCATGGGCAACATCACCGACTTCTCCCCTCCCTCGCCCCCAAGCCTGAAGAATAGGAGGACAGAGAAATCTCACAGTCCCTAACAGAGCCTTCTCGCCCTGAAAAACGGAAGGCCCATCACCCGGCAGCAGTACGTTCACAGGGGAGGGACGTTCACGGCACCCACTCGCTGGCTGAAGCTTCAGGCACTCGTTGACCCCAAGTGTTCCAAGGTGCTTGCTTTCAGGCTTGCCCTTGGGCGTAATATAGACTGACGAATCTTGCAGGCACTCGAT
Organism: Pterulicium gracile; assembly: GCA_004369125.1. Lineage (NCBI taxonomy): Eukaryota > Fungi > Basidiomycota > Agaricomycetes > Agaricales > Pterulaceae > Pterulicium > Pterulicium gracile. The sequence continues at coordinate 1,211,813 of ML178820.1, forward strand.
CTTGCAGGCAATGGTGGTCGCACTCTTCGAGGAGGACTTTGTGTCCTCAGCGCGCTCGTGCAGTCAGGCGCAGCTTCAGCTCCCTCCAACGGCGCCCCTGACTTCTTGCTCTCGACGGTCGCCCTCTGGGTATTAACTCCAGCGATGGCCGGGTCCCCGCTTTGGAGTTGGCGACGACTCCCCTCTTGCTTGGGAGGTCTTGCTGCAGACACAATGACTCGTACACCCATGGATGGCCATACGATATCTATTCCTGAGGCCCAGTGGCGTACGAGACACTCAGACTGGACAGGCGTCTAAGGCGCACCTAATTTAGGCGGCTAGCATTGCAGCGACACGTGCGCCAATCGATGGTCGAGGTCGTTCTGGGGAAGGTGGATCGGAGATTCCAAGTAACATTGGATTTCTTCGAGAGGGCCAGTGACGGAGTGGTTGCAATAACGACTTCGAGACGTCGGCAGAACCATAAACATGGAGTGTAGCGCTGTCGACGGAAACCAGGACATCCCAACTTGTTGCCTCTAAGTAACCCAGGTGTGTTTGGCCCGGTGTGGCCAAACGATGATGTCTGTCTTCTCTGGCAGTACACCGAGTACAGTGCAGAACAGCACTGCCGGATAGGCCGGAAGGTTGGATAGGGAGAAATGCGGAGAACGGCGCGTTCAGAGGAACGTCGGTCCTTCTTGAATAGGATAGTTTCGGTGCGTATTTGGTTTCCACTGGGTTGCTGTCTTCGTTCTCAAGCTTCTTCCAGAATTAGTCGCTTCTTTTCAGCCCCAGCCATGTGAACCCTAGGAACGACGGTCAGTAATTGCGTGTAGAAAGCAGAAATAGCCAGTTGAGGATCATGGCGCAGGCGCGTCCATGGGGGTGATTAACGCTACCTTCACTGTCGATCCACCGACCCCAAATCAGCTCTCCGTTGGCTTTGACGCCATTATAAAAACCTGATCGCCCACTAGCCCACCTCAACCCTCCTTTTCTGCTACTCCCACCATCCGTTTTTCCTATCTGCCACTCTCCTACCTTACCTTCAATCTCACCTCGTCACTCACTTACTCGTTCTACCTCTACTTAATACTCAAACTCAACCAAGATGTACTACCAAGTCCTGCGTCGCCCCACGCATAATCAAGCCCGCTTCATGCATTCCCTCTCTTTCGTCGTGAAGAACCAGTTCCCGTTCGCAGAGTTCTATAACTGTGAAGTGAGGATTTCGCAGGTGTTGCTTTTTGAGGAGGTGGTGCATGAGTTGGTGAGTGAATTCCGTTGCTGCTGTTTGGCGCTTGAACTGAGATGAGTTCGTAAAGCCAAATTCAAACCTATTCCCAGCGACGAATCTTGCTGTGGCAACGCCCCCGGTCCAAACGCAGCATGCTACTGCCAGTGTACCCAAAACCACTCCGCCCAACACGTCGCCTGCGCCAGTCAACTCAGCTGAAGACGAAGTGAGTGCGATCCTCTCTAGACTCTGAACGCTCTTTTCACCTCATTCCCACGTAGAGCCTCGAATACGCCATCCAAGCCCTTAGCGACGCGACCGCCACTTGCAACTCCTCCAGAACTCAACGAAACCCACTAACGTCCATCGACGACCGCCTCCTCCGTGCTGTTTTGGTACGTCCTGACCATCGTTTCCACATCCAACTCGAATTGACGTTCCCGCAGGACCTTGCTGTGTTGGCAAAGCGTTCTCGACGAGTTGCCTGAGCACCACCACCGCCACGCCGTTCTTTCGCGTTCGCGTTCTCATCTGTGTGCAAGTATCTTCTCGTGCGTCACAAATTTTCGTGTGGGGGGAGGTTAGTGTTGGGCTTTCGATTTCTTGCTGCCGTCTCTTCGTCCCTTTCTTGCTGCCATCTCTTCGACTTCTTGCTGTCATATCTTCGATTTCTTGCTGCCGTCACTTCGTTCTTCGACTTCTTGCTGCCTTCTCTTCGTTCATGGACTCTTGTTTTGGATATCATACTCAACACACCACGCCACCCATACTGAGGTGTTCTAATTTGCTTGCTTTCTTGACCCTTGCGTTGTATCATACCACACACGTTGAAGCCTCCTGGCACACTATCTTCTCTCTCTTGGTAGAATGCCTTGATATCTTGCGAATAATCTTCTGTACCATAGCTTGAATAGAACTTGATGTCATGCGCGCAGCAGGTGTTAGTAACCATGAAAGAATGATATTTGGTATGTATGTGGGAGATAGGAAGAGCAGGAAAGAGTCATTCACGAACCCTAACACACCGAGAATACCTAGAGGCTGCGACAGTTAGTACATGCAAGAGGTGCAAAGCGTGCCTGAGCTTACCGCGCTCTGATGCTTTACTTTGACGACCTGTGTTGATTCTGAGGGTGTACGAACGTTCAAACAGCGAGCATGCTTCGCAACCTCGTCGTATGAACGCCGTGCGTGCACATGCGAGTTATTTCTACTCAAGGATGGTTCGGAGTCAGAATGTGGCAGGAGGAAGGAAGCTGACAGTGACAGTGACTTTGCGCGTAAACATCAACACGCGATCAGGATTTACATTGATGGCAAAGTAAACTGACTTTCTCCTGGACCTCCTCGTCGCGTCGCCCGGATGTCCTCCTCCCCTCCCCGAACTACTTCACCTCATCCCTCTGCTGCTCCTTCCACCTCAACAAAATCAAACCGCCGCGTTCAACCACAGCGTACACGACGCGGAGGCATAGGCGTCGGAAGCTCCGACGTAGACCTAACTCTTCTCGACACCATCAAGCGCAAAAGTCCGTCGTCTTAACCTCTCCGTCAGCGCAATACTGATAATAATATGGCACATATCAGACGACAACGAGCCCATTGAACCAGCCAGGAGAGGCCTTTATCTGACTACCGACCACTCGCAGTACGACAGTGCGATGGCGACGAAGGCGGAGAACAACGCCTCAGGATCCGGGGAGCATGACGCGCTGCTGGGAGAGAAGTACTTTGAGAAACCAGAGGTCATCCTTTCGTGTCGCGCGCAGGCGGATATCCAGATGCCGGTGCATCGCATGATGCAGGATAAAGACCGCGTCGGGGGCAAGCTGAGGCCACGGGACGATGGGGTGCGTTCTGCCTGTCTCCTTTCTTCAAAGAAGTGACTGACATGGGTGTGTGCACAGAAAGCGGCGGACACGAGAGATTCGACGTACGAGAAGGTACACAAACAGTTCGAAACGTTTGAGAAGCGCAACAAGGCGCGCGAAAAGGAGAAGCTCACGCATGAACATCATAAGCTCAAGCAGCGCATGGAACAGCTGCGTTCTATCGACTCGGCGTCATTCATGTCTCTTCCTCCCGACGCGTTCGTACCCTGGCGCCAAATTGTCGTCCTTATGGACGAGGAGGAGGAGGAGAAGCAGCAGCACCATCTTAATGGATTTGGGAATGGGCATGGGCACATAGAAGGAGAGAGGAGGAGAGATGTGTTGCTCGAGGCTGCGACAGGGCTGGAAGAGCGATACCGAACCCTGCTGCCACCACCACACAAAGTCCGCAAGCTCGACCATCCCACCAACGCACCCGTCGTCGTGCGTGCTTCCTCGCCCACTGCGTCGAGTATTGGCGGCAACCCAGACGAAGCCAGCGGATCGACTCTGCCCGAACGCGCAAGGTCCTCTTCCCGCGCGGTCTCAGAGAAACTCACCATGAAACTCCCTGCAAAGTCCAAAGGCGCCGCACGCGCGAAGACGAAACACCTCGCTCTAGCCACCCCGCCTACGCCCTCCGCTATCTTCATGGCCGTTAACACGCCGTCCTCCATGTCGCTTTCAGCCTCTGCACCGGTGCCGCAGAAGAAGAAGAAGATCGGCCGGCCGAAGAAGGTGCCTCCTTCTGACCTCCCCAATGGGGCCTTGTCGCGAGGAGCCACCCCCGACCAGGGACGTCCGAAAGCTCCCTCTCACAGCCGGAGATCGTCCGCACATCCAGATCACCTCCCCTCCGAAGCGTCCTCGACGGCGTTGACACCCCTCCCTCCAACCCCGACGCCCTTAACAGACGACCGGGATCCCGCCATGTCCAGCTTTCCCCCCATCCCTACCTCTGGAATCCGGGGCGGAGTTTCCTCCCAGCACGACGACGACGAGATGGACCTGGACCAGAAATACGACATGGTCCTCGACCAGAAACACCACGATATGCATATGCAAATCGACCCGGAGGAAGAGAAGGACGAGCTGCTCGTCTCTGAATCGGGCGATCCCTTCGCCACCCACCCCGAAACGATCTCAGCAGCGCCGAAGAAGCCCCCGAAGAAGCCGCGGAAGCAGCAGGATGGGCAGCTGGTAATTGCCGCGAAGGGGAGCCAGCATAATGCGAGGGCGGGGAGTCGGCAGAGTCGGTGGGTGTCTTTTCCTTTCTTTCCCCACCCTACTCGTTTCTACAAAGAACCGTGCTGATAAAATGCTGTCGTAGGAACGTATTCGGGTACTCCCTCCCCGCGAACACGAACGAAGACCCGATAGAGTACGCGCTCCTGGGCGAGCTCGAGCAGATGTGTAAAGAACGGGAATTTACGTGGGGGCCTGGGACGAGAGCGCCAGGGGATCCGGGGACACCGGATAGTTTGGTTGGTGGTGAGGGGGGGAGTGGGGATGAAGAAGACGGGGGACGAGAGAAGGACGAAGACAGACAAGAGGACGAAGAACGGGTGCGACAGAAAGATGAAGAGCGACAAAGTGAGAAAGGAGAGAGACCGGTGCCTCATCTTGTGGAGGCTGGAGACTCGATGCATGTGGAAGACCAGGTGGTGGAGAACGAAATGTTCGAGGACGGGAAGGTGCACGAAGACGTGGGGAAAGCGCAGCAAGAAAGGAGAGAACAGACGACGAGTGATATGGATTTGGACGGGGACACGACGGAGGAGGAGTCGGAACCTGGGGCTGAGCGGCAGGTACTGACCAGGGAGAGGGCGGAGGAGGTGGCGGAAGATAAGAGACGGGCAGAGCAAGTGGCGGACGAGAGGAAGAGACCAGACTTGAAGGAGGCGGAGGAGCTGCCGACCATCGTGACGCTTCCTCAGTCGGAGTTCACGATGGATGGTGGGGATGGGGAGGACGAGTTGGAGAAGGAGTAGGTTGTTGGCTTTTTTTTGGACTTTCGCTTTTACATGTATCCTTTCGACTTCGCCGTGCTTTCGTTATTCGCGTTCTGTCCTGTTCTGCTTACCGTACTTATCTCACTTGGTCTCTGATTGCTCTCTCGCTCGTCGGTCGTATATAGATAGGAAATGACGGTGTATTAATCTACGAACGCGCGAAATAAACTAGCTCTCCCTTCTACACAACCTTTACGCAGCCGTCGCCTTCTTGCCCTCCAGCAACTGCGTCGATGACGCCTTGGGCACCGCCGTCGACGACCTAATCAGATCCACCAACACCTTCCTCGCATCCACCCCCGTATCCTTCTTCTGCGCCAACACAAACCGCGCCATATCCACCGCCTCGCCCTCACCCCCCTTCACACCAAACCTCGAATAATCACCCGCCTTCTCCCCACTGGACAATCCCTTCATCCCATTCCCATTCCCACCCACCACCCTCGCACCCCCGAGCCTCCCCAGCTCACTAACCTCCGTAACTTGAAAATCCGCTCTCCTCGGCAGATTCACACTCCCGTTCCCGTCAGACGCAAAGTTGGCGATAGACCCCATGTCTTGCGCTTCCTCAGGTGTGAGGTCAGCGAGCGGGTTGGGAGAGCGGGAGGAGGAGTCGTCTTCGAGGGAGGAATTCGAGCTACGCGCGCGGCGGGGACGTTTGGCGCCGCCGGATTTTCCACCTCTCCCTGTGGTGGTTCCCCTCCCTGCCGAGGTGGAGGTGCGAGAGGCCCAGGTGGGGAGTTGGGCTTGGGCGTCGGGTTGGCGGAAGGCGCGCTTGGGGGGAGCGGTGCCTTCGGTGCGGGGGGCGCGAATATCCTTGGCGCCGTCTGGACCTCGACTGTCCATTCTGCGACCGGGACCGTCCGTACCTCTGCCAGGGCCGTCCATCCTCCTGCCGCCGTCCAGGCCGCGAGGGGGTCGAGGCCCGGATTCGGAGGGGTACTGAGGTCTGTCAGGGCGGGGAGGAGGCTTGCCGAAGGATAAGACGTTCCTCTGGGGACGATGCAGAAACGGGTGGGCCCCGCCCTCTTCCGCCTTCCCTTCTCCAACCTCAGTGTTTGTGGGACGCCAGGACGCACGGGGGGTGTACGTTTTTCTCGGTGCTTTATCCCAGCTCACTGGCTTGATACCTTTGTCGGGGTGGGATTCCATGTTGTTGAGGGCGCTGGCGAAGCCGTCGAGGTTGCCGAGGAGGCGGGCGTTGGGCTTGTATTCGGTTTGTTTGGTGTTGAGCGTTGTCACCGGCACCGTTGCTGTGTTATTTTATTCTGAGTGGCGGGTGAGTGCGGGGGTGGGGAGAGGACTTACAGGGTGCGTAGGCAAGTGAAGAGACGCGGTAGCATCGGACGCCGGATTTTTGGAGGTGGTGCGGGAGGCGCTGCATTTTTGGCGGCGGGAGGAGAAGTAGCCTAGGTCACATGGTTTGGAGGTGCTTCCCGAGATATGGACCACGACCGCACCGCCTGTACACAACTTGTAATCCTATACCACTTTGTACCACTAACGAACCACCATGGGTATCCTACGATCTTACCCCTTCACCGCCCTCGACACCGGCGCCCAACCCACGCTCACCCCCACCCAACAGCGCATGTACAAAGACGAGAAACTCACAAACTTCCGCCTTATCGCACACGCTCTCCAGTCTACTGCACCTACCACTCTCACACGCTCCGACGCCATCTCAGGTCCAATCGTAGAGGAGCTGAAAGACTTGGGCCAGTTCACGGAACTCGCGTATAGCATCATACCTCTGGATTTCGCGTTCGCGCATATGCGGGTGTTGGCGGGGGAGGGGTTTCCGTTGGAGGGGTACGAGGCGCTGTGCGATGCGAGGCTCGTCTCGGAATTACGCAGCCAAAATGCGGGGGTGTTGACGTACATAGCCTATCGAGAAAGGGAGAACCAACTGGTGGTGGCGTTCGCAGGCACGGCGACGTTGACGCAGGTGTATTATGATCTGTTCGCGAATCTGAGGGCGTACCCTGGCCAGAAGAAGACGAATGTACATTCGGGTTTTTGGAGTATCTACGCTTCACTCCAACCTCGTCTTACCCAGGAGATCAAGGATGCGTTGGGGAAGTATCCGGATGTGAGGGAGGTGGTGTTGGCGGGACATAGTATGGGCGGGGCACTTGCGTATTTGCTTGGGATGGATCTGCTGGGAGGAGGGGAGAGGGTGGCGGAGGTCGTTAACATCGTGACGTTTGGATGTCCGAGGGTGGGTGATAAGGGGTTGTTGGAGTACTGGTGGGGTGTGAAGGGTAGGTATGAAGAGAAGTATGGCGTGGATGCGGTTAGGGAGCACACAGTACGAGCGCACAAGGACGGTGAGCGTGTTTCCGCCCTACCACTCGGATGGATGATTGTGTACTGACTACAATGTAGGTGTCCCTGCCCTCCCGCCCCTCTGGATGGGATACCGACACCTCTGCCGCAATCCTCTCTATTTTGCTCATAACACGCTCTTCCGCGTTCCGGAGTCCGACCGTGATTTCGGCCTCTTCAACGCTGTTGCACCTGAAGGTGCAGAGGCGTCTGAGCATCCAAAGGGAGGGCACAATTATTATAACGGACGTGACATGGAGCGCGGGGCGAGGAGGATGGGGTGGTTAGAGGGGGTGTTGAAGACGGGCGAGGAGGGGTGGGTGGAGAGGTATAGGGAGAAGGCGAGGAGGTGGGAGGTGGCAAGGAGGTGAAGGTGTGACAATGTTACCTGGTCTCCCGCTTTCGTTGGAGGTTGGGTGAGTCGACCTGGTTTGTGTCACCAGTTGGATTTTCCAATCACTTTCTTGGTCTGCTTCTTGGCTTGGTGTGCTCGTTTTCTCCGCCATTTTCTGTACATGTACCATTTTCTGTACATGTATGTGATCTTCTTCGCGTGCTTTCACTGAGTAATCTATGTGTATCTTTCCATGTGTACTCCGTGTCGCCGTACGACCTCTGCAAGGATATATTGTATAACAGAATATGCAGGACTCGAATTGTAATTTAAATACAAGAAATGCGGACATCAGCTGACCGGGCCTCTGCCCTCTCCCTTACGGCATGTCGCACCAACCGACGCACGGAAACTACCATGGGTACGTCCAAACAGGCCTCTCAAAACTCAGCATTCTCAACCTAAACGTCCCATCAACCAGGTACTACACCAAACGCGCCCAAATCCAAAACGCAGATCCCCGCCTCGCCCACCTCCCCTCTGCGTTCTTCCACGGAAAGCGCGTCCTGGATGTAGGCTGCAACGAGGGGTGGATCACCTGTGAAATTGGTACATGAGTGTCCGCTCATCGTTTGGATTGGACAGGAAGTAAATGACATAGCTGACTTGGTTAAGCACAGTCCTGGCGGGCGGCGGCGGTGACGGGCGTGGATATTGACGAGGCGCTGATAAGTGCTGCGTGGAAACGGAGGAGGAACATTTGGTCTTTGCAGCGGCCTGACACCTCGAAAGATGATGCCGACACTCAAATGGGAGTGCAAGACGAGGGACCGGCAGCGATCTACTTCCCCGCGTCTTGTCTACACACCCACGGACCTTTACCCCTTCCCACACGGACTGACGCTACACACGCCCAGTTCCCGCACAATGTGGTCTTCCGCGCGCAGGACTGGATGGACGCTGCGGTGGAGAGGTATGATGTTATCCTTGCGTGCGCAACTGCTCTTTATTATCACTCGAGTATCCTGGCTGACTGGATCTCAGGCTGAGTATCACGAAGTGGATACACCTTAACCGGGGAGACCATGGGATCCGTGCGTGTTTCGCCAAGGTTGCTGCTTCTTTGAGCGCAGGAGGGTATTTTCTTCTCGAGGCCCAGAGTTGGGAGGGGTATACGAAGGCGAAGCGGATGTCGGCGGTACGTTTATTCCCCTTGTACTGTGCTGTCTTCGCTAAATGTGTACTGTATCACAGACATTGAAAGCCAACTACCAAACTCTGCAACTCCGGCCTGCTGACTTCCATGATATTTTGGTGGGAATTGGGTTCGAGAGAGAGACGAGCTTTGATGGGGAGGGGCATTCTTCTGCGGATGGTGTGTTCTTTCGCTTTCATTCTGATAAGGACGTAGCTGACGCGATGGTTGGTATGGTATGTAGGGTTCCAGAGAAGGTTGGATGTTTATCGGAAGAAATAAATCGCCAGGCACTCTTGCGCTTGAGCGGATTAGGGTATGTATGGGTCCGTCCATACTCATGACCTGGCCAAGACGTGATACCGAGGTGTTGGAGGGTGTCAGTAATTTCAGGTACTGGTACTGCGTTGAATAGTACTACCACTACGTGCAAACCAAAATTTCATGCTGCTGGATCCTCATCCACAATCTTGAGCTGGACCCACGGATCAATCTGGTCTAGGCGCTCATGAAGTGCTCAATCAAGACGGTCGTGTCCATGTACAACCACCACCATGTCTACCTTAGTCCCCCGCCATAGGATGCGTCCTGTACACGATCAGCTTATCGAGGATACATCTCACGACGATACCAACGCAGATACACGCGCTTTCTCCTCTGGCGAACTTGACGCAGAGCCAGCCACATCGTCCGAAACGCAGCACCTGTCGGATTCTGCATCGCAAAGGCGCGCGTTTCTCTTGCGCTTGATTGCGCTGCTCGCTGCTTGCTGGTTTAGCGTAGGAAGCCACTAGTGAATCTACTTCCCAATCCTAGCTCGTCCCGTCCGCGTTCTGACCCACTTGGCGCAGTGCTCAGTATTTACTTGGACCTCTTAAATCGAGGCTGCTCAGGGAGTTGGGGTCTAATCATACTGAGTTCAGCCTACTATTGGCGGCGTATAGGTGTGTCTTGTCTCGTCATTCCTTTAGGTGCGGTATTTTATGGAGGGATATAGCTTGAACAGCTCATGGACGCCTCTTGTCGGCGGGATACTCGCCTCCAGGCTCGGAACGACCTACACCAGCATACTAGCTACGAGCGTCTTATTCCTCGGTACGACCTTCCCCTCCCACCGCTCATCCGCATACTCACTCACTCACACACTAGGCCAGTCCCTCCTCCTCCTCGGCGACACCCTCCACTCCATCCGCCCCATGTCTCTCGGGATGTTCATCTTCGGTCTAGGCGTCACCCCCCTCGCCGTCGTCCAAGAAACCATCATCGTCCGCTTCTTTCACCCTTACGGCGGGCTCGGCACAAGCATGGCCTTTGGCCTAGTCGTAGGCAAAATAGCCTCCTTCGTAGCCGCACGAACGGCGTGGCCGCTCAGCGAGTACTTTGGGAGCACGAGAGCGCCGTTCGTGGTGGCGACTGTGTTGACGGGGACGTCTGTTTTGGTTAATGTGGTATACATCTGCGCCTCGACATGGCTTGTAGAGGGGTCAGGCGCGGAGCTCGAGGCGCCGGATATCGAGGAGGAGGCGAGGAGGGTTAGGAGTGGGCAGGCGATGGGGGAGGCGGAGGCGCTGGAGAAGGTGGCGGAGAAGAAGAAGGTGAGATTGGGGGGTGTGCCGGGGTTGGGGGATGTGTTCTGGGTGTGAGTTTGGCTTGGACTGGGGGGTGTGATTGATGAGCTGACATGCTTCCGATAGATACGTGGGATTGAACGTCTTTTGCGGCATGATCTGGCATCCGTTCGCCCATCTCGCAGCAAACATGATCGAGAAACGATATGGGCTCACCGAACGAGCTGCGAGTACGCAGGCGTCGTATCTCCTTCTCGGAGCGTTTATATTATATCCCATCGTGAGTCGCACCGCTTTCCAGCAGCTCCTCCGTCACTCAACATACGCGACGCCAGTGCGGATTCGTCGTAGATCGAGCAAAGAGCCGGCACATCATCATATACCTTTTCCTGGGTTCTTCGGCCCTCACACTGATGTGTTACTCCTGGCTCGCCCTTCAACCGTCTGTTACGCAGACAGCGTGGCCCGCGATAGCTTTCTACGGAGTCGGTCAGGCCTATGCTCCTCGTGAGCAAATCACCCAATGCCCCTCAATGCACGGCTGAGCAAATGCGTTTTCTCCAGTGCTTCTAGTCCTCGTCGTCCCGAAGATCGTGCCCCTAGAATACGTCTCCACCGCCCTCGGAGTACACAAATGCGTCAGTCTCTTCTCTCCATCTATACATTACCACCGCTGATCTATCAGTTTTTACCACAGCTTGAGACAAGCGGCACCACGATCTTCCAAACCCTCGCTGGTATCGTTCTTGACACAGCCAAGGGGCAGCCCTCGGAAACTAGGGCGTATCAGCTGGTGATCAACGCCTTCTGGGTGGCGAATGTCTTTCAGATGGCTGCGATTTTGGGGCTTTGGTATTTACAGGCGCAGAGAAAGGAGGAGGGTTCGAAGGAAATACCAAGAGGGGCGACTCTGGAACGGTCTTTGGAGACCGTCGAGGACACGGCAGTTGATCGCGGGTTGCTTGACGAGATGAGACCGTTGCTCTCGAGTGGTAGTTCGTCTGAGAGAGGGCGAGAGGCGCCAGATAGACGAAGAGGGAAGGTGTTCGCTGCTGGGTATGGGGCAGTGGTAGCATTCAACTGGACGTTGTTCTTGGGCACTGCATGGTTTAAGCTATGAGGTGGAGGGGTGTATTTATTCATTCAATCTCGTATATCTCTACTAACAACCTGCAACATCGTTTCTTCCTTGACATCGCACGAACACCACATAGACGCAGCAAGATCGCCATACAAAGATAAAGTGAGTAAGCCTGCCGTTAAAAGACAATATGTTACATAGATAAACATGACAAGTCGTTAGATATCAGGACATCGTCCTGGTGTGAGTAAATCGTCTAGGATCAGTCTCTAATCAGTACACGGTATCCGGGGGGGTTAGGTATTATTCACGAGCCCGGTGCTTGCTTGTTCAGCAGACCTTCCACTGAAAAATACCGTGCTCAGCTAAAATCCTGCAGAGATAAACGGAGACAACACACCTCTATCCTTCATGGACTGATGCTTCTCCTCCAGCTTATCGTAACTCTGCTCTAGCTTTTCGCGCTGAGCGCGGATATCCTCCTGCAACATCTCGAGATGCTGTGTCTCTGCACGCAACCTGTCCAAGCTTTCGGAAACATTGACGTGCAGCATATCCAGCGCCTTGACATGACCCGCGTAAGAGAATCGCATCTCCTCGTATTGTTTGCCTGCAAGCACTGTTATCAGCCAAAAACGCCCCGCACTTCCTCAAGCAACATCACTGACCAGAAACCTCGAGATCTGCGGCAGCCTCGACATACTTGCTGATGTCGTCGGCGATCTCTGGAGTAACCGCCCAAGAGACGGTCTTCACCTCTCCAGAGCTCTCGTTGCGCTTGATGCAGCTGCGTCTCCTCCTCAGCCTTGGCTGCTCAGCGGAATCTTCTGGGGGCGAAGAAGAAAGCACAGGATCTGCAGGTTGTTCAGCAAGCGGCTCCAGCTCTGTGACTGGCGGATCCGAGTGTAGAGCGATAGGCTCCTCGGTTGTGAAGGCGCCGAAAAGGAGAGAAGGACGGTAGGGAATGGGGAGAGGCGGAGGTGACCCTGGGACAGCAGAGGGACTCAGCGCCGGAGGGGAGAGTATACTGCTCATGCTCATTCGCCTGACTACGGACTTGCCCTTGTCCGATACGGCAGGGTTCCGCGTGATAGAGTTGCGTCGTGGGGGCAAGTCGTCACCAGAGGAGCTGTCGCTGAGATTATCTGGCGTTGCCAGCGCCCCGTGCGGGATTGTGTGTCCGTAGGGTGAGTTGGGATTCGGACCATGGTTTGAAGAGGGCGAGCGCGATGGACCGGCAGCTGGGGGTGCGTGCAGGTGGGTCGCGCTTCCTGTAGAAGCCCGACGGAGGGAGAGGGAACTGCGTGGACGGGGCGTGCCACCAGCTGTCGCGCGTGTCGATCTGGGGGACATAGCAGGAGGTGGGGAGGCAGCCTGTCTACCCACCGCCTCATCTTCGTTGGGGGTGTCCGCGCGCAGATCTGGGTATGATGGTGCAGCGCGGTGATGGTGATGGTGCCGATTGGGCTGTTGACAGCCCACGCAACAGTAGGATTTCGTCGGATTCGCCTGCTCGAAGGACGTTTTCTTCCGTGCTGAGTGCGTGTGAGAGGAGGAGATATGGTGGTGGTGGTGATGATGGCTGGAAGGCTTGGTAGCCTGGTGGCTTCGGAGCCATTTCTCCATCTCTTTCAGTCGGAAGTCTGTGGGCGCGACGGCGGTCTGGGGGGCGAAGCCACCGGGTGTAGGATTGACTTTGCGATTGGGTACAATCTTTGAAAGCCTTTGGCATTTGCGTATCATGCGGTCCTTGAGATGGCGTATCTCCAGGATGCGCTCCCAAGAAAGGTTGGGTTGTTTCGCGAGTTCGTACACTTCTGCTCGCAGAAGTTGCTCATAATGCTCGGCTGTACGAGGCGGTAAAAGCACCTATAAAAGAGATCAGTAACGCAAACAACGACCAAGCGCGCTTGTACCAGGAAAACGGTACGCACCCTAAACTGGTTCGGGGTATCCGTGCACTGGATATACCTCCAGCCCGGAGCTGATCGCTGGTTCGGTGGTTCAAGTTGACCACGAACTGGAGCTGGCTGTAGATAGTTTGCGGGCAGCTTGGACGACTCCCCCTTCATGATGGTCGTAAAGAGAGAAGGTAGGGAGAAGAGTTGGATGTGTGGGATGGCGGTATTATGAGAACATAAAAGTTGTTTTGAATCGATACACCTGTTTGTACAGCTGACCAGGTATCGCAAAGCCAGGAGGCGTGGCTGATGGCACAGTGATGGATGCCTCGGCATGGTCGGATTTCGAGGTTACCGGTTCACACTTTCCTTGTCTAACCCTCACCACTGTCACTGACAATGTCGAAGACACTCGCCAAATATGAGTCCTTCCTCATCGAGAACGTCTCAACGATATCTTCTCTCGAGTCTTCACTGCGCTCCATCACTTGGTTTCTCCCCGGCAGGTTCAAGGATGCCGAGTTAGCTTCAGAATCCCGTCAGTGCTGCTAATGTCTTGTCTGTTTCTCGTCTTTTGCACGATGCTCATCCATTCTGTTCATGCAGTATCCACGCTCCTCAATCTAATGAGCATGTACCACGACACTTTGCTCGCCAAAATAGTCCAAAACGAAACCCAGTACAAACCACTCATTCCTTCCTCTCTCCACACTCGTTTTACCAAGGCTTGGTCCAACAAGAATGCCAGATACAAGTGGACAGCCCGCGCGTTGGAGATTATCAAGTACACGCAACTCGTCCTGGAAATGAGCCTACGAAGAAACGTGTCTGCCAAATCTAAATGGCGGGGCATAATCCTGCTGGAGTTCATCAAGTCAGTATCGCCACATAGCTTAAGCTCGTTAACACATGTCTGACGACCGTTCCTCTCCACAGAGCCGTTCTCCGTATCTTCTTGCTGAGGGTCACACGACGACCACTGATTCATCCACCTATACCCGAGCGCGACTTCGATCCAGCAGCCCTTCCTGTCTCCTCTACTGCTTCATCTCCGACACTTGCTCCATCTTCACCCACGCTCACCCTCGTTGACACCCCTCAACATCTGAAGAACAATCATGTTCCATTACTACCCGATGGACTGCTCACCCCACCGCCGCCATTGCAGTCGGAAACCTTCGTAGAAGATTACCTCCTGCCGAAGGCCCTTACCATCTCTTCGGTCAAACCGTCCCTTTCGTTGGTGCGACCGCTGTCTTCCGTCACGGATTGGGTCTCAGAATTCATCTACATTTTGCGACCGCTAGTTTATGGTAACTTACCTCTCTTCGCTACTTCCTTGCCACAGCTGATTCACATAACCTTCAGCCATTCTGATCAGTCTAGACAGGCGTTCTTCGAAGCCTGTAGTGACTGCTCTGGCTATGGAGCTGGTTGCTCGCAACTTGCGCCGGACACCACCTACGTCTGCATCCCTGGAAAGGGCCGAGAACGCGCAGAGAGATCGTGATATGTTCTGGTACTTCTTGAGGGGCTCTATCTGGGATACCTTCTCGAAGTGAGTACCCCTTCATGTTCTTTACAAGAAATACATTTTAACGCAACACCACTTCAGACCGAAACTCGAGACGGTGCTCAATGGCACAGCCCGCCTACCACTGATCGGTCTCTTCAGTACCTTAGCGAAGGAGTGGGTCCCATTGATTGACGAGTATTATTATTGTGCGTGCTTCGTTTTCCTCGCCCGTTGCCTAAAGCCGATGTGACTCCGTACAGACACCGCTCCATGATTGTCTGAGATGGATTTATCCCTTTCGTTTTTCTTGTACTATCCTACATTTCACTCTGATGCTATTCTTTTGTGCGCAGACAATGCGTTGTCCGCGGCCATCCTTATTCGATTAATCCAAATATCCACCCTTATCCCTGTCTGATTCGGGGTGTCTGTATCTGCCTCCCGACCCGACGGTCAATTGCGAAATACCCCGCACTAGCTGTCACGGGAGCTACTCTCCATCAGCTGGCTGTAACCCTAGCTGTAACTTGCTCCAGCCGTGGTGCGCTGTACACACATCTTTCCTTCCTACTCTGTTCATCTCTGTCCAACCGCTATGGGAGATTTCGCAGGCTCGAGGCTTCCCCCAGTTCGCAAGGTGATAACGTATCACAGGGCCGACGGCAAGGCCGCGGTCCAGTCGAACGAGGCTCTGGAGCCACAGGCATGTCCATGCATACGTTTCCTCTTCCACCTCCTCTGATCGCTTCCTGACATTACTCCTCTCAATGGGATCTACCAGGCTCTTCCCCTAGGGCCCGGCCTCAGTGAGATCCAAGTATGGGTCACGAAAGACTTTCCCTCCACGGACAACAACTCCAGGTTCGACCTCCTCCCATCTCTGCCCCTCTTATCGCACGGCCCGAGATTGATAGCCTCCGTGCCTTACCCCAGTGATGATGGCGGACAACGCCAGATCCAGGACGCTGCGAACTTCAACCTCGTGGAGCCCAC
Organism: Pterulicium gracile; assembly: GCA_004369125.1. Classification (NCBI taxonomy): domain Eukaryota; kingdom Fungi; phylum Basidiomycota; class Agaricomycetes; order Agaricales; family Pterulaceae; genus Pterulicium; species Pterulicium gracile. The sequence goes on from ML178820.1 coordinate 1,227,834, forward strand.
CGGGACCAACTTACGGTTCACCGACTTGGCAGCCGGGGCGGCGACACCTTGGGTGCGTACCTGTTCTTCTTTTAGCGTGTCGGTTGTCAATCACCTTCGGGGCGGGCGTTGACGCTCGTTGCAGCACCGGACTACCTCAATCGACTATAACGTTCTCAGTGAGTTGTGCAGCTGATTGTTGCGGCCCGAGCTGATTGCGTCGTTTATGATATCTACGGTCGACAGCGCATGGCGAGTTGGTGTTGCTGATGGAAGACGGGTCAGAAACGCACCTGAAGAACCCGGGGGATACGGTGGTACAGAAAGGGACGATGCATGCGTGGAGGAATCCGGGCAGGACTACGGCGCGGTGGGTTTCGGTGCTGCAGCCTGCGGTGGCGGCGGTCGTGGATGGGGTTGCTTTGAAGGCGGAGATTGGCGCTATGGCCGAGTGAGTGAGATGTTTAGAGGGGAAGGATCTGGTGTAAGAAGTCTACATCGCAGAATTTGCTGGTATACATGATATTGTACATTTATTGCTTCTTCCATCGGCCGAACGCCTACTGGAGATTCACAAATAGACCTCCATCGACTAGAAGAGAAGACCCGGTCACATACTTCGCCAGATCACTGGCCAGGAATACCACAGGACCAGCGATGTCATCGGGCTCTGCGGCGCATGAATGTGAATACACCAGGTCCAAACTACACAATGGAGTGTGACTTACCTCCCAGACGACCCAGTGCGGTTCTCTTGACCATTCCTTCGCGTTTCGCAGCGTCGGCCAGATCTTCCTTATTGATATCTGTGGCGATCGTTCCAGGAAGGATGGCGTTTGCACGGATGTTGTACTTCCCCAGAGCGACGGCGCAGCTTTGCATAAGCGAGAGAATGCCGGCCTTAGTTGGGGTGTAATGGCTGCACGAGGGATTAGATCAGGGGAGAACGTTATTTAGCTTGAGCAGGTTGAATGTCCTGACCATTGCAGTTCCCCACCGACCAGGGCAGAAATCGATGAGATGCCAATGATCGATCCACCTTGAGGTGTCTGTGACTTCATCTGGTTGGCGACGGCTGAAAAGACGCGTAAGCAACTGGTGATATACCATCTGCCAGGAGTGTAGACACCTTGAGTGACGTAGAAAGAGCCATCCAGGTTGACTGCCCGGGTGCGCTCCCAGGTCGCTTGAGGCATAGTTAGGAATTCGGCGAAAGGGCAGATCCCCGCATTGCTGACGAGTACATCTGCTTTCGATATCAGTTGACATGAGCTATTCACGACAAAGATACATGCATACTTATACGATCGAAGACCTTCAAACCCTCTTGGACGATCTAGAGCGAACCGATTCAGCTTACAGCTGACGTTTCCACAAGCGTCCACGCACCTTGGTACTTGTGGCAGGATCAGAGATATCTCCTTCAACGGCTACAGTCTTCACGTTGGGAGACAACTCAGAAATCTCGGTCTGCAAGCTGGCCACCTCCGCGGTAGTAGCTTCGTCGCCCAGATAGTGTAGAATCAGGCCAGAAGCTCCATGTTTGGCGAATTTCAAGGCACAGGCGCGTCCGATGCCTCGTGAGGAGCCTGTGATTACCACGACAGGGTTGTTGAGTAATGACATGGATTGAGAGAGAAGGGCCGTGAACTAATTGTGAAATCGAGTACATCATCATGGTGGGTACGATCAAACGGGCGTATGGCCTTAATTATGGCTCGGCCCGAACCACCATGACCATCACCTGGACATGGCCCGTCACCTGAACATGGGCCGAGCTCCCCTGGCTATAAATGCTGCTTGCCCTATTCGATGCTAGAATCCTATCGCCCTATCTCACCTTTCTCGGTACTCGCTAATACCTAACCGACAATGCCTGCTGCAAAGATGTTCGCTACACCGTTGCTTTCAACGTTGACGAGTCTAACGCCACCACAGCTATTACGACTCCGACGCTGACCTCTCTGCCGTCGAGGGCAAACACTACGTGTTCTTAGGGTGAGTTTCTACAATCAATCGTTTATCGACTCGATACTGACATCATTGCCCAGCTTTGGAAACCAGGGCGCCGCTCAAGCCCAGAATCTGCGCGATTCTGGCATTCCCAACGATAAGATCCTCATTGCTAACCGCGAGGATCATTACGCCGAGGACGCAAAGTCCAAGGGCTTTACCGTGGAGCATGACTTCTCGAAGGCAGCCGCCGTTGCCGATGGTGAGTCCCCTCCCTAACGTGTAAATCCCGAAGTACTCCCCACTAATGATATCCCCACGTATTTAGTGCTCTTCCTTCTCATCCCTGACCAGGTCCAGCCTCGGGTTTTCAACACACAATTCGCTCCGAATCTCAAGGAGTCCGTCACTATCGTCATCGCCAGTGGATACAATGTATTCTACAAACTTCTCAACTTTTCGCCGAAGCAAGATGTCGTGATGGCTGCTCCCAGGTAAGCCCAGTCTGAGTCCTTCTATCGAGGTGCTCGGTAGCTAATGAGATGACTATACCTCGCAGAATGATCGGGTCCTCCGTGCGCACTCTGTACGTCAAAGGCAGCGGCTTCCCTTGTTTCGTGTCTGTGGAGCAGGACGGAACCGGCAACGCTCACGCCATCTCCCTTGCTATTGCACGATTGATTGGTGCCACCAAGACCGGTGCTATCGCTTCTTCTGCCAGGGAGGAGACTGCTATGGATTTATTCGCCGAGCAGGCACTGTGGCCAACCATTATCATGGCTTTCCGGTTCGTGAGATATACAGATTACGCCGCGTCATATGCTGATATCGATGATTTCTCCAGGGAAGCGTTCAGTGTGCTGAAGGAAGCCGGATGCTCGGATGAAGCACTGGTTTACGAGATGTCAGTTCTTCCGTTGAAACCTGTGATCAATTCGATCCTAACTTAGACTGGTTCAGGTGGATGTCGAGAGAACCGGCTGAGATCTTCGAGAGAGCCGCGGACGAGGGGTTCATCGAGCAGTTGAAGCACCACTCCCCTACATCCCAGTTCGGTCAGCTTAGCGGTGCGCTCTCCCTGGACGGCAAGTCGACCAAGGAGTGGTTCCAGCACATCCTTCACAACCAGGCATGTGTTATGACATCTCCTCGTCTGGGAGACTGGGGACTGATCCAAGCTATTTAGGTGCTCAACGGCAAGTTCTGCAAAGAGTTCAGCAAGATCGAGGACGACTTAGAGAAGGAAGGCCCGGAGAACCCACTGAACGAGCTATACAGAAGATCGGAGGCATCGGAGCTTGGTCAGGCAGAGAAGCGCGTCAGGCAGAGGCTAGCGGAATCTGCCGCGAAGAGCTCGTAGATACCTAGCCCTCATTCACTGTATACCGCATAGTCACAACAAATATCACACCTGTAACTTAAATAATCCCGGAAATCTATGTATTACGCTACGCATCTTTACCGCCGTCGGAGTCTTCATCTTCTGACCACGGCTCAGGGACATATGTGTTATATCTCCCCTCCTGCTGCACCTGCTCGTCGACGTATCGCTTCAGCATAACCTCTCTATCTACCGGTCTAACTTCAAATCCCTCGGAACCCCGTCGCATCTTCAAGGTACCGGAACGGAACGCCTCCTCATCCACATAATAGTGTTCATCGTCTTGGTCTTGAGGATCTCCCGAGTCGGAGCCACCGGAGATAACTTGGCTCGAATCGTAATCCGGATGGTAGGGTGGTAAAGAGGCCGTAGCCTGGGATCCGTTCCCACGTTTATTGCGCGATGAAGTGCGTCTCCGCGCTCTTGGATGGGAAGGACGTAGTTCGGGGTTGAACGAGTCGTTTCCGTAGGTCCAGGGCGAGTCTGGGAGCTGGAATTCGTGCCCTGTGTCTTCTTCGTTCTCTTCGTATCGCATGGATGGATCGTGGGGCGGCCACATTATCTCCTCTCCTGAAAACGGGATATCAGCAAGGGATTAAGAAACGTCCGAAGCAGAAGATGCAGCAAACGGCACGAAGGCGTCCGGTTGTACATTGTCGGTCATCATCACACAGATTTGAAAGCAACAGTACGTTCGATGCGTTCCAGATGCATCTGCCGCAGAGCGTCAAGTTCGATGGACTCACCCTCTTGCTGCGATATTGGGTATGTCAATCCCGTCCCCAGGGGCGCTCGAGGCCAGCACCACAGAAGTGGATTCGTTCCAAGCACAGACTCGAAGTTTCGGCGCATGCCTAGGTTCTGTTGGGCGGGTATCAGCAGTTGACTGACAGGAGGAGGGTTGTCTGGCGCACGTAAGGGAATTTGACCTATGCTGCGTGTCAGTGATAGTTATACAAGTAAATACAAGTTCACTCACCTCTTCTATTTTCCCTCTTCGGACAAGAGTGGCTGCTTTATCCTTCTCCCACCCCTCGATCGTCGTAGTATTCCTCCCCAAGCTCCATAGGTGGTATAAGCTGCTCAAAGTTCAGTGTTCAGAAAGGGTCAAGCTCAACATGCTTGTGAGGTGTTACCAAAATCCTCCTACTGTAAGTAGGACAGGCACGCATGCGACGTAGTTCAGCACTAGAAATATGACTTCTGATTTGGAGGGTTCCTGATATCACGCAGTTAGTCGCCGTTCTTGGAGCGGCACTGAAGCGCATACTCACCCAGTAAAAGTCCCTGAACGCCCATGCTACCCGCTTCGAGATCATCGTGATATGGTATGTGCAGGCGATGAGGACGTAGAAGAGAAATCGGATAAAGTATCCGTAGTTGAACTGGCCGACGCAGTTGTTGATCCAAGGACAGTGGTGGTCTTTTCGGGCAGTTCATCAGCATCAAGTGAGCACCCTTGGGGTACAGAGAGGACGCGTACCCATCCTGAGGACACATCTGAGAACAGACCGGTGAGGGACTGGCGCGTGCATGCAGCAAACGAGACGAAGCTCACTTATTACATGACCGGCAGTGATGAGCTCTCGGCGGCTTATACGCCTCGCAAGTGCGACAGTTCCTCGGGCGGCCAGTAAGCTTCTTGACCTCGAAGCCGTCCTCGTTCACATTCGGCCGCTAAACTCATTACCGGATTCGTTCAGAGCTTCATGATGAGAATGGTGGCAGGTAAAACGTACCCAGGACTTGGGTACCCCTCCAGGATCCGTCAAGACGCAGAGAAAGTAGTTCCAGAACAACATGCCGACGAGCACGTTGAACGGGCCTACGAGCATGATCAAGTCGACTGATAGCTCATTGCCGTACCAGGGGAGTATTATGCTGGTGTAAACGTAGGGTTAGAACCGGGAAGGCAGTTGGGTATGTAGCGAGCAAGTCGGCTTGCACTGACAAGAGTTGAGATGAATAGGCGATGAAAGAGATGAGGAGGAGGACGAAGGTGACTATGAGGCGACCAAGGATTGGTCGCATGGGTCTCCGTCAAGTCTCCGTCTAAACTTTACGCGTACTACATCACTTGACCCAAGTCAGATCTTTCATTACATAACAATTGTGACATACCCTTGTCCATCCATAGGTTTCAGCTGCTGAGCGACAACGTTCGCTGGATACGACGTGTTCTGCATGCTGAACTCGGCCTACAGAGGGTGTTCCTCGCCCTCTCCGCCCCTCCCGTCAACAGTCTTTCTTCAACCCTCACCGAAGTCAGCGTTGCATCGGAAGATGTCACACTCGTTAATGGAGAACTCTAAACGCCATTTGAACGGAAGAACCACTACAATGAAATATGCAAACGCAGAGAGGACATACCGGAGCTCTATTATCGTACCGATATCGACAAGTTTACCTTTCCAGTCCCTCCTGCTGGAGCCAGGTGGCACAAAGTGCCGGTCAAGACAGCCGAGCCACTCTCCTATCCGGTGCTTACCAGGGAGCTCTGGGGTATCGTTGCGCCCCAAGTCATCAGTGTTTTCGAGGCCCACGGAATCAACTACACTTCTCTCAAAATGGCCAGTTTCTCCACGATCGACAATATAACCAAACAGAAGATCTATGGACCAAAGGTTGCGTGGATTGCCACCAACCACAACGACTCTCTTGAGCGCGTTCAGGCTCGCACTAACAGGGATGGCAGGGATATCCGTGAACTTAACTCCAGCATCCATCGATGCAGAAAGCACCGGCAAGCACGTGCGAGGAAGTTATTCTCGACCTCCAAAATTTCACTGAGAGACACCAAGGAACAGCTACTGTAGGGAGACTTTGGACGAACTTGACCGCTCTCAAAGCATTTCGGCAGGAGATCTCGTCACAATGGAGAGACAAAGATCTCCGTTGCATTGGACATGTCGAATACGCACCATCCATCTCTGCATCCATCGATTCACGCCGGTCCACGCGTGACTTGGCTACAATTTTATTGGACCCACCGAAGTTTCAGGATGCCTTCACCGGCAATCTTGTTATATCGGTATTTCCCACACTCATATGAAGTACCTTCTCATTATCTGACACGAAGATGTCTCTTTCTAGGCGACGAATACCGTGGCCATATGCTTGATAAAATATTTTGGCCTGACGAAACTCCAGTCGCGCCCGTGTTTCCCAACAATGGCTTGTTCAGGATCCACGGTATTGTTACGGAGGCGGACCTGACAACCTCCGGATTTGTGGTCGGCAAGGTCGGTCAGACAACCGGCTTCACATTTGGACGTTATTCTTCACACCTCGACGCATGTACAAACGAGGCGGGAGTCCAGCCAATTGAAGCACTGATCTACAACTACAACAACACCTCGAATGACTTCTCCGAACCTGGAGATTCCGGATCTGCCATCTTCGCTGGTGATGGTCGTTTTGTGGCTCTCCTCCACTCTGGCGAGTATAAAAACTCTACCACTCACGTGTCAAATGGCACGCCTGCCTATTTCGTTGTTGAACAGCTTCAAGCTCGCTACACTGATGTCAACTTCGACCAACATACCTGTTAGCTCCTGGGTCGGTGTAAAATGCACATCGACAAAATCATCCTATCATTCAATGTTTCGCTTTCAAGGTTAACTCCCACTGTCTTTCATTTTCCTTTTTTCGTTCTGTTCTCCTCCTAGCTGCTCAGCGCTTAGCGCGTATCACCCTCGTTGGTCTGGCATGTCTGTTTAACGTTTATCTCGCATTTCATTCTCTATACTGATCAGAGATATGTCAACTTGGCAGGTTATGCAGCTTCTGTGCCCTTTGCCCCGTCAACGTTCAACTGTCAATGATGTTTCCGACTGGGGCTTGGAGCACAAAATTACACGTCCTTGTTAGAAATCTCCGTTCTGCAAGTTTATCTCCACCGTCATGACTCAGTGGTGTATTCTCTGGCCTGGGTTATCTAGTTTCGTTTACTTGTACATCATCTTGCTCGTACCTCTCTGCATGACAACTTTTGTGAGGTGATCATCGACCTGTAGGGTCGGAGGCATCAGTCTCGTCCAAATGCAGGTTGAGGACAAGACAAGGCAAAGTCGGTTAGAAGACCCCTGACAAATAGCGTCCTTCTCTTCGACGACGACAGCGCTGGACTACAGACGCATTCGACTCAAAATTTCCAGCATGCCGATGTCCACTTCTACAACACTTATTAGTCTGACTCGGCAGGAAACTTCCACCCGTCCTTTTTCAACGCCTTCACCGCCAACTCCGCCTTCTCCTTCGGTACTAAGATGAAATCCGTGTTCCTGCAAGTGTCAAGTAAGGATCCCACGCAGCCCACACCAATTATACTGTTTACGCACCACGTCGAGATAGCAAACACCCCAATCTCCGCTTTCATCAGCGGTTCCGTGAACGACGCCAGCACGCCCACCAAATCTACTTGCGCGTTTTAGGACTCACGACAACACGCTCAAAACAACAACGCAACTTACTAAACTCCATCGGCCCCTTAATCTTCAAGCACCTCCACGTCGCCAAGTTGCCCACCTCATCCGGCATCCCATCAACCGCCTCTCCAACGATCGAAGTCTCCTCCTCCGTGCGCGTCAGGCTGAACATCCCCTTTGCAGGTTGAGAGATCATCGCGCGCTGGGCATAGTCCGGGATGGGCTCGTCTGGGTTGAGCTTTAGGACGAAGTAGTTGCCCGGGAGGAGGGCGAGGTCGAGGCAGGGGTGGGCGGATGGTGGTGGCATGATAAGATCGACTGTTTGTTTCAAGTTGAAGTAGCGAGAAGTACTGTGAGTGAGGCGGTGTCACGGTATTTAGAGACGTCAATGTAGTAGATTGCAGCAAACTACCATGTACGGAGTACAAGCAAGAAGTACATAAGAAGCAGACATAGCGAAGAACGGGTCTCATGAGCATCGAATGCTCGAGTGGGCAAATGCTGGAAAAGGGACCAATGCCCGATCGCGAGGCTGAAAAATGGGAGAGCACAATCCTGCCCATAGCATTGCCATACGTTTTAGTAGGGATGGTGACAACCCTCAGGTGGCAGCAAGGGGCGCATGAATCATAATCAGCTCCCTTGGTTCTGGTCCTGGGGAGGCTGAGGCGGCTGGCCATTCGTCGGCACAGTCCACTCATCCGTCCATCCACCACCAGCCTGGGGGTTATACTGGGGTGTGTACTCCCTGCCATACCCATGCTGGAATCCACCCTGCTGCTGCTGTTGGAACCCACTCTGCTGCTGCTGGAACTCATTCTGCATCTGCATCCCATACGGCGCACCAAACATCTGCATGTTCTGCTGCGACTGCCCCTGCATACCGTTCTGCCCTCCGAAATTGAACCCAAGCGCGGACGCGAAGCGCGGGTTGATATGCGGCTGAACGTGCCCCGGACCTTGGTTGAAGTCCTGTGGGCCTTGATTGTAGCCCTGCCCCTGCCCCTGCATAGCGCCATGGTTCTGCCCGTACTGCATGGGGTACGAGAAATCGAACTGCCCCTGCTGCTGTGGATATCCAAAGCCTCCCCCCAACCCCACTCCCTGCTGCTGTTGCTGATACGACCCCGCGTCATCATAATACCCACCTGCCCCTCCATCACCACCACCAAGCCCATACTGACCCGTCGCGCGCTCAATGGCCATCGTAGTAGGCGATAGACCACGCGCGTTTCCTGATTCTGGATCCGCGTTGGAGTTGAAGTTGGACATATTCCAGCCCGTGTCCATGCTGCGTGAGGGTTGATGATGATCATCGTGTCGTCCCCTTCCACCACGTCCTCGATCCCCGCGTCCTCGCCCGCGTCCACCTCGTTCTCGCTCGCGTCCTCTACCACCGCCTCGATCCCGCGGCCCGCCTCTTCTACCCCTTGGGCTATGTGGACCGCGACCCTGTCCCTGACGACCAGGCGAACCTCCTCGCATATGCTCTTGTCCAGAAAAAGAGGCAGGACCGGGTTCACCCTCAGGCGGAGGCGTATCGTATCGCAATTGCGTCGCAGGGGTGTATTCCTCCGCGTACGGATCGTCGTAAGGCATGGGTGCAGGCCTCGAAGGACCCGCGTCGTAGTCTTCGTCGTATGGGTCGAGTGATCGGGGTGCTGGGGTCCCGCGTGAGCTTGGGGGTCGGGCGGATGTTCCGCGTCGTCTACGCGTTATGAGTCATCAGAGGAGGGTCAAAGGAGGGTGAAAGAAGAGCGTACTTTTGTTTGAGTGCACTTTTATGCGCCGCCTCCGCCTCGTCGTCCGAAAATTCCAGCTCGTCGTCATCCGGCTCTTCATCGTGCACGTTACTCGCGTCGCTGCCTTTTAGGTGCTTGATACGGTTGAGGAAGACGTAGGTGCTGCGCGCGGGGACGTGGTATACTTTCCTGGCTACGTGCATGCGCTCGAGCTGGAGGGGCGATTCGGTGGAGAACTTGATTTGGTAGAGGGGTTGGGAGGTGGGGCCGAATATGTCGTAGATCTGTCCTTCCCTTCATGAGCCCAGTGTTCTTCCCTCCCAAAGAAGAGGGATGGAACGTACAAAACCCAACACGGTCCTGTCCTCAAAAACCAAAAGCGTCCCAGCATCCAACGCCTTATCCGAGCCTCGGCCAGCGATCTCAGAAGGTATACCGCGCACCACGACCGCCTGTTCCATCGTGTTGACGATCTCGCCAATGTGCTCGAGCACCTCGTCTGCGCCGACGGACTGGATCTCAGGTACCACTGCAGCAGGTTCGGTCTCGTTTTTCGTCGCGACGTAGTTCACGGTGCGCTTGGGTCCGTCGTCATCTTCATCGTCATCGTCGTCTGCGTCGGCAGGAGGTTTACCACGGGTTCCGGGTGTTTCGTTGTCGTCGGATGAGTCGGTGTCGGTGTCGGTGTCGGTGTCTGAGTCTGGGACTGGGACCATACTGTTTCATGATGAGTAGGTGATACAACGGGATAAAGACATAAACGTACGGTTTTACAGCATCAACAGGTCTATCAGCTTCGACCAGTAGGTCAGCTAGGACCTCTTCCTCGCTGTCCGATGCGCCTGAGCTGTTTATATCCTCATCTAGAAGTTCTGAGGTCTTCGTGGTACGAGGAGAAGGCGGTGGCAATGTTTCCACTAGATCCTGAATGAGAAGCAGGTCTTGCGGTATCGCAGAGGGTTGCTTGAATACGCCGTTCATGTTTGATTTACGTCAAGTTGAGATTTGGAGAACATGGAGGAGGAGGAGGTGAAATGGTGAAATTATTTTTGATCCGCGGATTTACTTGCTAGGGGACTTTGTAAATTTCCCTCCGTCCCAAGTAAACATCCCACGGCTCACTGTCACTACTCATCCCGTCATGTTCTCCCTCCCCCGTACCTTTTGCCGGCGTTCCCTGCCCTCCTCCTCCTCCTCCTCCTCCTCCTCTACCACCACCACCACCCTCACACATGCTTCATCATCCTTACGCCTCTACTCCACTCCCAAAGCCGGCTCATCCACCATCAAACTCGTCGCCGAGCTCCGCAAACGCACAGAAGTCTCCATCACCAAAGCCAAAGAAGCCCTCACCGCCTCCAACAACGACATCGACGCCGCCCTCGACTGGCTCCAAAAAGACCTCGTCGCATCCGGCGCCAAGAAGGCCCTGAAACTCGAAGGACGCGCTACCAAGCAAGGCGTCGTAGCAGTCGCCATGCTCTCCAACGGCACCTCCGCCTCTGCCAGCCTACCGTCAGGCAAAGCCGTAGGAGGTGGTGTGCGTGCAGCGATGATAGAGCTGAACTGCGAAACCGACTTTGTCGCGCGGAACTCGCTCTTCGCTAGGTTAGCGGCGGATATAGCGCACACCGCTGCGTTCCTAGGGGATGACGTCCGCTCCGACTCATTCTTCCGCCCCTGGACACTCGACACCCTCTACGAAGCACCACTCATCTCAGCTCCAGAAGGTCCCGGGGCATTACCAGGCATGGGATCCCCGGACGTTACCGTGCGCTCCAGTATTCAGGACGCGCTCGTCAAGCTGGGAGAGAAGATCCAGCTCCGGCGCGCAACGGCCGTGGTAGAGAATTCCTTGATGGCTAAACAACCAGACTTGAACCTAAGGATGACGGCGTATATGCATGGTGCGGAGGGAAACCCTACGCAGGGCCGGATCGGGGCGTTGGCGCTGCTGGCGCTCAAGTCGCCGAGACTGAAGCAGTTGTTGCCGGAGGAGTCGTTTCAGAAGGAGCTGGGCAAGCTGGAGCGGTCGCTGGCGAGGCAAATCGTCGGGATGGAGACGCGGTCGGTGAAGGATGAGGCGGGGGGCGAGACGGCGTTGTATAACCAGCCTTTCATCATGTACCCTGGCGAGCTGGGCCAGTCCACCGTCAGGGATGCGCTGACGAAGTGGAGCGAAAACCAGGGGCTGATGCCTGAGGATGAGGACGACACTGGTGGCGTTGAGGTACTGCAATTTGCGAGGTGGACTGTGGGAGAGGGGCTGGAGGAGGAGGCGCAGGCACAGGCGGAGCAGGTTTAGTCGGTAGGCAGGTAAACCATACCCTCGATAAAAGTACACGACGTTCTGATTACATTACAACCACCCCACTCAGTCAGCTACCACATTCGTACTCGTACACCAACTATAAACAGGAAATATTAATGATACTACCTATGCCACAGCAAAGCACATCTACAAGGCTCGCGGTCGTGAGTTTCGAAACCTCGTTAGAATGAACGGTATCATTAAACACCCTACGCCGACCGCTTGTCAACGTTCTCAATCAAAGGTAACGTCCACCAGTACCTTACGCCCCATCTGCGATAATCATCCTTAACGCAGACTCCCCTTAAAAGCACGCACCGTCAGCAAGCCTACCCAACCACTGCTCCCTCACAAACAAACGACTCACAAATAACAAATCCCCACGATCATCAAATACGATCCGTACCCCTACATACCAACCCAATCAGCCCAATTCCCATCCCATGAACTCGAAAAACATACCGTCAACACATGCCACCACGAATGCCCCTCCAACAAAAACGCCGCCGGCCACCCCAGCGCCCTCTTCCACCCCGTCAACCGCCCACAGAAGACATTATCGAGGTTCCACACTAGGAATCCTAGTGCGAAGGAGGAGGGGCCGACGGTGAAGCAGTGACGAATGTCGCGGCGCGCGCTGGGGGGGATGACGACGACTTTGCGCGCGGGCTTGGTGTTTAGAACTGCCGGTGTGTTGGTGTTGTTTGGCTCGGTGTCGGTGTCGTTGCTGGAGAGCGGAGCTTGCTCTTTTATGTCTTCGAGGGTGTAGTCCTCTGCGTTGTGCAGGAGGTACACGACGCGGATGACGATGCCGATGATGAGCACCGCGAACACGGACTGGTGGTATACCGGGTTGCGATACACGCCTGCGCTACCAATGCCATTATCACCGTCAGCAAAGGCGAGCGAGGAACAAAGACGTAACAAGACTCACTAGCTCCACGTAAACAACACATCAAACACCACCTCCCCCACCAACAACACCGTCGTCCTTCGATCCTCAAGCATGTCCCACCCAGGCTTCGTATCGAACAGACACACTAACCCGTGGGCGACGACGTAGATCATCGGTAGCTCGTCGGCGAGTTGGGCACCGTGTAGAAGGCTGGCGTGGAATGCGAAGGAGCCGAATCCGACGAGGCCGAACATCTAAGGGGGGATGCATCAATGAGATAAGAACGAGCAGCGAGGGCGGGCGGCCGCGGTGCGCACAACTCGGCCTGCAGCATGACACGCATCGCGATCCTGTCCCTGAACGTAGGTGGTATGGGTATGTGTGTACGTACCACGAATCCCAAAACGAACGTCGGCGGCAGTCCCTCCTGCCACATATTCCTCGTCCCCATTACCGCGAGCCCGATCGAATACACGTTCGAGCACGCGTTGGCCATCTCTGCGATGTAGTGCGAGAACTGATAGTTTGCCTGCGAACAAAGGACGTTACTTTCAGTGTATGAGGAATGAGAAAGAAGGTTATGGCGCACCTCACACCAGTCTAGCGTAGCCGTTATTGGACCCCAGTACCCATCGGTGTGCATCCCAGCAGCAGCGAGATCAACGGCGGATGCCATGTCGATAATCAACTAGTGCGTAGGTCGCTCTGCAGGCAAAGCAAAGTGCGAGAGAGAGATATCCTAGTTCCGGTCAGAGATGGTAAGTAGAGTAAGAGAAGAGAAGGAGCTTTATTTGGTTTGGGAAGGTTTGGGATGGGTAGTGAGGACCGCAGCGCTTCGATCGCGATTTTGAATTGTGTCCGGGGAAACAGTTGATTTCGGATCACCGGTTCCGGGTTGTGTTCCTGGAGTGATTGGCGGTGATGACGACACGAGGATCTTGTCGTTTCAAATGGTCTTGGCAAATCATGTCACAGGGGATGTAAAACAGATGGGATGGCATGCATCGATGTCGGAGGGGATACTCAGAGCCCGAGGGAAAGATTAGATATGTACATTGGACGTAGCGGACTACATCTAGAAAGACATCGCACTGTCAATGATAAAAATAAAGAAGACCCAGCAATACAAGTGGGTACGCATCTACAAAGTTCACTGGCCGAGTTCACCACCACCAGTCCTAAACAATACAACAGTTGCCCGAATTACATCCTCTCCTTGTCGTTTCCTACACTCTCGATTAATGGTAGTGTGTACCAGTAGCGCATGCGCCATCGGCTGTAGTCGTCTTTGATACAAACTCCGCTGCAAAAGTAGATGCGTTAGTTCACAGGTGACGTGCGAGATGCAGAGTGTCCGTCAACCGACATATCTGTGAATGGTTCGCAATCCGTCAATGAGCAGACCGAGAAACAAAAAGACACAAGGACGTACAAGAAACCCCAGTGAAAACAAGGAACGCTCCATAACCCTAAACAACATCCATTGATTAGCACTTCGGAGAACAACAGAAAGATGGCTGCCAGTGCTCACCGTACAAACATGCCACCACGCATGCCCCTCAAGCAAGAACGCCCCCGGCCAGCCCACCGCCCTTTTCAACGCCGTAACATTCCCACAAAACACGTTATCCACGTTCCACAGCGCGAAGCCCACCATGAAGGACATCACCCCTGCGGTAAGGCAGTATCGCATGTCTTTACGGACACTGCGAGGGATGACCACATCGCGGACGGTGCGCGGGGTCGCAGCCGAAGTCGCGGTGAGGCGCCCGTCTTTCTCCTTGGGGTCTTCTTCGGTCTTTGCTTGTCGCATTAGGTACATTCCGCGCACGACCATTCCTGTGTCGAATAGCCCGAAGACGACCTGGTGATATACTGGATTTCTGTATACCACCGCACTGCGATCTGGTTAGCTGGATAGATTGGCTGAGAGAGCTAAAAGCTATACTCACTAGCTCCAAGTGAAGAGAACGTCAAACAGGACCTCCGCTACTAACAGCAGCCTCGTCTTAGGGTCGTTGAGGGTACCAAAGCCAGGATTCGTATCGAACAAAGAGAAGAATCCATGAGACACGAGGTAGATCATTGGCAACTCGTCGGCGAGCTGCGCACTGTACAGTAAGCTGGCATGGAACGCGAAAGACCCAATGCCAACCAGGGCGAATAGCTATGATACGTGAGAACCTTGTCACGCAGAGTGAACGGTGACACGCAATACGCACAAGAAAGCTGACAGTGTGATTCAGCGGCAGGCCTTGTCGCCATGTGTGAACCACGCCGAAGAATGCGAGCACGATGGTGAAGAGGTTAGAGAACGAGTTGGCCAGCTCGGCGATGTAGTAAGAGAACTGGTAGTTGGCCTGTTGTGCATAGCGTGGACGCGTAATCTCATTAAGCGAGTGTCGCAATGAGGCTACGCGCACTTACCTCGCACCAGTCCAGTGTCGACGTTATCGGATCCCAGAAGCCATCTGTGTGCATGCCAGGCGCAGCGAGATCAACGAGAGAAGCCATATTAGCACTGGCCAAATGGGCTCGCGGGGGAAGAACGAAGACAGCGCTCGGACAAGGCGTCTTAGATTTAAGAAGGACGGATTATTCATACACGGGGCAAGAAGGCTTATAAAGACGAAGAGAGGATGATATATAACAGAACATCGACGCCGGGTCCGCGCTCGGTCGGTGTAGATGAGGTGTGTAAGCTGGAAGGAGGTGCGGGAAACATGTTTTTGATCCCGGAACATTCGGCAAAGGAGGGTAATTGACGACCAGATTGCTATCTTTATCACCCTCACACTCCCTTCAAAAGCCTAAGTACCACTATCTCTTCATTCGTCCTAACACCTCTTCTCATGCGCTTTGGTAAACTGGGTATCGTTGGCGGCTTTGCCCCTCCCATCCAGTGGATGAACGGTGGGCCTGAAGGATGCGGGCATGGAACGAGCGAAGCGCAGGCTTCGGAGGAGGACAAGCGCAAGTTTAAGAGGGCTGTGGAGATTGTGCATACTCTGGTCAAGAAGGCGAAGCGAAGTTTACTCGTTGGGAAAATTCTCCCTGTAAGTATGCACTGACGGTGAGGACAGTGGAGTGACTTGTGGACATGTAACGACTGCAAGTTGAATGTATCTTAGCAAGAATGCGCTTTGTTCAGCGTCCATCGCAAGGCTCGCAAATCTATCAATCGAACGTATCCTATACGACTACCGCAGCTGCACATAGTTGACGGTTGACTCCATCGTTGTTGGCGGACCCGTCCCAACGAATATACGAGCGGCTCTCAGCCACGAGACCGCGCCAGTCAACCTTCCTTCCTCCCGCCACGTTCTGACAGTGACTCCGCGCCATCTTGGGCAAGAAGAGCTCATATCTTGTCACATAGCGGTTATTCGACGGGCCTCAGAAGCATACTTAACCGCTCGGTCATTTGCGCACCTTCAGAATCGTTACAGGTTGTCTAGCAACGAATTCAGAAGCGGAGCTCCAAAACGCGGTAAGACTCAACACGCTTTGCGCCTCTCCCCTGTACTAACGATCATTGCAGTTCTGAAGAGAACTCGGTGTGTTGGGGTTCGAGAATGACTCTTTCCTGCTCTTCCTATCTCCCACATACATACCAAATATCATTCTTTCATGGTTACTAACACCTGCTGCGCGCATGACATCAAGTTCTATTCAAGCTACGGTACAGAAGATTATTCGCAAGATATCAAGGCATTCTACCAAGAGAGAGAAGATAGTGTGCCAGGAGGCTTCAACGTGTGTGGTATGATACAACGCAAGGGTCAAGAAAGCAAGCAAAATAGAACACCTCAGTATGGGTGGCGTGGTGTGTTGAGTATGATATCCAAAACAAGAGTCCATGAACGAAGAGAAGACAGCAAGAAGTCGAAGAACGAAGTGACGGCAGCAAGAAATCGAAGATATGACAGCAAGAAGTCGAAGAGATGGCAGCAAGAAAGGGACGAAGAGACGGCAGCAAGAAATCGAAAGCCCAACACTAACCTCCCCCCCACACGAAAATTTGTGACGCACGAGAAGATACTTGCACACAGATGAGAACGCGAACGCGAAAGAACGGCGTGGCGGTGGTGGTGCTCAGGCAACTCGTCGAGAACGCTTTGCCAACACAGCAAGGTCCTGCGGGAACGTCAATTCGAGTTGGATGTGGAAACGATGGTCAGGACGTACCAAAACAGCACGGAGGAGGCGGTCGTCGATGGACGTTAGTGGGTTTCGTTGAGTTCTGGAGGAGTTGCAAGTGGCGGTCGCGTCGCTAAGGGCTTGGATGGCGTATTCGAGGCTCTACGTGGGAATGAGGTGAAAAGAGCGTTCAGAGTCTAGAGAGGATCGCACTCACTTCGTCTTCAGCTGAGTTGACTGGCGCAGGCGACGTGTTGGGCGGAGGGGCATTGGCGGGTTGTGCTTGAGCGAGGGGTGTCACCACAGGAGGCGGAAGTGGGTTTGGATTCGGCTTCTCAAACACTGAATAAGCCTCCACAAACATCAGCAACAACAACGAAAGGCACTCACCAACTCATGCTCAACCTCCTCAAACAGCAACACCTGCGAAATCCTCACTTCACAGTTATAAAACTCTGCGAACGGGAACTGATTCTTCACGACAAAGGAAAGGGAGTGCATGAAGCGGGCTTGATTATGCGTGGGGCGGCGCAGGACTTGGTAGTACATGTTCTGTCGTTTGGTGGTGTATTAGGTAGAGGTAGAATGAGTGAGCGAGCGACGAGGTAAGAATGAAGGTAAGGTAGGACAGTGATAGACAGGAAAAACGGATGGTGGGAGTCAGGGAGAAGAAGGGTTGAGGAGGGCTAGCGGGCGATCAGGTTTTTATAATGGCGGCAAAGTCAACGAAGAGGTTGATTGGGGGTCGGTGGATCGACAGTGAGGGTAGCGTTAATCACCCCCATGGACGCGCCTGCGCCATGGTCCTTAACTGGCTATTTCTGCTTTCTACACGCAATTACTGACCGTCGTTCGTAGGGGTTGAAAAGAAGCGACTAATCCTGGAAGAAGCTTGAGAACGAAGACAACGACCAGCTGGAAACCAAAAACGCACCGAAACAATCCTGTTCAAGAGAGACCGACATTCCTCTGGACGCGCTTTCGTTCCCAACTCCTTCCACATTCGACCTCCGGAGCTCTCCATGACCGCCATCGACAAGCCCGTGTACTGGGCACCAAAGGAAACCGTCGACGTCGTTTGGCCACACCAAGCACAGTTGGGTTCCTGGAGGCAACAAATTCGCATTTCTTGGTTTCTGTCGACACCGCTTCACTCTGCGTTTCTGGTCCCGACGACGCTTCACGATGCTTCATGCCACCCCTCGCCCGCCGGCCAATTTCCCTCTCGAGGAAACCAACGCTACTTGGAATCGCCAAACCCACCTTCCCTAGAGCGACCTCGAATATTGTATGGGCGCACGTGTCGCTCCGATACTTGGCACCTATATTAGGTGGAACTGAGGCGGCTATCTTGTACGCCACTGGGCCTGGGGAACACATGTCGTGTGGCCATTCATGGGTGTACGAGTTATTGTGCCTGCAGCAAGACCTCCAAGGCAAGAGGGGAATGGTCGTCAACTGCTCAAGAGCAAAAATCCGACGCAGACAGGTGGCAGACCCACCGCCAGGGTTGGTATCCAGAGGGTATCGTCGAGAGCAAGAAGTAAGGGGCGCCGTTGGAGGGAGCGAAGCCACGCCTGACTGCAAGAGCGCACTGAGGATACGAAGGCCTCCTTGAAGAGTGTGATCAACATTGCCTGCAAGATCGAGTGCCTGCAAGAGTCATCCGTCTATGTTGGGCCCAAGGACAAGCCTGAAAGCAAGTACCTTGGGATATGTCAGGTCAATGAGTGCCTGAAGCTGCCACACCCAGCGAGTGGAAGTCGTGAACGTCCCCCCCTTGGGTGCGTGCTCCTCCCGGGTGTTGGGCCTTCTGTTTCTAGGGCGAGATGACTCTGTTAGGGACTTTGAGATTCTTCTGCCCTTGAAAAGCCCTCCGATTCTTCAGGCTTGAGGGCGAGGGAGTGCAGAAGTCGGCGATGTTCCCCATAGTCCACGAGGCGGCGCAACGTCAGGTAAGTGTTGCTTCCTGTAGACGACGCTGCGAGGACTTCAAGAAGAGAAGTTTCATCTAGGCCCAATCATGCATGCACGCCGTGTCGGAGGATGTGTCTTCCTTCATGTTCTCAAGATATCCGAGCCGCTGCTTGTCAGGATATTCTCACTGCTAGCCGAGGGGGAAGCGATTATCGAGGTAATTTGCGAACTTGATATTTTTCATCTCTGGGCTACTGACGAGGCGATGTGGATGGTGAACGGGACAGAGGGACGACGGAGGTGGAGGTGAGTGTAACAGCAAGAGCATGAGGCGAGCATTGTGCCTGCACCGACTGATCGAATTTCCAACAGAGGTGGTTTGGCTCCGACCTCCATGTTAATCACTACTTTCATTTACCCCTGCACGCTCTAGCGACCCCCATCTTCCAGAAGGAGACAGTCTATTCGTTAGAGAAGTCGACGTTGGCCATGTGGGGACGCAAGAGCATCTGTAGAAGAAACGACACGGCGATGAACTAAAACGCGAACACCTCACTTTCCTCATCATGATCTCCTACGCTCGAGGGCCCAGTCTAACTCCTATTCTATTTGCCTCCATATTTCCAGCGACAATGTCAACCCTGCGACGATGCAGCAGCCTCCTCAGCAGAATCAGCACGGCGGTAAACACGACGACGCCATCTCTCTCCCCACTCCCAGGCCCTGCGTTCAGGAACCCCTAACCCTTCTTTTTCCCTCCGCGATAGTGCCAGGTAGTCACAATGTTGGTCAGCTAGCTCTTCTCCTGGCTGCGTTTATTAATCTGTACGCGACAGCCAGTTTCGGAGCTTCACCAATGATTTCCCCTCGTGGTACCTCGCTCAACACTGAAAAGCCAGCCAATCAGCAAATACTCCAGCACTACAGCGCCCATGGGCTATGAGGCACATCCAATCGCCAACTTCAAGGAGGAGCATCTTCACGACTTTGGTCTGACGGTGTGGACAGTTACTGGTCTGGTCGAAAAAGCAAGAACAATGGACACGGCGATACGAGGACCCCACGTTTTCCCAACAAAATCCCCTACGTTTGAGAAGCGTACCTCTGGTTCTCCACGCTTCAACACTGCCAGGCGATCCTCGTACTGGACCAGCTCTTCCCCCCGATTTGTAGCTTCACCCCTGCATTCGATAGCCATTGGCCGTTTTTCATCAAGGATTTGCCTCGTGGCTTCGTCTGTAAGCGTAAAATCCAGCCAAACAGTGAATCCTTCAACGATACAGTTCTCACGAGTTTGGACTCCGGTGAGTCCATCTCTGTTTTCCGATAGCGACCAGTCCTTAATTGTGCCGTCCATATCTACATAGATCCGACTTTCTTGAGCCTCTGTTCCTTGCAATCACTCAACTTTCTTCAAGTTCACACGCAGGGCTCTCTCTATAAGTAATGTTGCATCCTTGGGAACGACCTCCTGTTTTTCCATCGCGTTCAAGTGCTAATGCTATCCAGTGCGTCCCCTCTCGGATGCTCAAAATCCGACACTACTTCGTCGGGGTATGCCCTTCACCGTCACCTTTTTCATCGCCCTGCATTCCACCTTGTAACTTGCCCGCATGCTGTAAACCCCCCTGGAAATGCGACATTGCCAGCCGCCTCACCCCGTTATAACAGATAGTATCGTAGTCGAGCTAGCGCAGCGGTTCGTAGATAAATATGGAGGGCAATTTACAGTGATACTTGTCTGCGTCCACCACAATGCGTCAGAAATGGTTCTCCTCTCCTCGTTTTCGAACACTCGGCGTTTCCTAGCGTTTCCAAGGCGGCTTTCTCGATGATGGCATGAGCATCACGACACTGTGCCTGTGCTTTCACCCGACAATGATTGCAGCCTACCAACCCAGAACCACCGCTTCCGCTCCTCTCATCAGCTTCCACAACCCCCTCTTTACCCCCATCTACCATATCCCATACCACTAACCCCCATGCGTCTCTTACGACGGTCCCAATCAATCACTGGCTCCGGCATCGAGCGCTCTACCGCGCCCACCCTCACACCAGCCCAGCAACGAATGTACAAAGACGAGAAAGGCACCAACTTCCGGCTCATCGCCCGTGCCCTCCAATCCACCGCACCCACAACACTCACCCCTTCCGACGTCGTCCCACAAGACCTGGTTGACGAGATCAAAGACATTGGCCAATTCGTCGAGCTCTCCTACAGCCCCATCGCTCTCGACTTCGCATTCGAGCATATCCGGACTCTTACTGAAGCGCAATTCCCCTTGGAGGGCTACGAAGCGCTGTTTGATGCTAAACTCGTCTCGGAATTTCGCAGTGAGAGGGCAGGAGTGATGGTGTACCTCGCGTATCGAGAACGGGAGAAGCAGCTCGTGGTGTCGTTCTCTGGCACTGTCACACTCACGCAGATATATTACGATCTGAGCGCTAGTCTGCGTTCGTATCCGTCATCGAAGGGCAAGAGCAAGTGTCGTGTGCATTCGGGGTTCTATAATATCTACGCCTCGCTGGCGGCACGCGTAGCGAAGGAGATTGCGGATGCGCTGGGGAGGTATGACGTGCAGGACTTGGTGGTGGCGGGACATAGTATGGGCGGTGCATTGGCGTATTTGCTTGTGCTGGATCTGCTCAAACCTGGGGAGAGAGTCGCGCCGGTAGTAACACTTGTGACCTTTGGGTGTCCTCGGGTGGGCGACGCTAGGTTGACTGAGTACTGGTGGGGTCTGAAGAGCGTGTACGAGGAGAAGCACGGTGCAGACGCGGTGAGGGAGCTCACGATTAGAGCGCATAAAGATGGTGCGTCTGTTCCATTCCGCTGTCCGTGTTCATGTACGAGTACTGACCACCAAGCAGGTGTCGCAGCCCTCCCGCCTCTCTGGACAGGCTACCGCCACCTCTGCCGCATTCCTCTCTACTTCACCCACAATACCGTTTTCTGCATCCCCGAATCCGATCGTGATTTTGGCCTCTTCAACGCCATCCCACCAGAAGGCGCAGTAGCCACCGAGCACCCCAAGGGAGGGCACAATTACTACAACGGTCGTGATATGGAGCGTGGGGCGAGGAGGATGGCGTTGCTGGATACTGCTGTCAAGGCAGGTAAGGAAGGGTGGGAAGAAAGGTATCGGGTGACGGTGAAGCGAGTGGAGGGAGGGGGCTCACGGATGAGCTTTGTCTGGTCAAGCTAATTTTGAAAGGCCACTTATGGATGATATCTTATCTTCCGGCCAGTCGCTGGGGATTGCTTAACTTGAAACCTCTATAAGCCTAGCATACGCTCTACGTACTGCTAATATTCCACTGGGTCCAAGACTGGCTCCCTCCTTCTTCGATACGCGACCTCGTGCAAACGGCGCCTTGTTATATGAGCATCACCTGACGAAACGAGCCTACTGCGCTTCTCCTCTCACACAACGACGTAAGATGATTTTACCAGGACAGGATAACGGCTTCCCACCAGGATACTTCATAATACGCTCAGACGCCACCAACCGCCTCCTCGATGTCCACGACGACGACGTGCGCGACGGCGCCCATCTGATCCTGTGGCCAGAGAAGGAAACCAGCCTTGTACAAGGTTAACCACATGCACTGTCTGCTAGCTTGAGCTCTGTATCTGAATCGCTGCGGTAGGCTTGCGGAGTCCAACGGCGGATAACCAAGTAACAGACCTTGTTGCAATGAAGCTCTTCGTGTCTTGACGACGTTGCTCTAGATATTCTTCATTGATGGCACTGGCGCGCTCTGCTCGAAACATTCTGGGCATGCGATAGATATACAAGGTCTGTCCTTCAGATCCGCAGCACTACGGGACCCATCTTGCCTCAGCTACTATGCTGTCACCCCGCGTACTTTCTTGAGTACTAACTTTACCATGGCACAGGTCAAACACTAGTCCTCAGACACCGTCGCCCCATCACCAACCCCGCCCCCAACGTCCACCTCCCTCGATTCACCTACAACCCCAAGAACGGCCAAATCACCGCCACAGTCCCCAACAACACCGTCCCATCCGACGTACTCATCCCCGTCGAACTCGAGACCTCCCCGAGCATCCCCCACAGCACGACATACATCATCCACTCCGTCCCGCGCCGTGCCCCGCCCAGCTTCCTCACCTCCGCCAGCTCCTTCCTCGGTACATCCATGCCCTTCCTCAGCCTCGGCGCGCAATCCACTCCCGAGGAAGTATTCGATTCGGGGGATATTGATCTGAAGGAGGATGAAGTGGAGGACGAGGATAAGGGGGAAGAAAGCGAGGTGGATGATTCGTTGGATTTGGGGAGGGACGTGAAGGCGTCGTTGTATAAGGCTAAGTTGGAGAGTGTGCAGTCGGGGCTGGGGGACCATGCGAGGATGAGGAGGACGTGGGAGGTAGTGCCGCTGAGGAGGGCGAATGCGCGGTGGGCTCCGTCTTAGGCACGTCTTGCGAGGTGCACGGGGCGTGGGTGGGGCGTACTACATGCCACTACGCTCGTCCTCCGTCGTTGTCGTTATCCGTCCACTTTCGTGCCCATTTGGCTATTATCTATCCACTATTCCTTTCACATCCACAATGAGCCCGCTTAGATCCCCAACGCTCGGCCTCAGGAACCACCCGCGGTCAATGTTTTCTCCTGCCTGCCTCGCACAGGATAGAAGATGACCTATCTTCTTTAAGAACATCTGTGCCTGGAAAACAACCCTGTGCCTAGCGGACACAGACCGAACGGGAAAAACCCTTCGGATTCGGGAGTACGATAAACCATTCAAGACGTTTCCGACTCAGATTATCGATGTCAATCAACGAGATCCAGAAGTAGTGTTCATTGTATGGTATGCAGAGCCGCCAGCGAGATGAGGATAGTAGTAAAATACACAATAAGATAGGTAAGTAAGCGATAGAAACCAAAAATCAGTGTTGGCGCAAGTACAAAATACAGACGTCCAACAAAGGACGACAACGACATACAAATGGTCCTGTTGAGCAGCAATGTCTCCCGACCCGTCCCGCTCTCAGCCTCCATCAACACCAGGCCTGCAGTACGATGACCGGGCGCGGCGGCGCGCGGAGCAGCTCAAAATAGCACTCCGTCCACGAGATCCGAGTTGGCCGCGAGATGGGCCCCTATGGCGAGACGCGCTGATCTGTCCTTCCCGACGAGTGGTATCTTCTCGGGAAATCGGCAAGTTCGACATCCTTGAGGAAAAACTATTTTCTCGCTCCTTGAGAAAAAACGACGCACGGCCTATCCCGGACGGGGATCGTGAGGCATATCCAATGGCTCATAGTCGCCATGAGCGTCCGGAGGTAGCGGTATACGACACGCTGGTTCGTGCATGTCTAACGGAGGAAGGTGTGAAGCTGAGCGCCGTGGTGACGACTCCCCTCCGTCCTCGTCGAATGTGGGTGCAGACGCTTCCAGCTGCGGCGGAGAGACGTCCATATCGAAAGCGGGTGGGGCGGAAGCGTGTAGTGAGAAATTGGAAAAGCGATGATCGCTGAATGGGGGTGCGGAGGGTCCCATGGTATCTTCGCCGTATTGGTCGTATGAGGCGCTGTAAACCGTAGCCATTTTGCCTTTGGCGACTGAGGATAATGACGACCGTGAAGATGGTCGAGGGAAGTGGAATGCAGGATGTGTTGGTGGTGGAGGTGGATATGCGGGGGAAGAGGCAGAAGTTGATTGCTCTAGTTCTGGACCAAAGTCGTGCAGCTCCTCGTCTCTCCATTCGGGAGCAGAGGACTGCAGCAACGAAGCGGACGATGATGCGGTAGGGGGTTCGTTAACTACACGCGCATTTAGGATCGCCTTGTCGTCCGTCGCTACATGCCCCACATGGAACGCCGACGAAGTGTGAGCAACTGCTTCCCCTGATGGTACTGTGCTGGATGTGTACTCAGGGGCTGCTGTGCTAGAAGCGGTTTTGCCCGTAGGTGTCGCATCCGCATGAGTAGTGCCTGGAGGAGGATGATGGTAGGCGGGTGGTAAATATCCAATCTCGGGCAAGTCTGGTGTAGGTGGTGGTAGTAGGCTGAGAGTGGGTGAAGTAGGGTGGGAGGATAGTTCGTCTTCATCTGTGGCTATTGCTTGCTCCGACGACGACGTTGGTGGCAGTATTGAAGAAGAGCGGGATCGAGCAGGAGAGATGGTGGAAGAGTGTACGCGGCGCAGCGAGAAGGTATCCCGACTGGTCGAACACGCCAATGTTTCAGCCACACGCTTCCCTCGCCGCTGTCTCATCGCATAACGGGCATTCGTCCTCCACCTGGCAGTCGCAGATGCCCATGCCCTCATCCGCGCTCGAATGTCCAAGCTTCGCTGGCTATCTTTGAGTGACGGTGTAGGGGTCGAAGAGGTGGAGGATGGCCGAAGTTCGAGATCTGCATTCTTCAACCGTCGCTTCCTGTTCTCTCTGTGGTTGAAGTAGGTCACTGCAAGAAGGGAAATCCCAATGGCAAGGACGATGGAAAGCGACATGATGACCGATGTTCTGTGGCTGGTAGCGGTGGGTTTCGGGTGGTGCCAACCTGGAGGCAGGTTTTTGATAAGGTCCTCGTGGGGAATGACGGTGGCAACAGAGCCTGAGCTTGAACCTGGCTCATGGTCGCAATTCTGCGAATAAGAAGATAAGAAAGGGCGTTAGTACGTTGTAAAGATATACTGGAAAGGTTCGTACCACGCAGATCCTATTACCATACAACTCAAAGTCCTCCACTTTGCGCCATTTCCCATCGGTATCCTGAGCAAACTTGTCCACTAGGCGACGAGGACTGGGGCGTGGTGAGCCCGTATACGGTTGAATGACAGGAGGCGAGTTTAGGAATGAGGGCAATGCTTGAACTGGGATGAGAGATGCTGAGAGAATGGCGAGGATGCGCTTGGCTGCCATGGCATGAGAGCCAAGAGCAAGTAAGTAGGGGATCGGGGAAAGTGGGGGGAGTCTGAACCGTGAGAAAGACTGTGACCCGATTTACATAGGGGCACAACACTTTGTTGATCGAGCTGATATAATGTCACAAACACTGGACTGCCCTTCCCGTAGCCCGTTACGAAAATAGAACAGATACTATCATCGCGAAAAGGCGAAGTACGAGTACACTATGGGGTATGCAGGCAAGACTACCAAACTATTAGTATACACATAGGGCGAACTCCAGTGGGTATGCTACACAGGTCAATTTACACTCTCCGCATCCATGGCCAGAATTTTGTCCAGAATAGACGTATTCGAGCCCACTGCTGCTACCTGCTTGCTGCCTCTGTTGAACAAGAAATCTCCACTGGTGCCTTCATAAGCTATCTTGTAGCTATTTTTATGAATCATGATCTTGTTCGTCACTTTCCAATGGCGAGCAACTGTGCCCTCTTCATGCTCCGCGACGTTCCTGTTGATACCATCGTGTGAGCAGCCTGGCTCAAGCCTCGATCTGCGAGAAAACCCCACCTAGCAAGGAACACTCGATGAGGTCGGTTCTTCCTCGACGGCAGCCATTCCGTTTGCGAGTCCATTACGAACGACTAGTGACGCAAAACGAGTAAGCACATTGGCAGCCACTGTTTTGGCTGAAAGAAACCCCCTACATCCACATATTCCCGGAATCGATCCGTCGTCGAGCTCACACTAGGATCTCCTTGACCGATGAGAGTGATTCTCAACACATGTTTCGAAGATTCCTGATCAAAGATATCCCGGACCGGCGTCATCATCAATGACCATCGCAACAGATAAAGTAGATGAATTGCACTCACCCAAACCACCTTATACAGCTGGTCGTCCTGCCCCAGATGCCGTTCCGCCTCGCGTCGATACCTCACAATATCCTGGTTCCCCAGCGCCTCTGCCGAACGCGCAAGCTTCAACAGGGTCCACAACTCTTGACACTTGTTATCGGAAAGAACAGTTTGTACCTGTGGGAGGAAGGAGTCTAGACGTTAACAAAGATAACCCGGTTCCTAGAAGATGAGGTTGCGTCATGCCACGCACCTGTTTGATTAGCGCAGCAATTAGTTTGTCGATGGTGAAGACATGATAGGCCTGCATTTGTATGAGCGCGTTGGAATCTACTGTATTCAACAGAAAAGTTGGCTAACCTTCTCCTTGAAGAACCACCGCATGTGCTCCTCAAACGTCGTTTGATCCATTTCACCGTCGAAGAGCTTCTCACAGGCATCCAAGAGGTAGAGGTACAGCACGTTCACGCCCCCATCGCCGGCGGCGTGACGATTACCGAAAGCCTCTCGTGCTTGAGCAAGCACGGCTGCCGGGCCGTTAGGGTCATCTAGTCCGAGCTCTACCGCGATGTTGTTCGGTTGGAAGAGGGCGTACTTGCTGGCAGCGGTCCTGAAGCTGATCTGCTTGCAAATAAGCAACCGCGAGTACAGCAGCTTAGAGTAACCATAAATCAGCTGGGTACATCGTCAAAGGCGAAAATGAACTCCAACGCACCTGTATCAACCTCAACAACGTATAAAACGTCGTATTCGTAAAGAACGGATTCCTGCACGCCAAAGACTCCGGATGTTGACTAAAAGTCTTCTGCTCCTCCGAAATAACCTCTTCAACCCAGACATCATCGACCACAGCTGCATCTCCCCTAGGTGTAGGCCTGCTCACGTCCTCAGGCGGAGGTGTCGGCGAAGCCGTCCTAGACTTGACGTGATCTTGCTCCCTGCGATCTTTAGCAGCCATCAATAACCGCTTCCTCAGCTCAACGGCTGCTACGCCGCTCGAGCCGCCAGCTGCGGGAGACTGTGGAGTTCTGCGACCACTGCGGGAGGCGGTGGCGCGACTGCCATCCACCACGTCTCCGTTGACCCCGCCACCTTCTTGCATACTGTTGCCGTTGTTGAACTCGGCCTTGGAAACCATGCACATCATGGGGATGAACGACCGTAAGAACCCTTCCACCGCGCGTCGTTCCGATGATGAAAATTGCGCGGACGAGTGCTCCAGATACGCACACACGAGCCGGATAGCGTCCTGCAGAACCCCCGTATCCTCGAACGAGAACTGCAGCTGAGGCCCAACCGGGCCTTTAATAAAGTTGTAGTTCCTCGCCTTGGCAGAGCGCCCTCGTCTGTAGTTGCTGGTATCTTCCAAGTCCTCCTCGTCAACGTCCTCGTCCTCATCAGCCGACTCCCCATCCCTCGCCCGGACTTGCTCCTGCTTCACAGCCTGGATATCCGCCACAAAGTGTTTCGCCGTAATCGCCTTCTTATCGTTCGCCTTGAACGTGATAATTTGATAATCCAGACTCTTGTAGAAGTTCCGCGTATCGACCTCTCTCCACGTCTTCGACCAATCCCTATGCGCTCGCCTCCACTCCTCGTCTTTCTGCTTCAACCGGTTAAGAACCACCGGGATAGAATTCGACGGAGATTCCTGGAGAGCTTGGATGACTTCGTTCCCCACCGCATCGCGCCCGTACACCTTCTTGATGATCTTGTAATAGATGGACTTGCTAGCGCCTCCAAAATCAGGAGGCAGACGAAAAGCGGCTCGTTCTTCGTTTGACATTTCCTCTATTCGTTCACAGATGGGTTGGAAGAGGGATATTGTGCGGTTGATGGCCTCTAGGTGAATTTGGTATTCATGTCTTTCCTCCTCTGATTTGTGGAGGGCTTCTTCGAAGGAGTTCTTCTTGTGGGCGAGAAATCCGGCTTCTTCGGAAGCCCAGGTGGGGTGGGAGACCCAGAGGTCGTTGAGGACTGAACGGCATAGCTCGTCGCGCCCAGAGCATGCTAGTCGAACCTCCTGCTCGTATGTGAATACTAGAAAAATGATAGAAGATGGAGGACGTACGCTCTCCGGCAATCGTCGATAGCTTGGCCCTTGACCAAGATCAGTAGGCGGAGCCAACAACCCCTCTGGCGGACCCGTCCGTATACTTCCAGGTGGGCCACCTTCACCAGGCCCTCGATCGAACCAGCCAATAACTTCCATGAATTCGCCCATGAGCTGCCCGTGCTCGCCGAGGAATGGTTTTGCGCGGTCAATGAGCGTTCGGGAGTCAATGACCTCGCCAGCAAACATATTCAAAAGCTTCAGGAAGTCGTCGTACATATCTCGGGGCTCTAGGACTTTCTTGGCGCGTTCGAAGAACATCAATCTGTCGGTTGGTGAAG
Source organism: Pterulicium gracile (assembly GCA_004369125.1). NCBI lineage: Eukaryota > Fungi > Basidiomycota > Agaricomycetes > Agaricales > Pterulaceae > Pterulicium > Pterulicium gracile. The sequence goes on from ML178820.1 coordinate 1,256,706, forward strand.
ATATCATTCCAGAGCTCGGGGGAGGAGCCATAGAGTTGGAGGGAGGCGATCGTGTGGGTTCGTAGGTGGAGTATGTAGGGGACTCTGCCCTAGGGGCCGGCTTGGCTCTTCGGGACTAAAACGACCTTGAGTCGCGTCCAGACTCAAAGAAGAGATAAAGAGCACTTACACGACTTGGAGCAGCTTTGGCAGGGGCCGCCGGTGCGTCAGGCTTTCTCCTTCGTTTTGGTGCCCGCTTCTCCACACTCGTATCAGCACTCGCGGCTCCTGACGCGTCCATCTGGCTCCATTGCGCATCATGCGACAGCCCAGACCCTCCAATGATGCTAGGCAGAAAGTCTTTGAACTCAGTGAGGAGCTCTGGCGCATCCTTGAATAGAACTTGCACTTGGGCGTAGACTTGCGACTGAAACAGACCAGTTCAGTTCAGCAGGTGGGACAACAGCGAACACGAAGACAAGCACGTACGTCCATGAGATGTTTCTGCTCCTTCTGATACGTCTGTAGTATCTCCAAGAACTGCTTGTACACGTTTGGATCATCTGCGAAACGGTTCTTGATCTTGTTCAAGTACGTGATCGCGTGGTTGAACTGCTCCGCGGGCTGCTTCTCTTCTCGAAGGTTGCCCAGGAAGGTAGCTGCCGCTGCTGCTTGTGGGTTACTGTAATTCGCACCGCCGTACTGATCGTAGTTGTGGGAGCCACTTGGTGTGTGGGGGCGAGAGTTGGAGGCTCCTTGGGATGATAGTGTCATTCGCGAAGTGGAGCCGTTGGCTGAGGTCGTTTGCGTGATAGTGCCCATTGGCGTTGTCACTGTGATGGTGTTGAAGTCCAATGGGTCGGCGGAGATGTCTATTCTGTATCCTGGAGGTAGGAAGGTATTGAAGCCTTGTATGAGGTACGGATTTCCTGTGAAAAGCGTGGAGACACGCTCTATGACGCCAGGCGTGTCGATCCTGAAGAGACGCGAGGTGAGCCTTATTCCATGTACATGATATCAAAGAACTTACGCCTGGCTCTTAAAGTCCTTCATGATGTCCAGGAAATGATTGTAAACATCTGGTTGGTCCTGGAACTGGATCTTCACTGCGTCGAGATAGCTGAGGGCGTCGGTGACGTTGAGCGGCCTGTCTGGCTGTTCCATGGGTAGAGGTGGAAGAGAAGGATCTACGTGAGGCGCTGGACTTGGTCGAGCGCTAGAGTTTCTAGGCCTGGTATTTGGAGTTTGAGTTCGGCTTGGGCCGGCAACAGATCTGGTTGTTGCATCGGGGGATGGACGTCTGGAAGACATGCAGAATAAGCGCCCATCCTTCCACCGACGAACAAGCCGCGGCCACTGTCCCACTCACGGTCACCTGTTCATACATGCCAAGACTTCGTTTCTCTCCCACCCACAATGTTCTTGTAACACCTTGAACAAGTTCATCAGCCTCTTTTGGTGCCCAATCAGTGGACTCAGGTTGCTTCTTGCTAATGATACTAGCTCAAGCTGTTGAAAGCATACCTACCTGCTTGTAGAGTAGTAGATTAGATCTCCTTTATCACAGGTACTTTACAGGTGATTCTCATTGCTCTCATCATGCCATTGCTGTATCTTAGCATACCAGTGTCTCATGACTCCCAGATGCGGATTTAGCACCTCCTAGACACGGTTATATGACCTCCTCATGTATCTAGTATATAAGGCTCGCTTTTGTTGTGAAGTGCATCTTTTTCCTTTTGTTTATCTCTCTCTTTGTTTTCTTTGTTTGCTAATATCAGTTGTTGCATCACTGATCCGTGATTCATGTATTGTTCCATTTGTTTCTCCATCATTCCTGTGGTGAAGCACTTGTTTTTTGTCTTTGTTTCTCTTTCTTGATTTTGCTAAGTCCTTTTATCTATTAT
>ML178821.1:0-133593 GCA_004369125.1 Pterulicium gracile
AGTATTGCCTATTGGTTACCTGGTTGTTACGATACATAGCGTACTTAGCCTTGTAGAGTAGATGTAGCGGCAGTGGATGGCTGAAGAGTGGCGCGCGTTGATGGTGGCAGCCCGCGCGTCGAGCACGTGCGCGGGTTACGTGTCGCCAACCATCACGTGATGTTGCTCTTTAGTTTTATCCACTTTGTTACTAGGTACGCATACTCATGGCCTCACCATGCTCATTATTCATCTTTGTTACTAGACTACTTGGCGTGCTGCCTTGCAGATCATCCCCGGGGTCTTACACTGGTCCCATCTTGACCTCTTTATTGTTGGGACCAGGTGCGTATCTAGTTATCCTGTTTTTGTTACTGTGGTTATTTATTCTTTATCGTTGGGACCAGATTGTCTCTTGCTACGCTTGCAACACTAATGTAGATGTGGGAGCTGGGTTGGGCATCACCATCCTTGTACCCCTTCAGATCAGGTATTGCAGCCAGTGGATTGACGGGACACAAAGGAAGAGCAGTGGCTCTGTTTGGAGGATTGCCAATGGGGTTGCAGTAGTATTTGGTGTACAGTGATATGATATTCAGTGTTTCATCCTCTGCCTCGCTCATTGCTTTGTTATTGTTGGCAGCTGGAGTACCACTGGCAGTGTATTGTTATCTATTATGACTCATTCCCATCACTTCTCTTTGATGTCCTTGGCTTTACTTTTGCATCAGCTTGTGATTGTTATTCATTGTTACAGTTATTGTTCTCCATTGTCTCATGACTGATCTGGGCTGTGCATTCTTTGATGTAGTTTCTCACATATATCAGCTTGTAATTTTGCTTCATTCCCCTTTTCCCATCTTGACCTCTTGGTCTTTGGGAATAGGTGGGTTTCATGTATTTCCTCTCTGTAGTTTGTCAATTTAACTTGGTCTTTGGGAATAGCTGCGTGTATTTGGCCTGGGCCTACATCCAGTCTCCTAGATCATTTATTTTACCTTTATCTGTTGAGCCTCTGCTCCAGATCTACTGCAGCTTTCTGTGTTTTGTGACAGCAAGCGCCCAATCTCAGTGTGACATGTTGCTGTGTGAGATGGAGATGCCAGCGTGTGGCAAAAATGCACCTCTGAGCTATGAAAATGCACAACCCTGGCTTTCCCGCAATACTTCTGCATGGTGGCGCCACAAGTGGATTGCAATAGGCCTTGGCAGCAACTCTCAGTATGGTGGAATCTCTAAACAAACAACAGCGGGTGAAGGTGTGGAAGTGTGGGTGGATAGTTTGAGATGGTGGCACAGAAACGTTGCTGGTTGGAGATGGGCGAAGCAGATGGCAAAGTCACCAGCAGTGGAGAATTGAGGCAAACACTAAAGAGGGCCAAGGCTAATCACGCTGGCCTTGTGTGTAAGAAGAACGGAGAAACCAAATTTCATTCCATACTATGCTATCGTGGGTTCCGAGTGGTGGCTACCCTGGGGAAGTGCATTTTGCTGGGCTCAGAGGTGTGGCAAGTGAGATGGTGTGACAAATGAAATGGTGCGGCGGGTGAAATGGTGTGGCAGGCAAATTGGTGTGGCAAGTGATCAGTGCGGCGAGTGATTAGTGTGGCAAGTGATTAGTGTGGCAAGTGAGAGGAAAGTGTAAGTATGGCGAGTGGCACGAAGGTGGGTATGGTGAACGTGGCAAATGAGGATTGACGAGAGTGGCAGAGTGGCGAGCCATGGTGGCAGGTGGCAGGTGCGTGGCGAGCGCTGCGGATGCAGACTCTAGACCACTGGAACGCGGTCATGAGAACATGACGAGTGTGGCGGGTGCCAGTTTGTGGTGGCGTGTGGCAAAGTGGCAGAGTGGCGAGTGGCATAGCGGTAGCGGTAAGTGGCAAAGTGGCAGGTAAACAAGGTGGCGTGTGGACAAGATTGCAGGTAGCGGATGATGAAGGTGGCAAGTGGCAAGGGATACTTGAGATTGAGGGGTGCATGTATTCGAGAGTGAGCGGAAAAGTTGTGTTAGCATGCATGTAAAGGCACTTAGAGGCGGAGGGACTTACAGTACGTTGGTCCTTGGATGCGACCCTCATTCGTCTGACTCTTGCCAGCTCGACCTTATCATTGCCGCCGGACGGAGCTTCTGAAAGAGGATTCGATCTCGCTGCGCTCGGCCTCGGCAGACTTGTACGTTGGCTGTTAGTTGCTGCGAGATAAAACAATGTTGAAAGATGAAACGACGGCGTACGCTAGCAATGGATGACGGGGAAGGTACGGCGCTCATACGTCTGATCCGACCCGTCTTTGGCGCTTACCTAATCGTTCCTCTGTTCAACTTTTCACGCTTTCAACGGAAACGTTCATCTTGGACCTCCTCTTTTCATTGGCCTGCATGTCGGACGGCTATGGCTTCTGCAGAGGACGATTCGGAAGACGGGGAGGACACCCAGGACCAGTCAATGTCTGCAGATCCATCCGCAGTGATACCAAGTTATGACGATGACACCGAAGACTCAAGGCAGGATTACAGCTCGTTGTTTCGCCTGCATGTCAACGCTACGCGGTCCCACCTCTGCGGCGAAAGCGACAAGGAGAGCATAGAGGACGATGAAGACCACGTAGATGACGGTTGGACTTCTTCCGAAAAAAACCTCTTCTTCCACGCACTCTTGCTCTACTCGCGTTGGCGTCCAGACCTCATCGCATCCTCCATCTCCACGAAAAGCACCACGGACGTCTCTCTCTACATCGATCGCCTTGAGGAGGCTTCATCCTATTCCCAACCCGAAGACGACACGCCGCTGAGTCGCGAAGACTTTCCCTGTTCGCACGAGATGTCCAAAGACTGGATTGAGAGGGAAGAGTACGAGGCGAGGGTGTACGCTGCGTATGAGATCGATGCGGAGGAGAGGGATAAGCTGCAAAGGAGGGAGGGCAAGCGATCACCTTCACCTTCGCGTTCGCCTTCTTCTCGTCCAGCGAAGAGGCGCAAGGTTTCTCTCGAAGACGACGTGGACGAGGATGGAGAACGAGAACTCGCTTGGGCCCGCGAAGACCAGTTCCAGCATCTAGATACGTGGGTGCTCAAGCGCATGGCTTATCTACTCAACGTACAAAACGACGGATGTGCACTAGGTGACGAGGACGAAGACGACGTCGACTTGGATCTCTCTACTAAAACCCGACCTACTTTATCACCCTTCCCTTCCTCCTCTCAATCCACATCGAGGCGTACTCTCACTCCTCAAATTTCCCTATCACTGTCAGACTTTCAACCCCAATCCATGTCCCTCCCAGAACCCCAATCCCAATCTCATCGCCCCTCCACCCCAACAGAAGATCTAACAGAATCCCAAATCCTCGCCTCTCTGTCCCCACGTTCTCGCCGCCGCTACAAAAAGACTCTCCACATGCGTCGCAAGCGTGGCGACAGCCGTACAGGGATGGAGAAGGGGAGACGAGGTCCGAAGGTGAAACCTTCTGTGCCATCATCTGGGAGAGGGAGGGGGAGGCCGAGAACTAGGCTAGGTCGAGGTCGAGGTGGTCGATCTGTGGGTGGTAGGAAAAGTAGGGGTGGGGACGAGGAAGAAGATGAGGATGAAGATATGGTTCAAGATAACGAGGACGATGACGAAGAAGACCAAGTCGAACTTGAAGAAGAAGCCCTACCACCTTCAGCAACCACCTTCGATCCAGATGCCCCTCCGTCCACCGCCCCGCCTCTTTCTACGTCTTCCCGTAAACGCAAACTTCCTGGCGCTGCTGCTCCTCCCATCACCTCCGTTACTCCCCCTCTCCAGACCGCCACCACCACGATGCTCACTCCGACCTCGCTCACACCTTTCACGGTATTCTCTACTACTGGTGCAAACTCTACGAAGAGACAAATCGAAGCGCAGGCTCAAGGGAATTGTGCTCGTGCCAACGCGATGATCAAGCCTTTCCCCACACAGACTGCCGTCCAGCGTTCGAAGCAAACCACCATCCACGAAGACCCTGCACCGCGCGTACACCGACACGTCAAACCCTCTGGCCCCACCCCCCTGTTCCGTGCTCAGCGCACGCTCGACGCGTTGCGTGTGACGGCGGACTATTTGGTGGGGGAGGGGCTGGGGCTGTTCCATTTGGGGAGGGTGGGCGAGATGGTCAAGTGAGTTTTTTTTCGTGTTTTCATGTCTGGTTTGAGTGTATCAGGTCGCTTTTTCTTCTTGATGTCGACGTGTACGGCTCGTGCGCTTTAGGGTTGCGCGTTTTGCCTTGTTGTTCTCTTTGAAGTTCAACGGGTCGATTCTTCTGTTTGGACGTGTCATTGGCTGTTTTGTCCCTTGTCTCGAGGGCATCTCTTTGCCGCTGTTTCTCTTTGCCGTGTTCTTTTCCGAGGCCCGGCCCTCAGTCGCGTCTCTTCACCTTTCCCCGATTTGCTAGTTGTTCGACTTTTCCATATGGTTGTCTCCTCAGCTTTGGAGTTCTCTATCTGGTCTTTGTGACTAGTATCTCTCGCTCTGCCTATGTCCTATCGCTTCTCATGCTCTTACTAATCATATCCTCCCTCCCCACAGTCTGCACTACGCCTTGAACTCGCCCCTCACCTCCTCCCACCTCACCTCTGACACGTCCGTTGGCCTGTCCGCCCCTGCGTTGCGAGTCATGGAAGCCCTTGTCGTCGACTTCGTGGAGGGTGTCGTCCAGGCGGCGGTGGTGAACCGCGAGATGGAAGGTGCCCAGAAGCGGAGCGCGGTGTGGAACCTCGGGAAGTCCAAAGCCAAGAGCAAGGGCAAGGCGCGAAGTCGGAGTCGGAGCGAGAAACGCGAGGAGGGTGTTCCCGACGACGATGACGAGGAAGATGAGGAGGAATATCCGGTTGAGGACAATGTGAGTCATGTCGTGCTCTGTTACTCCATCGATAGTGCTGATACTTTGTGATGTGCCAGGTTCAGCGAGTCACACGCACGAACCTCCTCAACGCCCTCGATAAAGTCGGCGTCACGCACGAGGAGCGTACGAGGAAGGGTTACTTCAAGAGGCTAATAGACAGGCTGCGGGAACGGAGAGACGCGGGGGTGTTCGATGATGATGAGGAGAAGCTCGTATTCTTTGACGACGACGACGACGACGACGATGGGGATGAGGATGAGGATGAGGATGAAGAAGAGGATGACCCCTCTCCACAGACCGACACCCAGCTGCTCCCAATCATGCACCCGCTCCCCGTCTCTCTTTCCTCTCTCTTCGAACGCTCGCTGTCGTATACGACGCCGCTTCTTCGTCCCATCACAACCGGTCGTACTCAAGGACAATCACACAGTCAACCATCCTATTCACAAGCGCGACCGCAAGGAGGCATCGAGCTTGATTTGATGGACGCGGAGACAGACGAGGAGGAACTAGGCGCGGAGCTTGAGGAAGAGGAGGAGCTTGATGCGCTCGATCAGGAGGAGGCGGAGGAGGAAGAAAATGGGCTGTGGGATGTCGGAGAGGGTGTAGATGGCTTCGTGTCGACCCATTAGGGCGACTGGGCTGGAAAATGTATTCTTTCCTGTGGCGGCGAGTTCGTGTGTAATGTGTTTTCTGATATTGCTCGGGAGATCTATGTTGAAGTCTCTTGGTTTGTGCGTGCTTTGCTATCGTTTTGCTGTCGTTTCATGTGTGTATCTTAAAGCCATTAGATCTGGTCCTGCTTATGATATCTTACCCAAGACTTCGACTGTACAGAGTTTGAGCCATCACCAGCAACCGACAGGAGTCTGTCGTCAAGGCCTTCGGACGGACTTCGAGTTGTCTGGCTGTGTCCGCGTCTGGGGACGGACTTGGACAACCGCGGCCACTGACTGGCCTCAGGAGTTGCCTCTCACCAAGTACTCTCATGTCACGCGAACTGAGACAGGATCTACTTGACAAGAGTATGTGTGTGCTGCTCGTACCCCCCTCTGCCCTGTCTTTCGTAAAGCACCATCAGGTTGTGCTGACGTCTCATCCGGACTTGATAAGACTTGTCGACTTCACCGATGACGAATTAAAGGAGGCCGGCTTCATGGGCGACGGTACGTTGGCGCATTACTGTCATGCACCCGACATCTTACTACCGTCGTTTCCGTCGACTTCACTAGGTGTCCCCGATAGCGTCACGACATTGCTCTATGAGATCAGAGGGGAATTCCCACCTTCACCGTCAGTTTCGCCATTCTCTCAAAATAGTTGATCATGTTGTCTACAGATTTTACCGCCGGTTTCTCGCTGGGCTGCTTGACACGCCCTACTGCCGAGCCCGTTCCTGAGGAGAACTCACTTCGCACCGAAATTAAGCCCACGGGCGGCGGCGCCCTATCTCCACTACCCAGACACCTCGAATCTCCATTCTATTCTCTTTCCGCGCCCTCTTCCTGCCCCAGGTGCCATATGGTCTGATTCCAAAGGTCTGGAAGCGAGATTCACTGAGCCTGTCAATGACCCGGTGTTGACAAGGGAGCTCTGGCGTACTGTCGCGCCGGAGATTATTGTGGTGCTAAAAAACAAAACAGTGCAAGTATGCTGCGCTAGAGATGATACGGTTCTCTGCCCACGTCGTCCACGAGGAGAGCACGGCTGGCGAAACCAAGGAAATTTACAGTCCGATGGTGGCGTCGATCGCTACGCACCCTGGGTCTACTACGCTGGAGCGAGCTCAGAGGGCGTCTCCAAAGATCATGAATATTTTTGAACGGCATGGCATTAGCGGCGTGGTTATGGAGTGGTATGAAGGTTGTCTCGTTCGGTTATAAGCTAGTCCTTAGAACCAGGGGGGCGACAATGCGCTGCTTCCTTCGGCTATGAGAAATAAAATTCGTACGCGTTGTCGAGGGCTGGAAATGTGAAGATTTACACCGTCACCGCGAGCGATTCCCATAAACTAACATTTCGTACATGTAAGCCCTCCGGCTCTCCCAAAGAAACCTGGCCCCGATGAAAAGCCCTCGCAGTTCTTTTTGATGATCCTCCCGCACTTCGTCGGATCGAAAGAAGGCACCTGCTCAACCTTGTCGATATCCTCTTGAAATTTGTGATTGTTCGTAAGGTTTCCGACATAGATGTCATCGCTATCTCCATGCAAATACTTGTACTGTGCGCATTCCTAGGCCTCCTTGTACGGGTCGCCCCAGTGAGGGGGATCATCGTCGTTGATATGATGGAGGGTGCACATCGTGTACTTGCCGTGGTTCCTGCCGCAGCTGTTTCTTGCGAAACTGAACATCTTCTGTGGAAGGAAAGCACCACGATTTCAGGAACCCAGATTGCAGAGCAAATCAGATAACGGTTCTAGTCAAGTTCGAGTTCAGGCACTGGGCAAAGTTCAAGCCACTTCTTTCTGAGTGAATCCGGCCCGGGCTTCCCGTGACCCAGTACCTGAGTCTCGAAGACAAGTCCTTGGCCAATGTCAACCGCCCTAAGATGTGCGACCTGAACGAGACCCTTCAAAAGAAGAGTACATGTTTGCTGCTCGCACTTAGATTTCTGCGGTGCTAACCATGCATTTGCGACGGTTTCCAGGAATTGTTGAGTTCACCCATCACGAATTCGAACTGAGGGAAGCCCGCTTCGTTGGCGATGGTGAGTTAACTGTTCACTCCGCAGCCCAGACATTTCGCAGTCTACTGTTTGCCCAAACCACTTTCTATCAAATTCTCACTCGTTCGTACAAGATGTCAACAAAGAGCATAACGATGTTGCTGGAGGAAGTCAGAGGGGACAGCGATCTACACCGTCAGTCCGATCGCCGCTACCTGCGCGCTATATCTCGTCGTGACATGTTCTGTTCCCTCACTTAGGCGTAACCGGACTCATATTCTACCGCCTGGCGCATCCAACTCGTCCAGCCGCTTCTCAGCGTGGAAATCCACATACTCACACAGAAGTCCGCATCAAGCCAGACTCCAGAGACGCTCTGACGACCGGGAACTACGTCTCTCCATTCGAAAGCTCCAATTATTACAACGGAGTCGCCGGGAGTGGGCCCCATCTCTACTTTCGCTCCAATCTTGACACTGTTCCCTTCCCGCATCCGCCAATGGGTGCCAGATGGTTCAAAGTGCGGATCAAGACAGCTGAACCGGTCGTCGGTAAGACGTTGACGAGGGAACTCTGGAGTGTTATTGCTCCGGAAGTTACTGTCGTGCTGAAGACCCATGGGTGCAATTACACCTCTTTGAAGATGGTTAGATTCTCTACTATTGAGGGGGACGAGAAGGTGTTTGATCCGATGGTTGCCTGAATTGCTACGCATCCATCAACCACGACTCCGCACCAGGCTAGGAACACCTCCCCCTGGGTTCTGGACGTGTTTGAGAGACATGGGGTCAGTGGCGTAACCGTAGAATGGCACGAGAGCAGGGTTGTTAGGCTATAGCCAGCAGAGGGACAAGATGCCTCGCAGTCAATAAAGTGTACATTGTCGTCAACGCTGAGTTTGAAGATTTTTCGGGCGCAATAGTTGCACTCCGAAGCTGTGTCCCACTGGCAGGATGCACAGAGGGACTGGCATTCACAAACAAAGCAGTGTCGACGAGGACAATGCGTGAATTATGTTGCATATCATTACTATCAAGACTAGTTGAAGAGCACGGATATAATGCCGTGCGAGTTCAACATTTAGCGTGTAACGTTTAAGGCCAAGCTCAAGCAACTCGATGAGTCCAACCGGGGCTTGAGACTTACATAGGCCTTCGCTCTTGAACTTGTGAGCCCTTGATCGCGATTTCAACCTCTCGTGCAATTCTCGAGAGACCAACTCCCTTCTATCGGCAGATGATAGATAGACAATGAGTGTACTGTGGGTGCTGGGTAATAAATCGAAATGTTACTTACTACATCACAGCAGAGCGAGTTCAAAGATAACTCCGAATTCCAAGTCAGCGAGCAGAAGAACGAATATTAGGAAGTTAAACGCATACGGCTTCGCGTCGCTAACACGCGCACGAACGACCGACGCGAGGGTCAAGCAATAGTCAAGACGGATGCAGAGCTCAAAGGGGGTAACACAAGTTGTCCCAACCGGGACGAAGGGCGAGTGAGTGAGGTCCATGTCAGCCTTGTCGAATGGCTGCAGGGAGAGTAAAAATGGGGGCGCTTCGTGCGCAAGAGTGGGACAGGTTGCACAGATGAACGGCAGCACAGAGACAGACAACAGACAAATGAATGAACGACAGTGATAGCACAGACAAAGACATTCTCGAACAAATCATTTTGGCTAATATCACAGTTATTCTTCAGACAGGGAGGGAGAGGAGCAAGGCACAAGACAGGTTGAATCAAGGAATAATAAACAAAAGTGGCTAGAGGAAGACCGCCGCCGATGAGTGGGGTATAATTCAACAAAGGCGGGGAGGGAATGGGTCTAAACGATCCGCGCCCAAGGAAAAAGAAGGAACTATATGTGAGAAGCGGTGCACCAAGGGATAGCATCGCGCAAATGGAACACAGAAACCCATACAACGGATCCCAAGCCAAGATCAACGCGTTATAGTAGAAGGCAGGGCAAAGTCCGAAGGAAAGAAGAAAGGGAGGGAGAGTTTAAACGAAGGGCATATAATGTCAAGAAGACGACGCGCGAGACGATTACTCCGTCTTGACGTTTCCTTCGTCCTCCGCGGCGATTCCGACCATGCCGCTGCTCGTAGGAACAACGAACTCGTCCGCTCCACCGCCGTGGGCATCGTCGCCGTCACCACCAAGGTAAACAGCGTCGCTAGGGGTGACAGCGCTGTTCTGACCGTTTTGACCGGAGGCAGAGCGCCTCATGCCCGAAGAACCCTGGGGGCCCGAGCGAGGAGGGTTGGCGCAACGATCCTTTCCATGAGCGATGCGCAGGTTGGTGTACTCGGGGCGTTGCTTGATACCCTCGATAGCCTTTATGGCGTTGGAGACGTTGGTGAAGTTGACGAAGGCGCAGTTCCTAGAAGGAAAATCGTCGTTGACACTAAGAACGCGATTCAAGGGCAAGACGAGGACGTACTTTTCCTTCAAGAAGTTAACCAACTCCACCTCTCCGTACTCCCCGAACTCCCTCCTGAGCTTCTCGTCAGTCCAGTACTCCCAGTCGTTAGCGGACCCGTTGCCATTCTCGACGCCGGGCACGGCGATGTTGCCGATGTAGACGTTACGAGTCGCACCTCCGTGCACGGCGAGTGCGAGAGCAGGAGGGAGGGGACCAGAGTTCTTGCCCCAGCCGACTTTGAGGCGTCGGTTGTTGAGGGTAAGGGGCTGGTACGAGGAGACTTGGTAGAAGGTGAACGCAGCGGCGGGGTCGACGAAGGTGACGAACTGCAATGGATAGTCAGTATCAAGGTCCAAGAGAACGGAGCAAAGACAAGTCAGAGCGTTGAGGTGGATGACAGGAAGGTTGGAAGAAGGGAAAGAGGAAGTTATGGAAGTTATTGAAGCACAGTCCGAAAACTCCCAAAAAGGAAATCGGTATCTCCGTGCAAGTTCCAGTGGACCAAAGGAACATATGACGATGCGGAACCCGCACCGAGAAAACGGAAGCGAGCCCGGAGACCAGGAACGAGAGGCAAAAAGAACAGAAAGTCAAGAAACGAAAACGAGACTCACAGCAATGTGCTTATCAGCCATGTACCTGATGCTCTGCAGCACACCTCCACGAATCGCATTGCACAAATCCTCCATAGTCGTCTCAGGGTGAATGTTCCCGAGATACACGGTCCTGTTCAACGCCTGTCCTCCCATACCTACGGAAGTCCCCACATCAGCTTCAAACACTAAAACGCATCAACAAGATTAATCACCAGCAGCGAATCCACCCGCTCCCCCATACGGCGAAAACGGACTGATCGCGCTCCCCATAGTCGGGCTCATCCCCTGCTGCTGCGCCGCCACCAACGTCTGCGCCGCCGCCGCCTGAGCCTGCTGCGCCGCCGCCTGCTGGCTCTTCGGCACATACGCACACCTATCCTTCCCATAATTTACCCTCTTCCCCGCCCAGCTCGGCTCCGTCGGCAACGTATTAACCACCTTTGTCGCCACCGAGATACTCAAAAAGTGGACGAATCCAATGTTCTTGTCCCTGACGATCTTCACCTGGTCGATCAACCCGAATCGGGAGAGATCGTCCCGGAGTTGTTCCTCGGTGACGGACTCGTCTAGGCCGCCGAGGTAGACGTTGCGGGAGGCGTTGGACTGGGAGATGGCGAGTGCTACTTGGGCGGGGACGGGGGACGGTTTTCCCCAGCCTATCTTGAGTTCTTGGCCGTGGAGACCCATCTTCTTGATCGTCGCGTCGGCGTGGAAGGCGGCAGCTGTGGCGCCGTCGAGGAAGGATAGGAAGACGCAGGATTTCTCGGGGAGAACGCGGATGGACTCGAGGGGACCGAAATGGACGAGGTTGAGGAGCTCATCGACAGAGGCGTCGGAGGGGAGGTTGCCGACGTAGACGGTGCGGCCTGTGGTGTTGCTTTGGGCGCCCATGGCGGCGGAGAGGGCGGCAGGGGAGAATTGCTGGCTGCCTTGGGGGTTCTGAGGGATTTGGAGGTTGAGGGAGGGCATGCGCTGTTGCTGGTGGACACGTTAGCATGAATAATATAAGAAGAAAGGAGTAGAAACGAAACGCAGCGCACCTGGAAGTTCATCTGGTTCGCATACTGAGGGAACCCAGCCAGCATGTTCATCCCCGGAATCCCCATCCCAAGGAGGTTATAAGCACCTCCAAACCCTCCAAACGCATTCCCATTCATCGCGGTCTGCTGACCCTGCTGCTGCTGTTGCTGTTGTTGCTGTTGTTGCTGCTGCGCCTGCTGAAGTTGCTGCTGCTGCTGCATAAACGCCGCCGCCGACGCCGGGTTCGGACTCGCCTGACCTCCCATCCCTACACCCGTCTGCGTGTTAATCGACAACGAAGGGGTCGAGTACAACGGGCTAGCAGTTGCGAATCCGGGGATCGGCGATGATTGCTGAGGCTGTTGATTGTAGGCCGCCTGAGGGCCATAACCATAGTTGGCGAAAGCGTCGCGGTTGACGGCAGCGGCAGCACCGCCATTGACGCCGTTGTTGCCTTGAGGATTGGCGGGGAAAGCGTTGGGCGACCAACGGGCCTTTTTGGCATCAGGTCCACCAGCGGTATCCATTGAGCGCTGTTTGTAGTGGTTTTTCGTCAGTTTTTTTTTTCCACATTTCAACAATAACGACGACAACAACAGACCTTCATCATATCAGTGTAAGAAGCGTAGAGTCCGGTCTGTCCTTCGTCCATCACAAGCAACAAACAAGGAAAAGTGTGGATAAAAAGGAGGGACCCAAAAAGAAGCGTTGTTTGAATTCACGTAAGTGGAAAGGAGTGACTGCTGGAGGAGAGGCTTGGAGGATTGGGGTGTTCGAAAAGAATATACGCACAAAATAATTATAAAAGATGGACGCTTTGTGCGAAGAAGGTTTTGAACGAAGGAAGAGAATCCCCAAGACGACGCGAAAAAAACAAACTCGCAGTGTAGAACTTGAAGTTACAGAACAGGAGCAGTCACCCCACTTTTTCCCACGCGGAACCATCAAATGCGAGAGAAGCGCACGGACCCCATCAATGCACGGCCCGAAATGTCCGACCACCGCAGGAGATCCACGGCCGATACCCAAACATGACAAAAAGATTCTCGAAAGTCGTAATAGCCCACCGCGAGGGTCGAACTCGCAGCCTTCAGATACCTGCCTAAGCCGTAAAAGTCTGACGCTCTAGCCAATTGAGCTAGGCGGGCAGATGAACGGAGATAAAACAGGAGAGACTCGATCGCGTGGCTCTACGGATTTAGCCGTGCTTTTCCCGAAGCGGAGACAATTTGCACAGGCTGTACTCTACGGCCACTGCAGCATGTACCTACGCTCTCGCTAATACAATCAAAATCCATAGACTGCGTACCAACTAACATCTACTCCGACTCCTCATCCTCCTCCCCATCCACAATCAAAATCAACTTCGCCCCCTCCCTAATCCCAGCCTGCGCAACCGTCTCATCCTTACTACATATATACTTCTCCGTCACCGCCTCGTCCATCTCGTCCTGATACGTCACATTGTGGTATAGTTCCGTGCTATCGCATACTATTAGTCGACAAAGAAACCCAGGCTTAGATTAGAAGAACGCACCGATGCGCATCCAACCTTAACCCCTTGCAAGCCCCATCCACAACCTTCTTGATCGCATTCCTGCCTCGCACCTTACACCTCACTTCTTTACCGGAGTGAGGATGCGAGATGGTGACCAGGAAAGACTCGGATTCTTTGTCGTCGCTGGATGAGTTGGCGAGGGCGGGGTTTCTTAGTTGTTCTAGAGACGTGGTGTTAGTGTGGGAAGGCGAGTGGAGTGGAGTGGGATAAGTACCGGTTTTTGAGACACGTTCTTTCTTAATGGTAGATTGTGATGCTGATATCGACCCTGGGTTAGTCTCCGTGTGCGTTGGACACTGAACAAACGTACCCGGAGCAACTGGTTCATCGACCATCTTCTTCGGCTTCACATCTACACCCATACACCCATATCATCGTCAGCACCGCTACTCCCCAAACGCAAGTCAAAATCACTCACCACCAACGACCTTCCCCGCCCCACCCATCTTCAAACTACCCCCTCTCGCCGCGTTCTTAGAAGACGTGAAAGGCGACTGTTCCTCCTCCTCAGACTCCTCGCGCAGGACCTTCTTCTTCCGCGGAAGCACAACCTCCTGAATATCATCTTCATCGTCACTCAACAACAGCTTTCCCTTCCTCTTCACAGGTGACGCAGGCTGGCGAGGAACGAATGGCACCCTGCTGGGCTCGAGTTCGTCGTGCTCTTCTTCATCGTACTGAACGAGATCCGGACGACGCTCGGGAAGTGGTTTGGGAGATGGTACGGGAGATGGGAGATCCGGGTCCGCGTCTTCGTGATGGGGAGGAGGGGAATGCGATTGGACGTAGATCCCTGTCGTCGTTGTCGTGGTGGTAGTTTTCAGTGTACTAGTTGCCGCTAGTTCGTCCGGTACTTGCTCTTCATCTTGGATGAGCGCATCCCCAGTGATCTCAACTGCTACAGCCTCGTTGGTCTTCTCAAGTCTAACCGCCACATACTCTTCATCCACCTCATCATCTACAAAGCAAGCCAGTCAGACAATCAACCACCCAACGGAGTAGTGGAACGAGCTCACCTTCACCTTCGACGACCTCAACCTCGACCCAAACAAGTCTGACCAGACACTCCTTCACCCACACATACGCATCCCCACCAATGATCGTGTCTTCACCCAGTCCGAACCGCTCAGCGGGTATGAACGCGTGGATCTTGAGCGCGCGACGGAGGGCGGGATATTTACGGAGGGCGATGCGTTTGAGTTCCTGTGAGAGCACGATGTCAGATTTCATGAATGAGAAAGAAGGGCAGAGATAATGAAGAAGAAAGAAGATGAAGACGAAGACGAGCTCAGAACTGACCTCAAGGGTATCAGGCCTCCTCACCAACATAGGCATCGTGTCCTTCCCATGCGAGATCGATATAAACGGGACCTTTGCTTCCTGTTCTTTGATTTCGGGGTCGAAAGAAGAGAGATACATCGCAGGAGAGTTGCGAGTCTAGGTTCGCTGTTTCGTGCACACTAGACGTTAGGCGTTCGCTGGGAAGGGTCCGCTGGGTATGATCTTTTCTCTGAATCAATGGATAGATGAAGGTGTGTGGTGGCGCGATGGATCTTCAAGGTATGGAGGGATGCGCTAGGAAAAGTGGAGGGAGGGAGGAGGGTGCAAGTCGACAAGAAGAGGTGTGGAGAACACGTGGGCGCGATATGCCAATGTTGGGTGTTGCGCCGGTGGCGTCGACTTGGACGCTCTGGACTTTGGTGGGCCTCAACCTTGAACGAGTTTATCGAACCACAGATAAAATTGGCAAGATAAAGGAGGAACGATGTAGACAGTAGGATATGGAGACATCTCATGAAGGTAGCGATGCAGGACTGGATGAGAGAGAGAGCAAGGGAAGAGAGAGCAAGGGAAGAAAGGGAAGAGAGAGCAATTTAAAGAGAAGAGAGAGAAATAGAGAGCAAGGGAAGAGAAGAGAGAGAGAAAGAGAGAAAGAGAAGAGAAGAGAGAGAAAGAGAAGACGCGATGACAGCGAAATTAAGACTACTGTACGGTGGAATAATCATGAACGCGATTACACGACAAGCTATCTACCTTTAAAGGTTCCCTCCGGCCAAAGACTGCTTGAGAATATGCAACCCAGCTACAAATTTTTATCATCAGAAGAATAGTACTAAGCAAACTAACAAGAGAGTAAACAAACCTTGAATCGGGCTCCTCGATGACATAGCCCTGAGAGCCGAATGACAAGCATGCATCGAATTCTCCCTCTTCGTCTCATACGTGCAGCCGCATTGTTTGCAAGCAAAGTTACTAACCAAGATGTCAGATTTGAGTCAGAACCAAACGGGAGCGGTCATAGCACATACCGAGGACGAAGTCTCCTAGCCAGAGAAGGCCTCTTCAAGTCGATATCGTGCAGATGAAGATGATGCGTGAGCGCGTTGACGGTCCTCAGGAAGTCTCTGCATCCGCGTCGTGGGCAAATCACTCCAGACGGGGCAGCGCCATCCTCGTCGCAAGCATGAAGCTGGAAATGCATCGCCGCTTCCGCGCGCTATGATCAAATCATCAACACCGTACTAGAATAGATAAACTCGTCAAGCACACTTACCAACGCATCCAAAACATTAGCCTGCGAAGCCCCCCTCGCCCTCACCCTCGGACCCCGGTACACCGAAATCACCGCCGACGCCACATCGCTCTCCAGACCCCGCGAGGAGGCAATCGACCGCCTGATCAAGCTCGCCGGCAATGCACCACGCTGACCAGGAGCGTACTTCCCCACCCCCCTCACAAGAGTCGCGTATTTCTGCGCGTCAGTCTTCCTTGCCGGTGCTGAGGAGATTGCCGTTCGAGTTGAGTCGGCTT
Organism: Pterulicium gracile; assembly: GCA_004369125.1. Classification (NCBI taxonomy): domain Eukaryota; kingdom Fungi; phylum Basidiomycota; class Agaricomycetes; order Agaricales; family Pterulaceae; genus Pterulicium; species Pterulicium gracile. The sequence continues at coordinate 15,917 of ML178821.1, forward strand.
CGGAGGGGAATACGACGGTTGATTGCGAGCCTGAGCCGGAGGGTCGGAATGTCCAGGAGCTGTCACCGGACCAACAGCTGCTGGCGTCGTCTTCATCGTACGCATCTTCCGTAGGAATAATGTCGTGTTCGTTGTCTAGTGCAACGCCTGCTGCGACAGCCTGGCGAATCCAATCGGCGGGAATTTGATCCAGACAGATGGCATGACGTTTTCTGGAGGCTGGTACGGGTCCGCCTTGGAGTGATTCTAGCTGGCCTCGGAGGTCGACCATGGAGCGAGGGAAGTGGAGAGAAGATTTGAAGTACTGGTAGGAGGCGACAGATCAGAGTGGGCTGAGAAACAAAAACCAGCTTAGCTCGCCAGTTCTTATAAACCCAGGATACACTGTCCAGATCGGCAATGTACACAATGATATGGCCAAGTTGGGACATATCTGCTGTAGCCTGCAGGTAGACGCAGATATCGACCATTGTGTTCGAAGGTGGCACCAATGCTTCGGGGAGCCCACTGTCCACCGTGATCGCCGTTGGCCGAAAGTACTCTCTGCTTTGGAAGAGCCGCGATTGGTATGTTCTCGCCATCTATGATTGTCTGGTAGACTGGAATGGATCGGATGCTGTTAGTCCTGGAAGTGTTGGCTTAGTCCGCCAGTGGTCTGGTTCATCGTCGCCACTCGCCCTGATCAGTTTCGACTTTTCTCCATCAACAACCAGACGTCACAGTATTCGCATGGACACACACTGACCGAGAAGAGTAGAGCCTTCACATCGTCATCGCTCGATTTCATTGACTGTACATGTGAGTCCGTCAGGAAATCCAGATAACGATGCACCGAAGTCGATCACCTATCTTAAGCTTACAAGTGTAGCAAAACCCTCGTGCACTCACTGCGCACGAACACCGAACCTTTCCCCCAGAACAATGAAGCTAAGGACATACAATAGCCTTCTCCCATTCTTATCCAGCCCCCCATCCTCAGGCGATACCGGGTTCTGCAGAAACCTCCGTAACGCCTGCTTCACCGCTTCCCATTCGAAGATATCACCCAAGCTCTCGATCGACTCCTTAGTAATGCGCTTCTTCAGGTGCGCCTGTAGAGGTGTAAGGCCAATCGAAGAGGATGATGATGTCGTCTTCGGGATGAACACGTTGTACTGAGATTTCTTGGTGGTGTATATCTCCTCGGTGACGAGGGGTCTGACAGCCTCGCGCAGAACCCATTTCTCAGTGTAACTCCATTTGTCGGCAGATGCAGAGTCTGCGGAATGATCAGGATTGAGGATGGGGCGAATCTTGAGGGAACTTTGTGGAAGTGAACAGGTTGACTAGAGGAACTTGACGACGCATACGTATACGTGGTACTCACGGAGGTAAAGAGTTCGCGTATTCGACCAACTTATGATCCAGAAACGGTGGTCGACCCTCGATGGAGTTCACCATCTCCGTTCTATCACCGAAACCATTTAGAATGACATTCGTCAAGACAGCCTTGCTCGTGTGGTACTGTTGTAACATCCATTAGCCCGAAGCATGCGCGTGGCTCAGGGGTGACATCGACGTACCAGGGCTTCATTGAGAGCATGAGTCTCTCCAGAAACCAGATCAGCCGTGACCTTCGGTGGGATATTCTCCGCGATAGTACGCTCGAGATTAGACAGGCCATACTTGCGAACCATAGTCTTTGAATAGAAGTAAGAAGGCATCGTGAACTGCAGAATAACAGGAGGCGACATGCCACCCAGCAGCTTATTACAGTGCGAGTGGTCGAGAAGCTCGTCGCACACGGAAACTAGGTCCTGACGAGGTCCAACGCTCAGCTGCTCGAGTTTCATAGAACGTTCTGAGGCGGTGGGAAGTGGGAGATGAGGGAACATGTGTTTGGTGAGAAGGTCTTCTTGGCGGAGGTAGTCGCCGATCACGAAGTTGCACCCAGCGAATACTTCGTCTGAACCCTCTTCGGTTAGCACCACCCGTACCGGATCCTTAGAGATGACGATACAAAACAGGCAAAGGGAACGTGAACAGTGCATGCCTTGAAGCCACTCTCGGTAAGAGCCTTAGACAGGCTGATCTTACCAGCTCCCAGAAGCTGGTTCAAGGGCTGCTCGCAGTGATACATGGCCATCTCGAGCTTGTCGATAGGCTCCTGCTCCGTAGGCTCGATCAAGTGCATCGTCGCCCCAATATGCCCAGCCATACGCTGTGCTCGCGGACCCTCGTCGACTTCAGGTTGATCTGTGGCGATAACGTGAGCACTTCACCTTTAATGCTTGTGATAACAGAATATAGGTTACGCACCGAGAAACCCGAATCTGAAAACGTGTCCTTCCGCGCCCGGGTTCTTCTCTCTGATCAACTTCGCAGCGATGGCAGCAACGGCACTGCTGTCTATCCCACCACTCAAGTAGAACGCCAGGGGCGCGTCAGAGCGAAGACGTGTCTTGACGGCGTCGATAAGTCTACCGCGCGCTCCTTCGATGGCTTCTTCGACGGTTCGCGGGGATGGTTGTACTACATAGTGGGACGGGCTCTGTGAGGAATAAATGTTTTTTAATTGGTCCCAGTAGGGCACGATCTTGAGACGATTACTCCGATCGTAGGTGAGATAGTGTCCTGGTGGTAGCTGAAGAGATGCGCATTAGGTATGTGAACGTCAAAGACAAGGAGCCGAGTCCTGACCTTACGAGCACCGTCGAAAAAGAGTTCGATCGTCCGCGTATTCTCCGCCGTGCATAATGCTCTCGCGATCCCAGCGAGGCTTCCATCCAAACCCCAAAAAGGCGTAGATCTCGTTGGCGATGAGAACGTCCGCAAACGTGTAGTGCATCGGTTTGATCCCGAATCTATCTCGAGTGGCGAACAGAAGGCTGCAATTCGGATCGTACACCGCAAACGTATATTCGCCACGTAGATGCTGCACTAGGTCGAGTCCATAGCAGGCATACCTAAGTAACGTGAAGTCAATGCATTAAGATGAGGTCGCTAATGAGAAGAACTGGGAGTGCGTACAATCCTAGCACGATCTCAGAGTCTGAGTGTGTTGTGAACTCGATCCCTTGGGCTTCCAGATCAGCGCGAACGGAGTCGTACTCGTACAATTCTCCCACAACGACACAATGGATCGTGCCTGTCGCATCTGAGAGGGGTTGATGTCCTCCAGGTATGTCAATGATTGCGAGACGAACATGTCGTAACCATGCATTCGAAATGCCCATGAGCAAGTAGTTGCCAGTGCGTGAGCCTGGTACAACATACTTGAAGACGCACCGATACGACCATCTGGAGACGTGTAGATGCCAGTATCGTCGGGACCACGATGTCGGATGGTCTCCAAAGATCTGCGAATGGACTCGGACGCGACAGCGGGATATTCATTCTTGCTGACGCCAAGGTCGCAAGGGTTTCAAACTACGGATATGCCACACATTGATAGTCCCCGGGGGTGGCAGGCCTCGGAACTGGTAGTTGGTGAAATATAGCAAGGAACGTTGGCATCGAAGAAGGCATAATCGCGTCCGGCTTCCCACGGAGTCAAGCACAGGTGACGAAGTTTGAAAGCTAGTAGAAGCCGGGACTCGGGAGTCGGAAACACTGGAGCAGGCCCACCACCAGTATATCCACATGCATCACACCAAGTTTAAGAACTGAGGCGGGGACGTGTTCGGTCCAAATGGACTCTCGCTAGTGTCATCAACAGATTCGAATGTACTGTACCTCAGAGAGAGAGAGAGAGAGAGAGAGAGAGAGAGAGAGAGAGAGAGGAAGCAAGTCGTGGTGCAAAAGTGACATTTACTCGTCGCCACTGCGGCCGATTCGGCCATCCACGGCTTCGTCACAAAGGAATGACTTGCCGTTGCATGCGCAGGCCAGTCGTTCGCAGGCCGCATCCACAGCTCGGCACTCGATGGAGGATACACATTCTTTCTACTATCAATTTCCATCCTTACAGGTCTAGAGGCAAGTAAGAAGTCGGTAAATGTTAATACAAGTACACCGACGACGATTCGTTCAATCCAGATAACAGTCACAAAGACCCCTTTTCATACATACATTCCATCTTTCCTTCGCGACGACATCCCTTCAAGCCCGCTTACGGCAAGCTCAGCACAGTGTGCATGAACCCGTCATAGTTCACCTGCACCCAACCATCCCTATCCGTGTCGAGCTTGTGGAACGCCTCGCTAAGCTGCTTGATGACGACGCAGCATCGCACGAAGCGGTCGAACGAGATACCGGCCTGGTGATGTCCGTGGTGCTCAGGAACGCCGCCTTTGAGTGGGTTTTGATCGATATCTTGCGAGGGTTAGCGTATGTTCGTAGAAGCGATCGCAAAGAGGGAAGGAGGAGGAGAGTATATCACACCACACCAAACCACGACGTACGCCAGAAGGTGGACGAGCGAGGTCAAAAAGGAGCACGAAGGAGCTCACCGTATTTCTTCTGGACGAGGTCGAGCAAAGGCGGGGAGAGGTTGAAGCCGAATTGAGTGAGGGCGTCGCGAAGCTCTTGTCCGTCAATGCTGCCACTGCGGTCGCGGTCAAAGTGCTTGAAGACACCTTGCCAGTCTTGGACGTATTTCCACAGGCCAGCAAACTGTTTATAAGGAGAGATGAGAAGCGTAAGACACAGGCAAGAACATTGACGAACCTCGTTGAAGCCAATGGTGCCGCTCCTGTCCGTGTCCTATCCAGGGCATTAGAATACTCTGAGGTTAGAATTGTGGGATGGTCAGTAGCGACGTACGAAGATCGTCATGAGCAGTTTGACGGTGTCAAGATCGAACGCTGAACGGAAGATACGGCGTCAGTGAAGACCGATGTTTCTCAGCAAACTAACATACGCGTCCAGTCGCCGTTGATGAGGGCTTTCTCGAGCTCCTTAGCGGTGATATGGCCACCTGGGTGAGAACGACCGGATAAGCCATCGCCGTTAGGTTGATTGCGAAAGAGAAGACGCACTCTTATCTGTGCATCGCGGATCACAGATCCATATTGAGCATAACACTAGCATAGGTTTTCGGGACTGGGAACTCACCGGTATCAACTGCAATGAACCAGCTCCAGAGCCTGCTCGATCGTCAGTCTCCTCGTATTCTAGCTCAGAGCAAGTGGACTCACTGAGGATCAGCACCTGGAGGCATGACCTGCGAGGGAGGAGCGTTGAATCCTCCAGGTCCACCATAGCCGCCGCCGCCAGGAGGTGGAGGTCCACCGTATCCTCCACCACCGTATCCACCGCCACCTCCTCCGTACCCTCCTCCTGGGGGTGGGGCTCCACCATACGCTCCTCCTGGAGGTGGTTGTCCGCCATATCCGCCGCCTCCTCCGTGTGGTGGTGCACCTCCTGGTGGTCCGTAGTTATTGCCGTACTGTAGAATGAAGAGAGAGCAAGTCAGCTCATGAGATCATTGCGATCGAACCAAGGGGCCCGAAGAGATAAACCGCAATCGCTGTGTAGATCTGTGGATATCGAGGCCAGTTGATGGTGTCGTGTAGAAGGACTTACAGCTCCTCCGTAAGACATTATTCAAGAAGATCGGCGAGGGTGAGTATGAGAAAGTGTTTCGTTCAGGACAAGATTGTGTTATAGGATGGCAGGCGCAATGAATCGATGGTGGAAATCCAGCCATGTGGCGGTGCTACACGTGGCTTCGGCTCGGTCAGACACTGGTGAGACAGCCGCTGTTGCAAAGCTGTTTGATTTTCCTGTTGAGGACTGTCAAGCTGTTGCATCCTCGAGAAATGCTGAAGCGATGTGCAAACATTATGTACATATCCCTCTCGTCTCACACTCTGAGCCCTCACCACAGCCATCACCGACCTTTCTCCGACGCTGCTGCGTGTACATATCCATAGCCAGACTTTGACGGCAGTTCAATAACGAGAAGCTTTGCGATTTGCTTTATGTGCCGTACATCGGATTATGTAGACTGACGGCTGCGGGCAAGGCTACTTCTGGTTCCAAGTTGTGCGCAGCATGCTTCTGGTCCGACGATGAGATTTCCGGCTTTGGATCCGGCCGGACGTCCCCGATCTGTTGCACTTCCACTGGTGCTGAGACCCTAACACATGCCACGCACGAATTTTAGGTGACAGTAACCTTTCTCAATACTCACTGCGAGGAAGTGCTCGCTGGCTCAAATGCGAGTCAGAGTTTACCGCGCGAGTGCAGACATTTACGACTCGATCTGTGCAGATCGTCACGGCCAGAAGGAATGCATTCCGCGATAAACCACCGCTGGACCGTCACGGAGAAAGGAAGCAGTCGCCGACTAATATACGTGTGTACATTTGTAGAGAAATCGTCTTCTCGAAAGAAATAGACCACACGCTCTGCGGCCGTTATCGACCCAGGACATCTCGCGATTACTGCCACAAACCACTTTCAGAATGATATAACCTTCAGATGAACATCCCAACACAGAAATAAAAGCAGACGAGGAAGGCGGTCTACGATGCTTCGTAAATATAAGCACGTACCCCAAAAATCTCCGATTGAAGCCACTCACCGAGAACTTAGGATGTGTCCATCCTATTCTGCTCTTGTTCCACAACGTAGCCATTCGCATTCAATTCGAAGTCATTGACAGCAATGGAGCCGTCCGCTGGGCAGTGTGACTTCGAAGCGACCGGCGAAGAGGCGGGTTTCCAGGCAGCTGGCTGTAGACCGTGTACTAAAGCGAGCGGAGAAGACGGTCGATCGGCGGAAGCGACGTGCAGAGCAGGCGCAACGCCGTTGCCGTTGAGCGCTGGAACCGCAGGCGATGGTCTTTCAGACGTTTCCGAAGGATAATCGAGCTTCATCTGGCCCGCCAATCGATCGATCTCGATCTGCTTAGCCGCCACGTCCCCTTGCAGATGCTTAATAAAGTCGGCCTGGATGTCGAGAGCGTTGCGCAGCTCATACAGAGCGCCCCTGGAGATACTCACCTTTTCGTCGGGGTTCGCCGGCGCCTTCATAGCGTTGAACATCTTGTGAACGTCGCCTATCTCCGTGGGCGGGAGTGGAGCAGGAGAAGTCGTTTTGGCAGGAAAGGAACGACGAGAGGCTGGGGTAGACTGGAGTCGAGCTGGCCGGTTTCGACGAGGTAAGGTGCGAGGAACGAAGTCGGACCCGTCGTCTTCCTCTGAGTCCTCGTAGGATTCAGAGCCCGAAAGAGAGTGCTCAGAAGCGTCGTCTCTGCCTTTCCCCGATCCGTACGTAAGCATCCAAGGACGGCCGGTAAACGAGCTCGACGAAGGGCTCTCGGCCCTTGACGCTTTCTGCGCCTCGGTAGTCGGTGCAGCAGTCGTACCGTTGCCGTTGGCCCGAGGGCCGTGCCAATTGTCGTGAGTGGGCGGGGTACTTGCGATCGAGTCAGGCGTCTTGATCGCTCGAGGTGCAGGTGGTGCGGACGCAGATGTCGGCGCTGCTGTTAAAAGACATGAGACTACTGAACCGCTCCGCGAGTGGCGAACCTACGGGTGGGAACGAGATTCATATCGAATTTCCGATCACGGTTCGGTGGGTTCGCCTGCCCAGACACGCGAACAGAGCTGTTGGGAATGAGCAGGTTAGGGTTCGTTTGTTTCCCCGACTCCCTGAGCCACTTAGATTCCAGGCGGTCGAAACTATCGTCATCTTCGATTTCGAGCCGGATCCTAGCCAACTCTCGAAAGTACACCTGCGCCCAGTCACACGACCATTTCTTCTCGTCGCAGCTAACGCATCGACTTTGACTGCCTAGAACACTGCATCTAGCAGCCGCATTATCCGGATAGTGCTTCCTGCACGACCCGCATGGCTAAACCGAATCGATAATGAGCGTCTGGGTTCGAAATCGAATGAATAGAAACATCGAATTTACTGGGGGGCAAACCCAAATTTGCTTCATCTGAGTAACCTCTGCCTGACCAACTCGACCCCCATTTCTTCTGACCCGAAGAAAATCTTTCCAGTTGGCAAAGTCTGAGGGGTAGAACGGTAGGTTGTTGCTGATTTCGCCTGGGTTGAAGACCATGTTGGTAAGAAGGGAACAAATACACTCGTGACCACGTGTCTGAAAAATCGATCATGTTCTGGCACTGTCTTTGAGTGGCAAATTAGCCTCTCATTCGCTGGTAGATTGCTTCATTGGTTGATGGTTCCAACTTCTCCTATCGCTGAAAGTGAGTGCATCCAACTCCACCCGGCTCGATCCATGTCCAGCACTCGCAATCGCCCAGAGTCGGCCTAGGACATCTTCTTCTGCGATGAGACCAAAGCAAACCAACACAGTCGAACTGACGCCATCGATCGCATGCATTCTTCCCCTGAACGTGACGGTTTCCCAACGAAACAAACAGAGACTCTTTACAAGTTCTCACGCTCCTGCTACCTGTGTTGAATCTATGTACTTACAATATTGACGGGTGCGCGTCGCTGATTGCACTTCAGACAAATTCAGAATATATCACCATGCCATCTATCGCAATGGCATAGCTCTTGCTCAACTGAGGATCGACATACGATTCGCGCTGACTGTCAACGAAGTGAACGCCATCATCCGACCAAGCGGAGGGCTCTGGAGCTGAAAACCGCGTTGGGATCATCTCATTTTGCCATTGATGGGACTTCGGCAACAATGATCGCAGGAGGAGGCTAGCATCCCTCTTTTTCAAATTCACACCTGCGGTCGTCGACAGGACTCGACACAGCTGTTCCGATTCGCCGAATAGCCTTTGGTGGAGAGAATGCTGTGCAGCGTAGAGCTAGCACGGCGTTACTCGTAGTTGCTTTCATGTTCTTGTAGTTTCTCCTTTGGGTTACTCATCCATATGTAGTATCCTGTAGAATGTTCTAGATTCCTGTGTTCCGTAGTATAAATACCAGACTAATACACAGCGATAGAGCATCTGTTTGCTCTAACGCATAGTCTACCTAACAGTACAGTCCGATTGCAAACTCATACCGTTGTCCTACGACCTCCTCTTCCATCGTCGCCACCTCGTATCCCAACAGCCTTGTCGCGGTTGCCTTGCTTACTGTACATCTCCCAGACCTTGTTTTTCTCTTCGCTACGCTCCATCACATAGGCTCTGTCAGTGACTCGCAAGCAAAATTTGCAAAGGCCGGCGCCGGCGCTCTGCAACAGTGCTAGTCACGTTCATGGATCCCCGAACGCAGCTGGTTCTCGGTGCCATGATCAACGAATCTTTCCATTTGACAGATCCTCCACTCATGGTCAAATACGGTGCCACTACGGATGCAAGGTAGAAGTCGACGCTGACAGGAACAAAATCATCCAATAGAAGCTCGGCTACAAGAGTCACGCTGGGATATTGAGACGTGCGAAGCATCCTCCCACGGTAACGAGTGCCATAGGCTAACCTCTGAATTGCTACTGAGATTGCAAGTGTTTGCAGGTCCCACCTAATAATCGAGCCCCAAACTGGCATTGAGAAGAGCACTTTGTGCATACGGCCACTTGCGCTGCTGCTACTTCGAACTGTCCCGACCTGCATATGCCGCATATAGTATTTGCTAAACCGCTGTGCTTTCGGGAAGGGTCACCCAAAGTGCGAATCGGGGTCGTTCCAACTCGAAGTTAGAGCTGTTGCTCTCCTGGCGTTTTCTTTTGGTTTTTCCAAGTCGTCATGGTAACGCTCACATGATCTGCGGCAACGGCTTTCTGACCTAGAATCGCTTGTGGTTCATCGCTTGTTAGTAGTCGCTGCTACGATGCTACAGTAAGTACGTGTACGAGCTTGCTTACAATATGCAGGATCGCCGTTTGTCAGCTCCCCCGGCTTGCTCTTACTCAGCTCAGTTTTGATCCATGATATAAGATACGAGGCTTTGTAGATGCTGTTACACTGCCCGGCTCGCCTTCAAACTTGCACTTTTCATCTCGTACCAGTCCATGTCTACAAATACCCCACACGCAGGGGTAGCCGTCGTTGCCGCGCGAGCTCCCTTGGAGATCATTCAAGTGCCCGACCTGAAGCCAGCTGAAGGTCAAGTTTGTGTAGAAGTTCACTGGGTGGGATCGACGCCGTTCGATTTGCATCAGGCTGATGGAGGTCTCAGAGTCGAGCCTCCGCAGATTTTGGGCGATACTGCAGTTGGAGTGGTCGTTAAATCTGGCGAGGGCGTGGAGCATTTGAAGATTGGAGATCAGGTATGAATATCATAGGCGTTCCTCTACCATGGCATACATACTGACGCGAAGCGTCTACTTCATCACTAGGTCTTCGGGTTCCTTCCCCCGGTACACAAGCAGCCTTCACAGCAGGAGTTCATCACCGTCCCTGCACACCTTTTGGGCAAGGTACTGTGCTGTGTTGCAAGGCCTCCGCGCTCTTCTCACTTTCGGCTGGCGCGTTATGGGTCCCGCACGGCGTCTCGCCCGAAGCGGCAGCCACCATTCCCAGCTCGTTCGTCACAGCGTAGCACACCCTCACTACCTCAGCCTGTCTCAACTTCACTCTTCCCTTTCCCAAGCCTGAGAAGTACACCCCCTCTGATGCCAATACTCCTATCCTCGTTTGGGGCGCGTCATCCTCTGTCGGCCAGTACACGCTGCAACTGCTGAAGTACTACGGCTACACCAACGTTCCTGTCACTGCGTCAAAGAGGCATCATCAACTCTTGCGCTCTTTCGGCGCGACGGAGACGTTCGATTACACATCACCGGAGGACATTCACCGCCTCGAGGCGCTTCTGGCCTCTGAGTCTCAGAACGGAAGGCGAGTGAACGTTCTGGATAACATAGGCTCAGTTCAGGGCAGCATGGAGCCGCTCGCTAGAATCACACCACCTGGCTCGCTCGTCGCTGTTCTTTGGCCTGTCATCAAGGTACATGCAGAGGAGGACATCGCACCTGAGTTCACTTTGGATACCCAGGGCGTGGTGAACTGGAAGGAAGGGGTGAAGACGGTGGGAGTCAGTACGCACTCCTACGAAGCGGTTTGTCCTTGCTTCTTCTATTTTCGCGATCATTAGCCAGTACTAGTTGCTGACGTTGTCGATGTTATCAGAACGAGCTTCGCAAACGAGATCTCCAGCCCTTGATCATGCCAGAGCTGCTCGCTCAAGGCATCATCACGCCGAACGCGACGAGAATCGTGGAGGGTGCTACGCTACTGGATCGTGCGCAGAGTGCTATCGATATCCTGAGGCGGAGGGAGGTGAGCGGGGAGAGACTGGTTTGGCGAATGAAGCAGGCTTGAACAAGGGTTTGAAGGCGAAAGCTGTAGTATTCTGCCGTTTGTTATCCTGGATGTGTTTTAGCTCCCAATATTACCAGTCTTTTTGAAAATAGTCCAATGTCATGAGTTTATAGCACCTGTACTAGCCTGAAGCATATGTTCACCGAGCCTGGAGCGTTCCGAGACCTGTCTAGATGCAACGTAGCTGCGATGATGTATGTGCATTGGGTTTGCTTCGCTCGAGCTCAGAAGGAGATAATCACAAGAGATCAGACTCGGACTTGTCGATGATGTTCTCATCGTCCTCTAGCTACTTTCCATCTGCTAGATGGGGCACCTCCACCACATACGCACGGAAACTTGGAGCTCAAACGACCGAGTCCAACAAAGATAGTATACAGTTAGTATTCCAAAGATCCAATGTCTGCAGTACATGCTTTATAATGACAATGCGTGTAGCCGTGTTGTGTTCTGTGCTCCCATGTCTAAAAATGCAAGTCCAGTCCCCTCATCCTCTCATCCAACCCCTACGCCCTCATCTCCACCACCTGACCACCCCCCGGCGGCCCTCCATGCCCATCTGTGGGCGGCGGAGGCAGCGGATGCTTCCTGGGCCTCCCCGGCCCCGCCCCCGTCCTCTTCTTACTCGGCGTCCCCGGCCCATCCCCCGTCGGCCTCTGCGCACTGTTAATTGCCGCCACCAGCCCCCTCGGCCCCATCATATCATCCCCACCCCCATTCCCATTTCCGCTACTATTACTCTTACTCCCCCCAACGCTGTTACTCGCGCTCATAGCCGGCGCACTAACAACCTTGGGCGCATGCTTCTTCGCCTTTGACACGTTCGCGCCCATATTGGGTTTGGCGATCTGTCCGAGGGGACCCATCTTCGTCCGAACGGGGGGCGGGACGTCGTCGGGGAGTGTATAGATTGTGGGTATGTATGGCTGCTGCTGGGGTGCGTATGGGGGTGCGTATGACCACTGCTGTGACGGTGGCAAGGTACCAGAGCAAGGAGAATAAATCGGTCCCTGCGTCGGATCGAACTTCACTTCTTGGCTGTGATCGAATTGGAGGAGCTGCGCAGATGGGTATAGTGTCGGGTCGGATGGTGGTGGGAGTGCGGGGTCTGCGCCGGGTTGCATGCCATAGGCGGGTAGTTGTGTCGGTGGCATGGGAGGTAAAGTGGGATCCAGAGGTAACGCAGGCGGTGGTGCAGGCGGTGGAATAACACTCGCAAACCTCGCCGAATAAAACGGGACCAACAGCCCAATCTGGTCTTGGACCATATCCGAAGTGAGGGTGAGCAGCGGTGGGGGAAGTGGGTAAGGAAGGAGTGGTTCTGCTGCCTTTGCACTGAATCAAAGTTAGCATGAGATGAGGAAGGGAGAGAAATATGAGTGAAGGGGAACATACGCAGCAGCACCCGCCCGATCCTTCTGCCCCCTCCATAACTTCTTCGGAATCGTCAGATTCGACAGCCCCAACTCCTCAGCGATACCCAACTCGCGAAGACCAAGGAAGTCATCCCCAATAGCGTCCGCGAATCCACCACTGCAGACATATGAACATCAGATATCGCAGTTGTATGACAAGAACTCGGACGTACAGCACGAAAGCCCCATCCTCCTCCTCATCTTCCTCAAACATATCTTCATCGAAGATCTCAGTGGCAGTCTACAATGTAAGATCAGCAATGAGATGATGACAGAACGAATGAAAAAACGCACCGCCTCACTATACGCCCCTACGATCTTCTTCTCCAGATCGCCCAACCTCCCCCCATACCTCTCCACGTCGTCAGAGATGTACTGCTCCAGATCCTGTATCCGCGGAACCCCGCTCTCGAACAACGTGTGCAGTATGATTTCCTGCAAGCCCAATCAGCGATGAATGCGAGAGAAGGGAGGAAGGAGAGAGGAACGTACCTCAGTAGTCATACTCCCCGCATGCTTCTCACACATATACTTGATCGTCTGCCCCACATTCACCAAATATTCCTCCAGCACCCCATTAAGCACACTCAGCGCACTCGCGTTCGTCCCTGTTGCCCCAGACCATCAGCCTCTCACTCTCAATCAAGGGAAACAAACGGACCTTGGAAACCCGAATGCTCCAACACCTTCCCATTCACCCACCCCAGACAACTCTCCGCGTTCTTCCCACCCAGTTCCCTCCCCCCTCCCCCCATTCTTATCCGACTAGCACCCCCTAACCGACACGCACCCGCACCACCGACAACCCCACCCCCCCACATCCGCTCATCAACCTTAACATCCTCAATCACCGCCCCCAATCCCAGATCCTCATCCGCCGTCCCCATCCCCCCCGGGAACGCCATAGGCACAGGAGCTTGGATGGCAGGCACCTCTCTCCCCCCTCCGCCATCCTCATCCTCGACGGTGGTGGCGGTAGTGGTGAGACCGAGAGCGACGTATTTAGCGTGTGCGCGTCGGACGCGTTTCATGGTGTGAATGTTGGAGTTCATTAGTGTCAGGAGAGCTTTGGGTGGAGCGTCCACTGCCATCGCCGCCGTGGTGGTAGTGGTGGGTACCAACTTCCGCTTGCGTTTGACCTTTGGTTTCCCCGCTTTCTCAGACGGAGGCTGGGGAAACAAGGGGCGGCGGCCGGATCGTTTGGATAGTGATGAGGATGTGCATGGGATGTGGGGGAGGGCGTTGGGGAGGAGGGTGGGGTGTTGGGAGGCGGTCCACCACAGGGATGAGATTTCTGAGGAGGTGGGGGAGGGGGAGAGGAAGAGGGGGGTGGTGGCGAAGCGGGCGCGTTTGCGGGGGTGGGGGGTGGAGAGGCCGTTCCTGTGAACTTAACAGTGAGGATTTTGGGTGGAGGAAGGAAGAAAAGGGGGGCTTACAGTTTGCGTTTGTCACCTAGCGAACTGCCGTCCGCAGGGAGGTGGGAGTGTTCCTCGGAGTCGGAGGGGATATCAGGGATATAATGAGGAACCGTCAACTCCCTCAGCTTCTCCAGAATCTCATCACCATCGTCCTCCGTATACGTATGCGCCTGACTATCCAATCTCTGAAACAACGCCATCCCAGCCCCCGTCCTGACAAGCGCCGGACTATCTTCGAACGTCGTCGTGGCGACTTTAGCAGCGACCGCAGACTGCTTGCGCATGATTACCGGATTAGCAGCGGGCGTCGGGGGAGGGGAGGAAGGGCGGGACTTGGATGATGTGGAGGAGGTTGTATGGCCGTTGGGCATCTTGCCGTTGGCAGCGACGGGGATCGGAGGGTCAACGCGTTCTTTCCTGTCGGTTATATACGCCAGCAGTCGTTGGGCCTTGATCTCCAGTCGCCTTACGCACTCCCTCAACGGATGGGTCTGGGGTAGGTGTACTAATGGTGAGACGGGTGTGAAAGAAGGGAAAGGTGGGGTAACTCACCTCGGTTGCATTGTACATCCTACAATTCGACCAGATGAGATCCAAATCATCCTTAAACTCCCGCTTCGACTTGTACTGCTTCGTCTTGACGCGTTTCATCATAGTCTGCAAGTCCATAGGATTCTGGATAACTAGTCGCTTTCATATTAACAGAAGCGACTTAAAGGGGGATTTGGGAAACTGTGCACTCACCATCATAGTAATCCGGTACCTCAGATCTCGCTACAGGCTTCAGAAACGCCTCAGCGTCGCGATTGTCCTATACCCCAGACGGTGGTCAAACCACTGTCCATGCACAATGACCACTTCACGTGATGAGAACTTACAATCGTTACAGTGCGCAAGTCCAGCAGCACACCCTCGAGAGACTCGTAAAAGGCATCGGCGACCTTGGTATCAGAGGTCTGTTTCTGGATGCGGTGAAAAGGGACGAGTTAGAACGAATGTTTGAGGTGCAACAAGTTCCGTGGGAGGAACGTACCCGGACTTCCTTTACCGACGTCAGTAGTAGCTTCAAATCCGCATTCTTGACCTGATAATTGGTCAAGGTACGCAGAAGGTTCTGTATAACATGATTTCGTCAACTCCGGTGATGGATGGTTGGAATTTAGGTGAAAGGACGTACGTTCATCTGGCACAGCGGGGTGCGCGGTTGGATGAGGACAAGACCGGTTTAAACTCCGAGCAGAACCCGGCCCGGTGTTATAAAAGGTTGAGCTCGGTTGCTCGTCCATTGATGCTTCCCATCCCCCCGCTGCTGTTCTCACAATCTCATGTTATTCGCTCGCCATCGTGCACAGTCTCCAACGCTTGCAATGGTCTGTGGTTATGAAGTACATATCCGACATTACCTGGCCATACGCATGTTCAAGATCAAGCAATTTCGTCATACCAAGGCTCTTCGACTTCACTTCACTCCGAGGAGCCCGATCGCGTCCTTCTTCGCCTACCGCCCCAAAACGAAGACAGCGCCGCTACCAGCACTCGCGAAAGAGGGAGAGTCGGAGGATACATGGCAATGGCATCTCGACCAACAGGACGCGGGCTGCAAGTTGCGTCCATCTGTCTGCCGCGGCGCAGCGATGGGAGAATTGAGGCTCACCACGACCCTCCTCAGAAGCTTACTGAGCGTCATGTAGGGTAATTAGGCGGACACATTACACCACTGAGGAGCTCAAGAACATATTTGGTCAAGTCACCTTAGCCTCCCTAGAATCGCGGCAATACTGGCAGCTTGCTTGCCATGTCGAACTTCTTTGGCTTCACTGAGATGATTGGCGCACTTGGGCGAGGTCAGTTTGCCATCTTCGCGGCACGCCCAGTCGACCATCTGCGGCCGATCCTTCTTCTCGTTGATAACTTGAGCTGGCATCATGGAACTCGCGGCGTGTGAAGACAACTTGGTGAGATTAAGCACGAATTTTTTGCCTCCTTGACTTCCTTGAGGCCCTTGCGCAGGATGGGAGTGTCCTCAACTGCAATGCCCCCTTGTATGCCTCGATGGCCGCTTCCGCTCTCAATTCCACAGCGTTTCAGCGGGAGCAGCAACTGTACAAGTACTACCTATGCTTCCAGGTTCATACTGCCTAACACCGCTTACTCTCAGTGTTGCAAACGGTTTGAGTTCCCGCTTTACTCGCTTCCATTTACATACGGAGGTGGCTTATCCATCACGTCCACCCTTTCCACCAACGCCCTCACCACCTCTCTGAGCCTTAGTGAGCCAGGCAGGGAGTACAACACATCTGATCTGAGTTGATTACTGCCACCGGTATTGTGGCTCGTGTGCGTTGCTCCAGCCTCTGGAACAACTGTACGACTTCAACACCCACTGGCTGCGCATCTCTGGTAGACTCATGTCGGACAGAATGCAATTTGAAGTGCCTCTGAGAATCAATTGCATGACCCAACTGCAAGTTGCTAGGGTCTTTGTACACCTTCAGGTAGGGTGTGGTAATTATTTGATTTGCAAGGAAGGGAGCACGCTCTGTAATCAGAAGTAGTCTTGCAGATGCTGTATTGTAGTATGACTTGCTGTATGGAACAGCCTGACCTGCAGAAAGCACACTAGCGCTCAGAGACCTTGCCGGGGGGTTATGTTCCGAAGTTGATATTGAGTGGAAATATTCAATCAAGGTAATCAGTGCAATGCTGAGGCTGAAGCTTTGAGGATGGATGGTAAGGGCTCACCTTTGTGATTCTTGGCTCCAGACAGAGTTTCCACGCATTTACTCTTTGTGCGTTTCAGACAAAGCAGCACCACCAACAGTACAATAATTATGATGACACCTACTAGCCCACCTGCCACTGAGCCGGCAATATTGCTGGTGGATCACTCAGGCTGGGATTCATCCAATCCCTTGCTAGTTGGAACAGAGCCTTTGGCGCTGGGAGTAGCAGTGCTTTCAGGCGAGTTGACATTCACACTAGCGAGAAGCTCCGTGAATTGTGCTTCTCCTGGCTGGAGAGCTGTAAAGGATGGAGAGTATGTGTATTCTAAGCAGGAAAATTGACTTCCATCCTCCTGATTGATCTTCCCAACAGTGATATTGAGAGTATGAAGCTGGTCACGTTCTAGTTTGTTGACTGTATGGACTTTAAGGAGGGTTTTGGGGGTTTTAATAGCGGTGCCATTATATGTTTTATCACGGCCATCAACAAGTATGCTGACTTCTGCTCCATGGATGTACGCGCAATCGATGTTCTCAAGTTGGCAGACAGCGATAATGTTCAGTCACATATTGGCCAATAGTAATACTAGGACTAGTGCCCACCAAGGAATGTAATCTGGAGCAAGTCCCTTTTTTTGGTTGTCTCCCTGTACTGCAGCCCAAATGCCAAGTCCTTGATGAAGTTGGTCTGTGTGCCTCTCTCAAAGATCCACCCATCTCCCCAAGTTTTGACAGTGGCATCATCATGCAAATCAACAATGAGCTGGTCACAACCTATATCAGTGAGCCAAGCTTAAGCATGAGAAGCGCATAATCAAGGCGGAATGCAGCAACGAGCCTGGTCAATGAGCAACCTGTGCCATTCATTGAGAATTTGAACTCTAATAGCTTGATGACCGGGTTGCCAGACAGGAATTCCAGAAGCTCTGAGTCTTTGGTAGGTAACACGGACCCATGGGTAAAAGTTTGTTGGAGGAAAAATTGGCCCTGCTGAATTGAGTTCCTGCTGACACTGATCAAGAACATTCACTCCCGGATAATTTCCCAGTTGGTGCAGTCATGATCTATGTCAATTATTTTGAGACTCCATTGAAATTCTGTGTATAATCCTGTAATTGTTGTGTTGGAGAGAGGGATATTTTCAGTAATGACTAGAGAGCGTGCGCTGTGGGCAGGATTACATGTACATATTTGATGCCCTGATGGTTGCCTACATGTCTTTGCGCTGGCTGTACATGTCTGAGTGCAGATTAAAATTGAAACTGGGAGGCACCACCAGTTGCACTCCCATTGTGGCGCAAATGGGAAAGAAGAAGTTGGGTATGGTATCATTGTTACCATTGTACACACAAGACTTCTTGAATGCCTCCCATTGCTTCCTAAGATTGACAGAATAATTTGCAGAAGTTGAGGAGGATTTTGTCGAGCTGTTCAGGAGAAGCTTCTGGCCAGAGAAAGACATGTTGGTTTGAAGAGAGATTAGTGGTTGTGGGGAGACTGTTACGATACATAGCATACTTAGCCTTGTAGAGTAGATGTAGCGGCATATCCACTTTGTTACTAGGGCCGCATACTCACAGCCTCACCATGCTCATTATTCATCTTCGTTACTAGACTACTTGGTGTGCTGCCTTGCAGATCATCCCCGGGGTCTTACAGAGACCCCCACGGGCTCAAAAGCAATACTCATATATGGCAACAGCCTTGATGCCATCTAGAGTAAGGATTGCCTACATGATTTATGCTTAGTGTTTGTGTAGCGAAGCGTAATATGGTGGTTCAATTTGGAGCGAGGGCTCGACAGATCTGAGAGGATAAGGATGATCTGGAAGTCCCACTTATTCTCTACAACACTTTCAACCACTTCATCACATTACCCCCCTCCTAAGCACTGTTGTCCTCAACAGTCAGCGCATGAGCAATCCTCCCCTCCTCCCAATGCAAAGCAGGTGATGAAGGGGAAGGGGTAAAGTTTGTGTAGGGCACAAAGACAAGCGAATTAAAGGCAGTGGCAGCAAGTCAACGAGGGGTGCTGGGACACCTCCCTCATTAACCTCAACCGCTCCTTAACTGATGGTGCAGGACCTGGGCAGCCAATGCAAATGTTTGTCTGAGGCCGATACCTGTAAAGGACTTCAAACAGTGATTCCTGTGAGCCAAGTGGACATGAGAGTTCAAGACAAATTTGGTGTTCAACAGGTGGGTAGCCCAATCGTCCTGGCGCTGGTTACAGAAAAGTCAGAGGTACTTCTTGACTTCCTGATTAGCATGTTTGGTCTGGCCATTTGACTGTGGGTGGTAAGCCGTTGTGAGCAAAGAAGAGATGCCCAGACGCTTCAAAAGCGCCTGCATCACCTTCAACGCAAACTGAGGTCCACAATCAGAGACAATGGAGTCTGGTAGGCCGTAGCGGGTGAAGATGATGGTGTGGGTAATGTCCGCCACACCCTTGGTGTCCACATCCGATGTGGTGAGTCATCTTTGTGTAGGGGTCCACGTAGGTTGGTATTGCGTTGCACCCTCCTAGCTTGGGGAGTTGCGTGATGAGATCAACACCCATAACTCCCCAGGGCCGTTCTGGCACCTCAAGAGGGTGAAGAGCCGACACTGGATGCGCTGGAGCTCAAGCCCATTGGCAGGTATTGCAACCCTTCACATACTTTTCCACAAATGAACGCACCTGAGGCCACCAGAACTGGCAATCTACCAGCTCCAGTGTACCGTGAACACCCAAATGACCCGCTGTTGGCGCATTGTGGCACTGGTGTAGGACCTTCCGCCTCAGCTCCATCGTTGGCGGCACATACACCTGTCCACAATACATCACCAAACCATCCTGCCCCTCCCACTCCACAAGGCCATTTGCCAACTTCCGCACTCCCAAATTCTACAACTTGCTCAACCCCTCAAGCACCTCCGCCTCTCAATGACTCTCTTTCCTGATCTCCTCCTCCAACGGGTTGGTGAACAACATGACTGCCAGACGCTTGAATATATCAGGCTTCAGCACCACCTGCTGCTGGTTATCCTCACCATTGTGAACTGAGTGGTGAGGCACTCTCAACAGTGCCTCCACCTGACTGTTTGACTTCCCTGACAGATAACCAAGGGTAAAGTTGAAGCGTGACAGATATAGAGCCCACTGAGCCTGGCGCCGGGTGAGATCCTGTGCAGTGCGCCAGTACTCCAGGTTCTTGTGGTCCGTTGCAATCTTGAAACCACCTGGAAGACCCTCCAAGTAGTGTTGCCACTCCTTCAGTGCCTCAACAATTGCAAGCATCTCTCAGTTGTAGATCTGGTAGTTGCGCTCTGCAGGGATCATTGACAACAATCAAAATGCAATGGGGTGCCAGAGCCTGTTGGCCTGCTCCTGGAGAATGACCCCTCCAGTTGCGTAGCCCAACGCATCCACCTCAATCTTGGTAGGGAGATCCGGCAACCAGGTACACAGAATGGGCGCCAAAATGAACGCATCCTTGAGCGCCTGGAAGGCCTTCTGCTGATCTTCTCCCCACGTCCACGGTACATCCTTCCTTGTGAGATTGTTGAGCGGGCATGCTAGTCTAGCAAACTGTGCAATGAAGCAACAGTAGGAGTTTGCAAAACCCAGGAAACCCCGTACATCCTTTAGCAAGCTCTTCACGTTGAGAACCCACTCCTTCACCAGATCCATTGCCACATGCCCCTGGCGGATGATCAACCCCAAGTACTCAACCTCCTCCTTTTCAACCTTGCACTTCTCCAGACGCAGGTAGAGGTCATGATCCTCCAGCCGCTTGAGCACCTCGTGCGTCAGCTCGCAGTGCTCCTTCAATGTCTTGGTGAAAATGAGGATGTCGTTGAGGTAGACAGCAACTTTCCTGGCTGCAACAAGATTGGCAAAGATAGAGTTCATCAACGCCTGAAACGTCGCTGCGGGAGGTGAGATATGTGTTTTATGATCAAGGCGGAGTTGAGGGCTGAGATGGGGTTGGATGGGGCGTAGATGAGTCGGGGCGAGGTCGTCAATGACCGTGATTCTCACAACTTAAGTTGGACTCCCTTCTCGCATGCATTGTAACATTACCAGCACCTTTTGGACTTTTGGCGGATCGTGGTTTCTCTCGTTTAGCTTATGTATATAGTAATCATTATACATACCCTACACTGCTATCAATATTGCAAACTTGAGGAAGGCTTGTCAAGCAACACAGTGAGCAATCCGCTCGCACATCGTTGAACCTGTTCCTGAGACTTTGCATTGTCATAACACTGGGAAGGGATAGTTTACCAGTTGAGAATCTGCAACTTGGGTGCAAACAGCAAGTGCGTCTTAAGCTTGACCTACCTGGTCTCTCCAACTCGACCCTCAGGCTCATGTCTCACAGAACCTCAACAAGAACCTATATTGTATGTTACAAAAATAGCATGACCTGGTCTCCGCAAGCATGAACTTGAACATGCTTTACATATTCTCCCAGCTCCTCCTTACGCTCGCTCGCTCGGTGTCTCTCAACATCTAGTGAAAGATGATGGCAGAATTCCAGCATGTCGGATATGGTGTAATGGTTAACATTGCCGCCTCTCATGAAGCGGAAACAGTTATATGAACGCGGCAGCTCGGGGTTCGATTCCCCGTATCCGAATATACAGTCTTCTGTAAAGCATGACCTTTTTTTGAGCAGTTCCTGTACCCACAGCGCTAGTTAAGTAGCCACATACTACAAACTACTAACTAGCTATCTGTGTTACATACTCAACTTTTCAAAGTCATGCATCACACTTGTGACTCTGAGGGCTGACATCATCTCACGATGAGAGGAGCTTGAGGAGCAGAGAGGAAAGAGACTTCCCAACAGTAAAGAGGGAGTTCAATCCTGACAGGAGCAGAGGAGACATTTATACTAATGAGAGATAGGCCAAGGCTGTTGAAAGCACAATGGATAACAAGTATAAACTGATTTGAAGGTTGTGTGTGTATGTACATTAAAATACATGGGTATGAGTCAACTGAGGGTGCCAGCCCGAGCGACTACTATTGACTGCTATATAAGTACATTACATTTATCAAACAAGGCCCTGCCGCTTGGATGGCAATATGCGTTTCTAGAACGCCCAAGTGGCGATATTGGGGCCGTGTACCCGCACCGAGAGCGAGAGGAGGAAACCCGAGAACCATGAGATCGATATCTGAAACTCTAGAAGATGTGTTAGTTGACCGAGAGGTAGAGAGGGAACAAAAGTACCATGGCTCGTGTGGGCGAACACGAAACAATCCTCCGCAGGGGGTGAGTGCTAGGCTTGACCTAGTTCATCCGACCGCCGACGACTGCCTTCTCCAACCCCACGGGAATTGACCCGAGCGGGGAGAAGCCTACATAACTGAGAAAGCAAAAATACATGATTATGAAGATCACTGTGCAACGAAAAGGCACAGGATCAAGTCGACTCGGACAGATCCGAGTGATGATGATAGCGTCACAAATCGAACAGGTCCGAGTGATGTGATAGAGTCATCATCACGAAGCCAGAAGAATAAAGACAGAGAGACCGAGAGGATGGAGAGAGAGAGAGGTAGAGAAACGGAGAGAGATAGAAAGATAGAGAGATATACGCCTTTTTGGCCTGCAGAGACGGAAAAATACATGGGGGGATAAATATGATACATGCGGTTAGACGCGGTTTCGTGACGAGGGAGAGAGGATGCCGACGAGAGCAGACTCCATGTCGATAGATAATGCGGGATAGGAGACGATAGCGTCGGAAAGCAGTCAGAGGCGAAAATGGGCGGCTTTGGGTGAAAGGTGAAGAGTGAAGAGAATTGGAAGCCTTTGCGAGACACATTGACAGAGCGCAGGACAATGTGGGCAGAACAAGGCGGTTGTTTTTGGCGTTGGGGTTTTTTCTTCTTTTGTCTGGGTTTGGATCGTTCCGTGTGTTTTTGGGATTTATATGTGCCTTCGAGGGCGAGTGTGGAGGCCGGCCGCACTGTTGTGGGTATACGAAGCGGGTCATGGTGTGTGGCGAGAGGGCAAAGCGAAGTGTGGCGGCGAATGTGATTGTACAAGAGGGATGCGGGTCATGAGAGAGTCGACATGTGCGACTGAGAGAGGTGTTGTGCGCGTTGTCGAGAGTGGCGAGTGATGACGAGTATGGAGAGATTGGCGAGGAAGGGGGCGTCAAGTTGTAGAGAGTCGTCTAGATGCGGGCGAGAAAAGATGCAGCGACGAGAAGCTAAGAAAGTAGCCAGAATCAGAGCACCTGAGCGAAAGAGAAAGAACAAACTTACCAGAGAGGGAGAGAAGAGGTGGCCGGTGGAAAGGAATGTGGTTGATAAACGAGTGTGTGTGACGTGGCTCGTTGGCCATCGTCATCGTCAATGGCCGTCCCTAAGCCAGCCTGAGATCCCAGACGACCTTGCCCTCCACGAGGTCCTTAGCCTGCTCGAGACCCAGCCAGGTAAAAGACCCTTCGAGAAGATCGACGTTCTTCAGCCCCTGCCCCCTTTCATCTTCGTATCTGGATGGATGGAACTGTACGATCCTGCTGATCCTCTTGCCGAATGCCACTTCCGCGCCGGACAGGGCGTTGGAGCTCGGAGGGGTGCCAGGCTTCTGCATGAACTCGCAGAGCGAAAACAGGAGGAAGCCCACAGTGAGCGTCGTGTTCTTGGGGGCTTTGATCGCCACTAAGGCATGTCCGACAGAGGGGGTGGTAAGGCGGATGATGATGGAGCGTCTAGGAGGACTGAAAGCCGGCCTAGCAGCGACCTCCTCGAGGGAGGTCCACTCTTTCTTGAGCCGGATTCTGATATCCTCGCAATAATCACGGACGTCGAAAGCGATGTCGGAATACGGACTGTGGAAGCGCAACAGGTAGTCCAACTCCACGTCCATGTGCGGTGACGTCGACTGACGAGGCGCTTGTGATATGGGACTTTGTGTGGAGAACGACTGCGAAGCGTAGCCAGTAGACGCTGGCGACGTGGGAAAGGAGTGGGCGCTGTGGATGGGCATGGGGACATCGGGGAGTTGTGCGTTATTGTCGGGGCGGGGGGTATGGGGCAGCTGAGAGGTAGAGACGTTGTTGGGGTTCGATGAAAAAGAAGGAAGGTGGGCAGATTGTGGCAACGTTAAGTGGTCGTAAGTGCGGGATGGCGCTGGCGTCGGTGAGGCGGGAGGATTATAGTGGCCTGGATCCACGGCATGAGGATGGGATTGTGGTACCCACCCGCCCTCGGTGTGCTTGGCGTTAGGAGGTCCTTTGGATGGGGCTGGCGACCAAGCGTCATCAGGCGTGGAAGGGCTGAACCTGACGCTGTAGTTATGCTTCTTCCTTCCAGCTAGCTCTTCTGGGCTGGGTCGCGGTTGATAGATATAGCCCAAGTTGTTGGGAGTCGGAGGCCCACCCGAGAGATGATGAGCCGACGTAGACGAGGTTGGGCCATGTGCGGGAATCCCAGACTCGGGTGTGGATGATGAAGGGGAGGGACGGCGCCGGGAAGAAGAGCTCGAGTTATCCGACATGAGTGCTCGTTAAGTTTTGAGGTGGGGAAAGAGACGAAAGGTAGGAAAAATATGGGACATGGGCCAGGGCTCCGATTAAAGCGTTTATACTCAGTGCATGATGGGTGTGGAAGGAAAGATCTCTATACAGGCAGGCAAGCCCTGTTCAAACTTGGCCGCTCTGATCCATGGCCACGAATTCAGTATCTAGATCTTGGTGAGCGTTGGTTGCATCAAGCGAATGAATGGCGGGTACCGGCTACCGCCGCCTCCTCTCTACCCTTGCTCCAGATGTGGTATTCCCGCCCCGCCCTCTTTCAGGCACAGACCGCCAGACGGAATCAACAGTACTTTCAGAGGAATGGGTTTCTTCGCAAGCGGTGGTGGACCAGGTTTGCCTTACTCGAACGAGAATACCTCGCTCGTATTTCCAAGCCACAGCCAGAGCTGTGCTCGGCGAAATACTAGTCATCGTTGAAGTTTCTCTCACGCTCAAGTTCAAGCGTACTTTGCTTACACCGTCCGATTTCCCTCACCCAACTCTGGCGCCCTCAGACCCAACCCCGACCCCTACGCCTCCATTTCTCGATATGCAGATGGCTACTGATCTAGTGCTGATACTTTACTCAACGAAAGCCTCGAGCAAGGGCATAATAGGATGTACCTGGAGCATACGTCTAGTATACGCGCGTCCTCCTCATCTTCCCAAGATGCTGTCGACTTAACAAGATTGAGCGGAATGGCAGTCTTGGAAGCTATTCCAGAAGCTGTCCTTCGCCACAAGAACCATGAACCCCAAATGATGGTCACGACGAAGCAGGCATCGCCTCTGGCAAAACACGCCTCTGCAGGAATCTCAAACGAATCCTCTCTCGTCCATAAGCACCACCACATGGATAGCACAATTCAGTTTGTTGTACTTTTTCGCTCCGCGAGCCGAGGTACATACATTCACACCACGTCCATCCATGGGCGTCCGTTGTGTCCGCGGAAACCCCTCTACATCGCTCTTGGCAGGTGGAGGAGTTTGTTGAATATGGGAATTGTGGTGGAAGTTTCTGTTTGTAATCACAGTCTAGATGCTGCGGTATCCAAGAAGCCCGGGTTGACTGTATGAGATCTAGGCATCTAGAAGCTTATCTGTGTCAATCGACTGTCGGCGGGTACGATATCTGTATGGGAAAGCACACGAGCCCATCGACTCGGAGGAGAGGTCGGTCGCAACGACGAAAGTTGCTGCCCCTTCTGCTTATGTCAGCGCACAGATTTTGGCTATTGCCAAGCAATTGGGACGTTGCGCATCCCTCCGCCGCAGAAGCCCCGACGTGATGCGCTTGAATTTCCTTTTTGAGAGATGCCGCCCGCTGGGCCATTGCCAGTAAATGGATTATGGTGAGATGCTACTACACAAGGCTGTATTGTAAACCTAGCGTATGTAGTTTCAACTGCGCGAGTTCTACAGTGACTCGAAGAGCAAAGAGCACGAGTTCGTAGTGGGAATCAGTGCGTACTTCCTTTCAGTTAGGTAACGTGTATAATATGGCACGTCTGGACACCCCTCTCACGCAGAAGGTTCCACCACTTACTCGTAAGCACATACGTAGAACATCCTGAGAAGACTCCAAGATCGACGATCCAAGCTCTGTATGCAATACATGACGCCGAATCAACACCGTGCATGATTCAGGGAGTGTGGGCGATAGTTCGCCTTAGCCTTAGCCAGCGCCAGGTTATCTCGGACGGAGACTAGTTGTGATTGCAATGCACGAGCGCTGCGCTTGAGTTAGGTCGTGGTTCAGTTCAAGCAGTGATCACTGCCGCCAACATTGCCCACAAACGTCGAGATCCACACAATGCATACGGGTTACATCAAAGAACGACGTCTTCCATGAGTTTTCCGGTGGGTAGCGGTAGTAGTAGGTATACAGTGCACGTCTAGTAAGTGGAAAGAATCCGTGCGAGCATTAGGTACAGCAGTACTAGTAAGAACGTAAGATAATTAGGAAGCTGAAGTTGAACCACGTAGTAATCCGACATCACCCAATCGGCAACTTGAAGTGCCTGGAAGGTGACGAACGAGAACGGGACCGAGAGTCATGAGAATAGTAAACCACCGATAGCCTGAGCTCAGAAAGGCCAGATCACTTCGCCACCTGCTCCCTCGCCTCCCTCCTCGCATTCTCCAATATATCATACGACTCTTGCACGTACTTTTTCGACTCCTCCCTCTCAAACCTACAATCACAAACAGAACGCATAAGCATCTATCAGAACACACCGGATTAGACTCGGTACTCACGCAATAACCTTCCCCTTCACATGCATATCCGGCTCCCTCATCGCAAACGGGTTCACATCATTCTTATTATCCAGATTCGCCAAACTATGGTTCACGAAGCGGTGTGTGGACTCGTCGGACCGGACGGCGTAGAGGACGTCGAGCATCTTGGCGGTCGGTGGGAGGTGCCAGTAGTCGATGGCGATGTTTGGGGCGGGGAGGTTTTCCCTGGATGTTGTGTGGTTAGATGATGGGTGAATTGGATGGATGGGGCTGGTTGGTGTGGGAGAAGGGAAGGGGAGGAAGGACGTACCATTCTGGGATCCGACCCTCTTCGAGCTCACGGATGGCACGGGTGTAGGTGTAAACGGCTTCCTCCTCTAAGTATCCGACGAAGCGATGACACGTTGCTGGTGATATGAGGTAAGAGAGGACTAGTGTAAAGCCCGTCGTGTCAGTGAACTGGGAGGTACGTGGAGGATACAGGGATGAGACGCACAGAACATGTTGTACATGACGCCCTGAGCGCCGAGGATGAGCGCGCGGAAGAAGATGGAGGGTTCTTTGATTGTCATGAATGTCCTGCAAGTAAGTCAGTTAGTCGGGATCTGTCTGAGCGACGGTGTGAGATGGAGAAACGTACATCAAGTGCATCCGCTCGTTCTCGGCCTCCTCTAGCAAAGTATGTATCCATCCCGAGTCGCGTCGCTAGATACTCGTCAGTGATGTGAGCCTGGATGCCGACATGTACGAGCAGAGAACTCACCATGAGACGCAGACTCCTCAAATGCCGAATCGTCGCGGCACACATCCCCGGGACACCCGCGATACTTTCCAGGAACAGGATCCGCTACGGAGGCAACATATCATTAGATTCCGTTTGAAAACAGTAAACAGCTTCCGCCAGGAAAGAAAAAGACTCACAGCCAGCCACCCAGCGTCATCTAACAGATATCCGCCGTCCCTCAGCTCCTTCAACGACATGTTATGATTCGGTGGAATCGGTTTCGCCTTGTACCGCGATACGAAATCGAAGCCGAGGCGACAGAGTTTGACAAGGGCGACGGCGAATTTGTCCGGAAAGGTTTTGGCTTCCTGGTGCAGGACCTGCAATTATCCATCGACGAGATGAGTCCGTGAGGAATGAGTGAGAGATGGCATGAACCGACATCGACGGCTTTGAGCTCTTCCGGCGTATAAACGGGGTGGAACAAGACCCAGTCTCCTCGGATTTCGGACGGGACGATGTCTTTCGGGACGGGGATGTGCTCTTTTCCTGCTACGTCGGCGGTGTTGGCGAGGACGTTCTCTGAGGAGGATGATTAGAACACAACAAGAAAAGTGAGATAAGATAAACGACGTACTGGTATGAGCAGACGTCGAAACCGCCTCGGCCTTTGCATCCTGCAGCGCGTTCGTCCGTGTGGCGCTAGTCATCATCGTCCTGCTAGACATGTAATAGAGCGAGGTAGATGCCCGTAGGCACGAAGGGGACATTCCACTGCCCAGGGTAACTGAGCGTTGGAGTGTAGTGCGGAGCATTAGCGTGAAGTTTATTGGGTAACGCTTCAGCCATTCGTCCTCCGCCTTATATAGACCTTTTCAGGAAACCAGTGCTATCCGTGCTTCTCCGATGGGAGAACCGATCTGTCCCGGAAGGTTTGACTCCACCAATAATGTCGACTCATCTAAGGCGCCGACGGAGGATAGGGCTCAAGCATTTGTTATTACTGTCGGGGGATTCCTTGGTCCGTTGAGAGTGGGCCGTCGAGTCAGATGTGTGGGAAATCAGGATTAGATCATTGGTTGGAAGCTCTCTTTCGTCTAGTGAGCAGGTATGCGCAACGCAACCCGATATCCGCCAGAGTGTTTAGGTATCGATGAACGCTAGTACTAGTGGCCAGGGAACGAGATGATTTCTAGTCATCTCCGCGAAACCCGTTGCAACCGCCGAGTCGGGAGCTTTCTCCAATCTGATTATCCCATAAGCAGTCAGTATAGCTAAGGCAAGGTAGGATTAGACGGAGCACACTGGAAGATCTGATGATTGGACGAGGGCAATCATGATTTGCCACGGTCACGCTTATGTCATGCCTTCTGCCTTTCCCTTGAACCATGTGACCTCTCCGCTCTGAAAGGGAAAGCGGGTGCTCGCTCTCCTCCTCGTACCTCCTCCACTCACCATGGGTATCAAAGGCCTCACCGGGCTCATCTCCGAACACGCCCCCCAAGCCATAAAAGAGCACGAAATCAAGACGCTCTTCGGCCGAAAAGTCGCGATCGACGCGTCCATGTCCATCTACCAGTTCCTCATCGCCGTCCGCCAGCAAAACGGCGAAGTCCTGACGAACGATGCGGGAGAGACGACGAGTCATTTGATGGGCTTCTTTTATCGCACGATTAGGATTGTGGAGAATGGGATTAAGCCGGCGTATGTGTTTGATGGCAAACCGCCAGAGTTGAAGGCGGGGGTGGTCAGTAGCTTTAGCGTCATACATGTTCCATTTAGGAGGTTAACTGACGAATTTGATTCAAGCTGAAGGACCGCTTCGCGAAGCGCGCAGAGGCAGCCGAGAACGTCGCCGAAGCCAAAGAAACCGGTACCGTCGAAGAACTAGACAAGTTCTCCCGGCGCACCGTCCGCGTAACGCGTGAGCACAACGAGGAATGCAGGCGCCTCCTCAAGCTCATGGGTATCCCCGTCGTCATCGCCCCCTCCGAGGCAGAGGCGCAATGTGCTGAGCTAGCGAGGTCGGGCAAGGTGTACGCGGCGGGCTCGGAGGATATGGACACGTTGACGTTTAAGACGCCGATCTTGTATCGTCATCTGACGACGAGTGAGGCGAGGAAACAGCCGATTTTGGAGGTGAACTTGGAGAAGGCGTTGGAGGGGCTGGAAATGGATATGGAGACGGTGTGTGTCTTCCCCTCTCCACTTCGCTTTCCGTTACTAAGCCGGTCCATGCAGTTCATCGAGCTCTGTATCCTCCTCGGGTGCGACTACCTCGATCCCATCAAAGGCGTTGGCCCCAAATCCGCTCTCAAGCTCATTCGCGACCACGGTAACCTCAAGAATGTCATGGCACATCTCCAGGAGAAGTGCGTTTCCCTTTCCTTTCCCGTCCTCTCCTTACGTTCCTCACTCACACTAACATCGCCATGACAGAGCTGCAGAGAAACGCGCTGCCGCTGGCGAGGAAGCTGCAGAAGAGGCCGAGGCCGCCGTTGAAGAAGAAGAAGCAGAAGACGACGAACCCAAGGACGACCCCGAGCCAGAAACCGACGCCGACCTAGACGAACATATGGCCACCTCCGAATTCGCCCCCTCCTCTCCACCTCGCCACGAACTCAACCTCGACTCATCCGACGACGAAGACGCGCAGCCTGCACCGCCCAAGAAGCCCAAAGCGGAATGCGACGACGAAGACGCGAAACCCGCTGCGGAATCCGACGACGAGGACCAACCCGCTCCACCGAAAGGCAAGGGTAAGGGTAAGGCGAAAGCGGAAGCCAAACCGAAAGCCGAAGCAAAGGGCAAAAAAGACAGCACATCCAAGAAAGGCGGCGTCAAGCGAACGGGGAAGAAAGCAAAGGGAGGGATCCAAGTGCCGGAGCATTACCCGTGGGAGGAGGCGAAACAGATCTTCATGAAGCCGGATGTACAGAACGGGGATGAGATCGAGGTGTGTTGACTTTCTTTTCTTGGTGTCGGTTCGGTCGGGCGTCAAGCGATTTCTTCGTCCAGTTGTTTGCTCTTGATGTCGTTATGTGTGTGTATGTGCTACTGACGAACGCTTTTTGTCATAGCTGGAGTGGAAGAACCCAGACGTAGACGGGCTGGTCCAGTTTCTCGTCACGGAGAAGGGGTTCAAGTACATCCTGTCTTCTCTTTCTCCCTTTCTCCCTCCCTTTCTTCCCCCCTTCTTTTCCATCTGTTCTGACATGCATGCGTATCTAGCGAGGACCGAGTCCGCAAAGGCGCAGAGAAACTCACCAAGTTTCTTAACGCGAAACAGCAGGGGAGGTTGGACGGGTTCTTCTCTGTCAAGCCGAAGGATCAGAAGGAGAAACCGGCGGCGGCGGCGAAGGGGAAGGGGGTGAAGCGGAAGGTGTGTACCCCCATTTCATTCCGTCATTCAAGTGTACACTGCACCTGGCTGACGATGTGCATAGGGCGATGAGAAGGACGCGCCGAAGAAGGGCGC
Organism: Pterulicium gracile; assembly: GCA_004369125.1. NCBI lineage: Eukaryota > Fungi > Basidiomycota > Agaricomycetes > Agaricales > Pterulaceae > Pterulicium > Pterulicium gracile. Next base: position 46,629 of record ML178821.1, read on the forward strand.
GGGCGCGAAGAAGGCGAAGACGAAGAAGTAGTTCTTTCTTTCTTTCTCCCTCGTTGAGTGTCTTCGCATGTCATGTACCTCACTGCTGCTATCTCCTACATGTTTCCTATTCTATCTTTATCTTGCATGATCTACCTCTCCCTCCGCGGCCGTTGGGTCTACGTTTCCTCCTGTTGAATCCACTTTTCCTCCTGTTGATTGCTTTCGCGTGTCAAGTTGAACGTGGTTATGCATATGCTTTCGACTCTGCTCTGGATGTAACCTCCGGGTTTACTTCCCCAGGGGGGGTTCTTGATGAAAAGGTGATGTTGTCCGCTGTCATGCATGCTGAGAGTTCCGTGTTGTGCTGTCCGGGGTGGCCTTAAATGAACAAGCACCGCCGGCTTTTCTTCCCTGTTTGGTGTTTGCTTATTTATGCGGGCTCTTTGAGGAAATCCCGTTAGCTGAAGGTCTTGATGACTATCTAAAGGCAAGTTCACCCACCATTGGCTAGCGTGCATCCACTCTACCCCGTGTCCGCATACACTTGTCGAGCATCTGCTATCAACGCGATCACTTTCTCGATAGATGCACTGGTAATAGTACAGTCTATCATCATCTGAGGGGACGAGTCTGGCGCCGAGCTCGAGTTAATGCGGCGTGAATCCAGCTCAGTCTGAATAAACCGGCATAGTTTGTCTTTCGACACGACAATTGAGTCGTTCGCGTTCAATGGGTCCAGGTTCGGCATCCATTCGTGAAGGAGGTCCGTAGCCTTTTGCTGAGACTCAGAAGCATGTGATGATGAGTGCGAGTTGCATGGAGTCGGGTGCGTGGGTACTGGAGTCGAACTCGTTGTTGAAGGCTGCCTGGATTGACTCGGAGAAGCAAGGAGTGGCTCCACGTCGAAAATTTCGAAATCCTCTTCTTCATCGTCGTCGTCGTCAAGGTCGCGCGACTCTAGCCCAGTGTTGGTCATGGTGTCAGAACTATCCTCGCCCTCGTGGTCATCATTGCCAGAAGCTCCTTTCTCGCTGTGAGAGGGTCTGGCAGCGCAGGTGCTCTTCTCTGCCTCTGCTTCTGCCACCGAGTCCAACTTCTCATCCCACTGGGGTGCACAAAGTAGCGCTTGTGCGTCTGGAGTGAGCACCCATGGACGACCTGTCCACTGATGACCATGGTCTGGCTTGCTTCTGGATGTAGAAGAAGGTGTATGCAAGCTCTGGTCTTGAGAGAATTCATCTCGGTCTGTTTCACAGCTGCTCTCGTCCGACTGGTCGGGGGATTCAGAGACTCCCATGCATTCCGCGTCCTTCACGATGTGTGCGGTCTCTATATATACGGATGCGTGGAGGGATAATAAAACTCATCAGCGTGATGTTGCCGCAGTGTGCTATGTTCTGTTGCTCACCTGGCTCCACTCTTCTTCGCTTGGACTTGTTGGTACTTGTGTCTTTAGGGCGCTTTTGCGGAGTGATGGTGGGTACACGCCGAACGCTGTTCGTTGGCTGCAACAGTGCAGGATTGGTCCCAACGCCAGCGCCCCTCAGCCATCTTGATTCAAGGCGGTCAAAGGCGTCGTCCTCAATGCCGTATAATGATAAGGAGAGCCGGGCGGTTTCTCGGTAGACGATTGCGGACCAGGTGCAGCGCAAGCGAGCTTTCTCACAGGGTGCGCATTTCGTACGGGTGCCCAGCTCGCAAGACACAGTTGACCCGCTTTTCTTGCATTCGGTGCATGGCTGCGACAGGTGAGCTTCAGTTCAATCTGGCTTCGTGGTAGGCTTTGGTGTAGTACGCACTTCTGGGTTGTCCCATATTTGACGCAGGGCAGCAAGGACTACACCGTCAATCTTGCCACTGCTGTGGCGTTCTTGTAGGAATATATGCCAGTATCGCGTCACTTCAGACGAGTCTTCACGGAGATCCTTTCTGATATCGCCAACAAAAAAGACCATTCTGAAGAATTTGTGACAGACGGACGTGGAGGTTTTGGTGTGAACTGCGAACAAGCGCATGCCCCACTGGCGGAAACTTTATTGAACCTGTCATATCTCAGGCCGATTTCCGTTTTCGCTCATCATTATGTAGATTACTCCCACGCTTCGTGTACTCCTCATCCTTTCTCTCCACCGGTTCACGTTCAGTTTTGTTGCGCTCACTTTCGACAAGTTGCGTCCCCTCGGTAATGCATCATTGCCACTCTGTGATGCAAGTCAGAGACTGCCATCACTGTTTTTTTGATACCCCCCAGGAAGAGGTGGCTTTCGCAACGTTCCTCATCCTCTCATTGATTCTACTATGTATGCTCGCGCGCAGTGGTCATACTACTGCTGAGGTAGTCTGTATACCCTTTCCGGCCCTGCGGCGCAGATAATAAGACTCCTCGACTCTTGGCAGTGCTAACTGCTTCGCAATGAAGCCGTCCGCGAAACTTGGCGACGTCTACAAAGAGGTGGTACGCAGAGGCTAGGTCTCAAAGTTGGATCCGCTCTTGGTAACGAGGCTGGCCATGATAAAAAGCCGGCCGATGTCGAGTTTCAACTAATAACGATATGAGTTCTATTCTCTGCACACCGAGGAAAGACACTATGCAGCCGTCGTGGCCGCTTTGAAGGTATACACTCGAACTCCTTGTTATACAATTTAACATCCATGTACTATTTGCTACCCAAAAGACCAGAATCCGGACTAGAATCGTGTACGCTATACGCGTCGTACGTATTTCGTAATTAAGGGCAAAAAGTGACGAGCATGCCAACGCCGCCGGTGTTGCACTGGGAGAGACAGCCGTTGCAGCTGTTGGGGGGGAGCCACGCGCCGGTGTTGGGGCAGGTAGAGGTAGAGCTACAGAGGGAGAGAAGAAGGTAATGTAAGTAGGTTGAGACTTGAGCGGTACTTGGCCGACGAACCAAGTCTTTCCTCCCTGGCAGCCAGAGCCGCCGATCCAAGAGAAGGACATTCCGACCTGAGAAAGGGTAAGTCTAACTACTCATGTAGAAGCCAGAGGAGACGACGAACGTTGAAGCCAGAGACGCGGGAGATGTTGCACTGGTTGAAGCCGACGTTGGAGAAAGTGCACTCGAAGAGGGTGCAGCCTGCAGGTAGAGGAATCAGCCCCGGTCCAGGTCAAAGAGCGAACAGACAGCAGAACCCACCGGCACCATCAGCATTGTTGCACTTGCCGTCGTTTCCCCAAGCACGGCCAGCAACCCACTATCAATATTTTAGTTAACCTCACAGATGAGGGTACAAGACGATGATGCTCACCTTCTCGGGGACAGAGGTCGACCAAGTGGTCTTGGCAGCCATCACTTTACCAGTGGAGGTCGCACCGGCACCAGCCTTCCATCTGGGAGTGATGTTCTTGTTGCAGTTGTTCCTGAACCTGATCTCGTGGGCAGCAAGAACCTGGGTGAAAGAGGCGAAGGCGACGAGCGCGAGAGCGAAGATGGATGGGAACTGCATGGTTATCTGTAGGAGGAGAGGAAGGAGAAGGCTTTGTCAACACAGGAGGAGAAGCGGGCGGATGAGGAATACCAGTCCAGACGAGGCGAGTCTTTATACACTTGGGACTTGACTTCATGATCTTACGTTGACCATTGAACTGGTGGACGAGGTATGCTCAGGGCGGACGAGTACCGCTTGAGAGCATTCTGCAGGGATCAATCTGCCCCTTCCGACTTTCATCAACGCGCACCGTGCGGTCCCCCGCACAATCTATCGGGCGTTCCTGGCACATGTTGTTCGGTAAGAGCGGGAAGAACGACATTGCAGACATTGACAGTCAACTTGCTGCGACAGTAGCCCGCGAGTTGAACTTATATTTCCCAGTCCATGAGGCCAGGCCCGAGCCTTGGCCCCTCCGATGTGAGTAAGGTGCGGTGGCTTCCATCAAGATATAGAGGAGCTCACTTCTTCAAGTCGGGCAGAGCATCGTCAAGAGATGGGCAGCGTGCTTGAATCGGGTACAAAGGTCTACTCTCTCATCCAGGGACCACTGGCAGATGTGGTGATGGGTTCCTTGATGAAAGCGGCGAGCCTAAGGTCGCTTGGGACTTGCTTAGGGCCCTGACCGCCGTGCGGATCATTCGAGTCGAAGCTACATAGGCTGGCTAGACCCATGCTAGTAGATGAGCGAGGTGCGTCGCGTGGTGCGGTGAGGGACTTGTAAGACCCCCTTGCGTAGAACCACTTCTGCTGATGGCCTGCTCTTCCACTTAGACTGGCTTGAAAGAAGAATGACGGAGATGCGAGGGACGATTGTTCCTTTCGCGATGAGTTCTTGGTCGATCGCCGCAACGTTGAGGAAGTTGAGTTCGAGTCTCTTGACTTTGATGTATGATGAGGAACCTGCGTGCCATGGCATCGACAAGGCTCCGTGTCGGAGGAGTTTGAGCGTTACGACTCGGACGATCCAGAGCACAGGTTCAGGCTTGTTGACAGCTACGGTGGCGGAGTGCGGCAATGGCAGCCAGCGTGTAAACTGTTGTGAGTACGGCAGCTACAATGAATATGGTGGCAATGGCAGATACCGCACACGTATATTGAGACTGGCTGGGAGGAGGCAGGAATGAGAAAGCCGCTGCTGATGCCGCCGCCGATGGAAAATCCTCCTCGGCCACCGGCCGGCGCTGCGTCTACATATTCCTCTGGACTCGCTCTTCTGTAACGTCGATATCGATATCGATGTCCCCAGAAACCCTGTACTCTTCTTGAACTTTGCTTTCGATCTACCCTATCCATCATCGCTGACTTCACAGAGAAAGACGACTTGCCGGCGTTTCCCGACTGGAATATGGGCCTGGAATTGATATTGAAGATTCGCACCTCGCGCGTGCACCGAGCAGTCTAAGGCAAACTTCTGGCTGACCGCTCAAGGCATGCGCAGGTGTATGCATGCCCGGAGTTCGATGCGTCTCGAAACCTAGGAGTTGCGCACTCTCAGTTGACTGTGTCGTGATTATGAGATTCAGCAAGCTTGACATTGATATGAGACGTTATGAGTACAGGTTCTTGTTATATATAAGTTACCATCCATGGACTGCTTGTTATCGAGAGAGAGGGATGTTACATGCGTCATATTAATTTAGTAATTAGGGGCAGAAGGTGACGAGCATGCCAACACCGCCAGTGTTGCACTGGGAGAGGCAGCCGTTGCAGCTGTCCGGAGGGAGCCACGCGCCAGTGTTGGGGCAAGTAGCGGTAGAGCTACAGAGGGAGAGAAGAGAGCAATGTAAGTAGGTTTACAAAAGATTGTAGAGGTGCCGACGCACCATCGCTTGCCGCCTTGGCACCCAGCACCGGGGTTGATCCAAGAGAAGGACATTCCAACCTAAGGATGGAGCGGTGATGTAAGACGAGATGCTCATGTAAAAATGGGAGATGACGACGAACGTTGAAGCCAGACACACGGGAGATGTTGCACTGGTTGTAGCCGACGTTGGAGAACGTGCACTCGAAGAGGGTGCAGCCTAAAGATTAAGAGAAAATCAGCCCCGAATCAAGCTAGGTAGCGGATAGATGGGAATACTCACCGGCACCGTCAGCGTTGTTGCAGCTGGCATCAGAGCCCCAAGCTCGACCAGCAACCCACTGTAGATACCCTTGTCAGTATGCGTGCGCCCTAGATACGGTACCCAACGACGCTCACCTTCTCCGGAACGGAGGTAGACCAAGTAGTCTGGGGGTAAAGAACGGGGCCGCTGGAGGTCGCCCCAGAACCAGCCTTCCATCTGGGAGTGAAGCGCCTGGTCGCACAGTTGTTTCTGAACCTGATCTCGTGGGCACCGAGGACCTGAGTGAAGGAGGCGAAGGCCACGAAGGCGAGAGCGACGATGGAGGGGAGCTGCATGGTAGGCGAAGGAAGTGAAGTCAACACAGGAGGAGAATGGGTTGATAAGGAATACCAGGCATGTCGAAGCCAGCCTTTATACCTTGAGGGCCCAAGGAGTGCTTGAGGTCTTGATGGCACGTCAGCCACTGGCTACGAAGCGGTGGGCGGACGGCCGATTTTCCTCGGATATCCATCAGGACGCACCGCGCGGTTTTCCCCCAGAGTGCATCGCGCGTTCCTGATGCATGCTGGCCAGTGCGAGTGGGGAAGGTGAAATGAGAGTGCAAGGCAGCGGGTATCAAGTTTCAAGCCTTCGAAGCAGCAGCAGCAAGCGAAATTGACCGTCAATTAGGTTGCCCTGCCAAATCTCATTGCCACGCGTCTTTGCCCTCTGGGGCTGCAGCCGTAGGGAGAAAGAACCCATATTTCGACCATCGACAAAGACGAACGGTTCGCTCAGACTCGCGTCAATGCCCCCAACCAATTCTCAGACAAGTAGTGTGATGACGCCGCTGACGAACTAGAAGGCGGCCAGCCGACGAGCCCAAGTAGTGCTCGGACTGCCGTGTGGACCATCGAAGCTAATTTGCTGGGCCTACGACTCTGAGGCGACTTGACCCTGCGTTCGAGAACGTAGTTCTCCTGCACAACGGTGTCACAAGCCCATGACTGCGAGGGAGACCTGCAGCGAGGTATCGTAGCAACGAATATCACACACCGTCACACTCACACCTCCGCAAGGAGATTATCGTACTTCCGGACGTCAGCGGGTCGTCACAGGATAGCAGACGTGAATAAATCCAGGAACCCGCCGTGTTGCAATTTGCAGATAGTTTCAAGGTAACCTCTGGCGTATCGGAGCCGAGATTAGGCTCAAACGCCTAACAGCTTTGAGGGCTTGGGAGGCTTTGTGTTCGTCAAGGTTTGGTGCATAGAACGGAGTGGGGAAGCGACGACTCGGAGAGACGCGTCCTTTGAAAAACGTTAGGCATTTGCGAGAAATAAATGAGAAACAAATGAGTGATAATTGGTTGCACAGAGGTTTGGAGGCTATTTATTGGCCTCAAGTGAGAGTCTTCTCTGAGTTCACTTCTGCTCACGTTTCCGCTTTTCGCACCACCGAACAAAGCGCGACGAGGGAAGAGGGTCGGACAGGCGATATCACGCTACGCTAATACAAATGCAATGGTATGTATGGTACAGTATATCTTGTTCCAAGGGAGTCCAAGGTATGCAGATTGCTATGCGAGAGTCACAAAAACAGGTATGTAGATGCGTGTGTTTAAACATGACATGCGGCAAGGTCTGTGAATCGAAGCAGAAGATGGGTAGAAGTAGTCCAGGTATAAAGGTATAAGGGTGAAATGCAGGGTAGAGAGACCAATAAACTGGAAACACAAGCGGGAGGTACGAACGTGCCAATCGACTACAGCGAAGTAGGCTCATGACCATCAGGCTTAAACCTCAATCTCGCAATCAGGAGGGTATTCCAATCGCCTCCTACCTGCGACATAACGCTAGCCGACTTGGTCGTCTCGGCGTCGAACTCGTGGTATGATGGTCCAGCGACGTCAGCAGGAAGGCCGGCGTCGATGCTGAAGGCGCCCCAGGGCTGGCTCTTCGCTGCACCAGAGAAGATGTTGCAGTGAACCTGGAGGAACGTCTTTAGAAACTGGGTCTCTTCCTGAAATCCAGTCCAGAGCCTTACCTGAGCATCCGGATGACTATGGCTCACGAACAGGCCGTAATCAGGAGAGTTAAGCGTCCCAATAACTGTCAAAAAATCAATATCATGCTCTCAATGAGACGCGAAAATAACCGACCCAGGAACAGATCCTCCTTCTGGATCCGATGCTGCGCACCGTAGATTTGCAGAATCTGGTCCACGTTGGCCTTGAACCACTTCTTCGGGGCATCTAGGCTCTCCACATATCGATACATGGTCATCTCAGTGCACAGAATGGCTGCCTTGTGACCTGCTCGCAGGGTGAACGTGTGTCGACGACCAAAGCTTTGTCTATGAGCTCAATATCAGCTTCCCGCTTCAAAGATTGAAGTAAGGACACAAGAGACGCACGAAGCTTTGCTGCTCCCTGGCCAAAGCCCTGCAATCGCGTCCATGCCTCTCTGAGCAGCACTTCGCCTGTCTTGTCTCTGGCTCCCGGTAGTGACTTGCCCGTAACCATGCAGCGAAGGAAATTCCTTGCCCTGCACTCCAGACGTCTTGATGGGGTTGAACGAGTTGAAGAGCGTCACGAAGGCGCCTTGGGGCTTCGAGAGATATCCAACAGCGCCGAGCTGAATGGCAGTGGGACACCAGAGTGGTAGAGTCACTGCACACAAAGAGATAGTTCGTACTATCAGTAAAGAGCAACGGGGAAAAATAGCTGAATGAAGACTGACAAGAAGGATGAAACTCATGCGTCAACATTAACCGATACCTCCTCTCATTCTTCACCTGCGCAATCCTATCGTTCGCAGGCGGCGGCGAGTCCGGCCCATCAAACCTCTCCTGCCCCTGCTCCGCAGCGATCACACTCCCACTCAACCCAATCGCACCGCCCTCATACCCATACTCGTATCGAACACCGCCATCCTCTACACGCAGGTACTCATCCTCCACCAACAACATGGCCTCGTCAGTCTCATCATCCCCAACCTCGCTCACGCTCTCCGTCCCCTCCGATGAGCTATGCGCAAACACCGAGCTGTCCCCCGAACTCGAGCGACTCCTAACAGACGAAGGCAGGAACACGACTTTCCCATGCACCTTCTGTACGTCGCGTGTCGGACTCCCTACCGTGTCCTCCGCCGTCGGCCGCTTCTTCCCAAACCCGAGCGAAAGACGACGAGGATTCGTGGGTCGCGAAGCCCCAAGCAACGGACTGGCTGTCGCCGCTGCCGATTTAGACCGTTTATGGCCTAGACGAGGGTGATCCTGAGGTCCAGAGGCAACACCGAGATACCCTCGTCCGTCCAGCGGCCTAGGAGGCGAATGCGAGAAGGACGTGGATATGTCCCCTTCCTTCGCGGTAAGATACGAAGACGCAGAAGTCGACCAGTGTGAGCTATCCGGGGATATCCCAAACGCGTGCGCGTGGTCTTTCGGACGTGCTGCTCATAGCTCCAGTCAGCATAACACATCTTCAGTGGAAGAGGAAGACGCACGTCTCGGCAATGGCAATGGCTGTGGCTTAATATCCGGACTCCTTCTATGCCTCTGCTCGTTCTCCATGCTCGCCACTCTCGACGGTGGGCTCAGCCCATTATCAAAGTTGACAGCGTTCGCAGAGATCTTGAAGCTTTTCCTAATCACTTTGAGCTCTTTGACGATGTCCGAGAACGATGGCCGCCGGAAAGGGTCTCTGTGCCAGCACCTAGTGATGAGGCTCACCAGCGCCGGCGTCGCGTATTTGCTCTTGGGAATCTCAGGTCTTGATCCCTCTGCGTAAGTACGTCAGTCGGAACATCAACACGAAGTGAATGTGTGCGCACGAGATACAGCAAACCGAACCGTCTCATCGTCGATATGCGGCCAGGGCATCCTTCCCATGCCCAAGATCTCGACACAGCAGATGGCGAACGCATATACGTCCATTTCTGTCGTCAGAGTCGCACCAAGACCAAGCATCAGCTCCGGTGCCTGCCAGCGGAAAGTACCATCTATCAACGTGGAGTCAGTGCATGCTCATACATCCTGATTGGGAAGACATACGAGGAGGTGTCCTTCCACTAATCCTCGACGTCTCGCTCCTCATCTCACTTTGCCCAAAGTCCGTGATAACACATCGCAGCCGGTCATCCACCAACACATTCGTTCCCTACAAACGACAACGCATCATCAGCTTTCTGACCCCAAGTTGCTTCAAGAGTAAACACAGCTGACCTTCAAATCCCCATGCAACACCCCTTTCGAATGGAGGTACTCCATCCCCTTCGCAAGCTCATACATCATCTTCAACAAATCCACCTCCATCTCCAAGTTCGTCTCCCCCTCCACGATCGGCCTCAACGGCGTCCTCTTCCTCGCCACCTCCGCCGCCACCTCCTTTCCCTTTAGCGCGCTTCCGTTCGCAGGCGCAGAAGAAGGAAAAGAGCTCGGCACCATGCCCAACCCCATCACCGCACCCGAGCTCTTTCCCCTTCCATTCACCATCCTCAAGAACGTCACCACGTTCCCATTCGCCATAAATGGCGATACGAGGAACCACGGGTTCTCCGCGCCCCCGTCCGACGCGCCAGTGGTCATGGTGCTAGATGTAGGACTAGAAGATGCGACGGCGGAGGCGCCGATGAGTTCAAGGACGTTGGGGTGTCGGAGGGATTTCCAAATGATGACTTCTTTCGTGAAGATCTCGCGGGGTGTCATAGGTGAGAGGACCTGGTTGGGATTGAATTAGATGGAATGATGAGAGGAGGGAGGGGGAGAGGGGAAGAACGGACCTTGATAGCGACAGGCCTCGGATCGTTCGAGTACGTCCCAAGGTACACATTCGAGTAAAACCCTATCCCAATCTTCTTCGTATGCGACAACTCGAACCTGTCAAGTCCTTCCATCAGCAACTATCCACGAGCAAGGAATCAAAGTGAGGTGACTCACGTCGTGATACTCCAACTCGGCAACCCCACATCTACACCCCTACTATCGCTCATCCTCCTCAGCGCATCAATCCCACTCTCCATAAACTCCCTATCCAGCGTCCTATCCTCCTCCACGTCCCTCTCCTTATCCCTCTCACTCTCCGCCTGAGACCCCCTATACCCAACACTCCAATTCGACTCCCCCGTATTCGCTCGCTTGAGGGACACCTTCCTGCTGAAGGGCGTGACGTTCGTGGAGGTATTGGGCGAGATGGAATAGCCATCCCCCGACGACACGGACGCGTTCCGACCCAGTCCCAGCCCAGACACACCCTCAACGAAACTCAACCCCAGGCCCTCTGAGCTCCCGCCCTCATCGACAGCAGACTGCTTATCAATCACCCTCTCCAACGCCCTCTGCAGCGCCTTGATCGCACCGGGCATCTCCTCCCTCCCCACGCCCAGCACCTCGACTAAACCGGCATCGCTCGTCGCTCCGAGCGCTAGCGTGGTTTTTAGGATCGTGCGCAGGTCAGCGGCGTCAAGGGAGGTGTCGAGGGTGTTTTGGAGGGTTTGGAGGGTCTGGAGTTGGGTGTGTGGGGAGAGAGGGTGGGCGGAAATGGATTGAGGGTCTGAAGGGTAGGGAATCATGGGTGTTTGAGATTCGGAGTGAGAGAGAGCGAGCGGGCTTTGGAGGTATGGTGGTGGAGGTGTAGACTGCCGTATGGGTGAGGCGATCGGCCTCGGCACCTGGGGATGCTCAGGCGTTGCAGGAGGAGTTTGGGGAGGGAGATCCAAGATTGAAGGCTTCGGTGTGACATCGTCTTTAGACTTGCTCGAACCTGGAATCGGGATATGAGGGGTATTGGGCAGAACGCTAGCGTCGAGCATGGGCGGGGAGAAAATAGATTTAGAAGGAGGTAGCTGAACGCCCTCAATCGCTCGGCGGGTCCTGAGCATCTCTTCCATGAGCTCGCGATTATCCTCGCGCCAGTGTTTCTCGGATTCTTGCAGGTTGCGGAGGATACGTATTTGGATTTGGATCTATGTGTTCGCGGGTATCAGCTCGCTTCCTCTGGAAGATGTTATCAGAAAGCAAGGAAAACATACCCCGAAGACGTTCAGGGCGTCTGCGAGAGCTTTGTCACATTCCTCGATCTCTGAGAGAATCTCGTCGCGTTTCAGGTAGCGCTTAAGGAAGGGTCTACGCGCTTGCTTGAGAAGGAAAGTCTGCACTGCAGTGAACGATCTGCGGATCAAGTTCAGTCAGCCTTGGTGCAATACAGAAGATGAAGGAACACAGCGATGGCAGTGCACAGATGGGAAGGTGACGGCGACAGAGGAGAAACGTAACGTACTCGATGAGCTTCTGCACAGGCCCTACAAGGTCCTCCGTGATCTTGTCTCCCGACGCAAGGACCTCTTCTCTGACCGAGACGAGTATATCCGCACATCTTGACACCAGACGCAGACATGCCAGCCTATTGCCCTGTAGCACACCTCATCGTCAGGAACTAAGTGATCTTCTGTTCGTGTGTGCACTTACGTCGACCATCTGCAGTGCATCCCACAGATTCAGCAGGACCCTCGCTGCTTCTGCCAGACCGGGGACAGGTGCGAGTTGGAGGAGGTCCGCACCGGTGGCTAGGGCTTCGTGTGTGACATCGAGGGTGGTGCCGAGCACAGATTTCAGAGCTTTGTTGACTTTCTGCGGGAGATCGTCAGTCAGTTGAACGCCAACTGCTTCGAGAACAGAGGAAATATGTCAAATCTAGCGTCACGTCATAAACGCATCGGAACCAAATTCTGCAAGTCCAGCAGGGGGAGCAGTTGGAAGAAGGGTTACGCGCTTGACCGGCGGAGAGAAAGCAGCGAATGATAATAGTGGAATGTTTACTCACCGTCCTTGTCTCATCCCATCCCTGTGCATGATCAGGCGTAACCGTCTGGCTCAGATCCACCGCCGACGCACTGAACCCAGACACCGTACGTTTCGTCACCACCTTCGCGTTCAATAATTCCTTCTCGTCCACGTTCGAGTTCTCTGGGAACCAAGGCCTCGCCTTATTGCCCTCTGCATTTGCCTGGCTGATTGTCTCCTGCCACGCTTGCACCCGGCCTTGCACCTGCACCTTAGACGACGGTCCAGGAAGCGGTACGTTCTTGTAGTTCGGCGACGCGTCTTCTCCGAATGAGATGAGCGGTAGGCCCAGCTTTGAAAGGCCACCAGAGAACAGCCCATCGTCGTCCTCGTCACCGTCGCCAGCACCCCGATGCCGTGGTTGATCCGGGCGCTCTTGATCTAGAGCCCTGTTGTCGACCACCTGTGGGCTGTCGCTCAGCACGACATGAGCTGGCAATGGATTCGATACGACTCTGTTGATCTGTGGTGCTGGATGTACACCGAGAGTGGGCCCACTCTCTGTGCGAGGAATAGGTGCTGGAGGTGGAGGTGACCGATTCCGGACGGTTGATGCTGAGAGGCCTCGCGGTCTGCTAAAGATGCGAGCTTTGAAGCTGGACATCCGGCTTTTTCGTTTGTGTAGTTATTTAGTGATGGGTTCCCGCAGTTAGATGAGGAGGGAACCCCAGGAAGACGGTTGACGGTCTCTTATAAGCAAGATGAAAGATGGACAAGTGGAAGTTCAGAGTGAGATATCTACGGCTTTACGAGTTTGATTACCGATCACAACCAGGGCACTGTGCAGACGCCACTTCGCACCTTGACTGCGAACCAGCATGCCGGTCGCTGCTTCTGGCACAGACCCGTCCTCCAAAATCTATCTGCCTCTACAGCAATGACGTTCAGTGGGGTGGAATTACCCGCTGGAATGGAGACCAAGTCTGTGTGTCTGGTGACTGCTGCCGAGGAGTAGGGTTGCTTAGGCTTTCGTGAACCGATACCCGCGAGTGGTCGCCTGGGACGACTTACTTATCCGGACTTGTCAGCCCCAGTGCCCAAATAGCTCATTGCTCGCAACCCTTCGGTGTCCCTCGGCCAGACGGCTTTGCAAGACTCCAGTTCTCGCTTTCGGATCTACCACTGCACTCTGGAATGGAATGACGAGCAGCTGCATATCTGGGCTCTGATTCTGGGGGACGCTGATCATGACAAGGCCACCATCCCGCAGCCGCTCTCAAGCGAAATCTGCCATCCATGCGAAAGAAGGACGATGAGTCAAGCACTCGCCTTCCACTCTGGGATCTATCATCTACATTCAAGGAACAAGGGTACTTTCGTTGATCATGAACTTACTACTTAGAAACTGTTCTTACAGTTTACCAAACTTTATCGATCTAGATACGTTACTCAGTATCGACGAAGACCAGGGATTTGGACACCCGCTCATCCGGAGAGCGAGTCATTACCATCGCATCGATGTGTCAGACGTCCGATAGCTTTCTTGTTCGTGGATGGCCTAGGAATCACAGTCACCTCGAGTCAGAACCCGAAAATCGGCCTTCGTTTCACCACACCAAGGTTAGTTCACTGAAACTGGGTTTGTCGCTTCCGACGTGTCTCTGGGTCAAGTTCCGCCGTAGATGGTGATGTCTGGACTACCTCGCCTGTTTGAACTGCGGGTGTGGGTACACAGCTGCAGCCATTGGGCGGAGTCGGACTGCTTCGCGCAGCAGATTCGTGAGGCTTCCACGTAGATCAGGACTACGCAACGTATGAGTACCTTCTCTGTGGACTTACAATGGCAAATGGACACAACGCGTCGCGCCTGGTTTGCTCCTCCAGTTGCCACACAGTGCCGCTTTCCTCTTCCACATACAGTGAAAGCCATTGTGAGCATTCCAACTTCCGAATCGGGTTGAGCATCGTACTACGCTAAGCCGTGCATCCAACGTAACAGCAGCCGCGCACAATAGACCGACAGCCAGGGCCACCGTCCACCTGCGCCCTCGTTATCGTTTAATGGACTATTAAAGCGTGCCACCCGCTTCTCAAGTCTATTGTCGCTCCCTCCTTTCAATGCCATTGTCAATGTGGCCATCACCGCTTTCGCACAATCGACTCGTTCCAGTATATAGGATGCGTGGTCTAGAGGGGTACAGTATCCCACTATCCACCCAACTTCGCACTGCTCTAGTACTCTACCGTGTCCAAGGCTAACATTCGTCCTACCTCCCAAGCTGCAGTCGGTCTAGGTAATCATCGATCTTCGCATTAACTTGACAAGTATACTGCTAACCTACTATGTCCCTCTACATCCAGACCCCACCCGTCCAACCCTGCCCCGAACCTCCAGCTCGGCCCTCCCTGACCTCCCCCTCGGTATCCACAGTCCCCAACCACAACGCGCATGGCGCCCAGAGTTCATCGAGCGCAACGTTCCCAAGGCGCCTTCCGATTCTCGCGGTCGATCCAGCCTGAGAAAGACCACCCTCCTCTCGAACTCAAGCTGTACCTCGGTAAAATCTACGCTCGTCGATCAGTCAGCACCGACTCTCAACCAAGAGCTTCTCGCCATGTCTCCGCCCAAGACCTCGGTCACATCCGCTCTCGCCAGGAAGCCCCACGACGCTCGCCACCCAGGTGCAGTAGCAACGAGCGTCACGCAGAAGCTACTCGCCCTACAGCCGCCCAGCGTTACTCAGCCCCTTCCTAACGGTGTCGTATCTTGCGGTGGATGCAGGGCTAAGCTTACGAAGGAGCATTGGAGTGTGCAGGTGAATGGTGGGCAGGTGTTGTGTGCGAAGTGCGCGGCATACCATACGCATAGCAGGTAGTGTGCGCTGTAGGATTGTGTCTTTGTGATTGTATTTGTGGTTTGGGTTTCGTGCGGAATATAGTCGT
This sequence comes from Pterulicium gracile, assembly GCA_004369125.1. NCBI lineage: Eukaryota > Fungi > Basidiomycota > Agaricomycetes > Agaricales > Pterulaceae > Pterulicium > Pterulicium gracile. The sequence continues at coordinate 61,829 of ML178821.1, forward strand.
TTATAATTTTATGAAGCCTAGATGAAGCTGCCCGAGTTTGGAAACTAGACGCGTCCTGTGAGGTATAGTTTGGCGTGACGTTGAAGAGGTGATAGTTGCACACAAGAGTTTGTTCAAGACCCACATAACGGGGAATGAGGAGAATGTGCGAGCATGCTCTCGATTAGAATTAATCTTATACTGTTTCCAACCATCTAAGAATCACCACCACGGCCATTACGCCCTCGTCTCCAACTGCTTCAACCCCCTCACTCCCGCAATATGTCCCCGTCCTCCTGGGCCCAACAAGGCAGTCAACGTCTCGCTAGTCGTCACCTTCGTCGGGTCCCAGTCACTCGGTAAACTCCCGTCGTCCCAGCTCCGGAGGACGTTGCCACCTAGGACACCCATGTGTTCGCGAGGGAAGATGTACAATCGTTCGAGGCGTCGGTCGCGCAGTTTGTTCTTGGGTAACATGCCAGAGACGGCGTGGCGGATGATCTGCGTTGCAGAGAAGGAGCAAACGTCGGTATTGGGTGCATGGGATGTGTGGGGAGGCAGGGATACAGAAAGAGAACCGACGTACCTCGTCCGGCTTCCGAATCATCATATCCTTATACGGCGTCTCCTTCAGTCCACCAGGGTACATCGAGTGCTTGCGGTACAACAACTGCTGGTCCTTCCTTCCCGTCACCTTCACCTTTCGCGAGTGCGAGACAATCACATAGTCTCCACAGTCGACTGACAAGTTCATGTAAGTCCAGGTAAGTAGTATTAGAGTGAAATGAGCGCACCACTAGGGTCATAGATAGGTTTGTGCTTTCCCATGAGCACGACAGCGATACGCTCGGCTAGTTTTCCGAGCACTCGCTCGCTCGCGTCGACGTGGTGCCATACACGAGCATAGGCGAGGGCAGTCTACAGGTCGTGGAGAAGCTGTCAGAATATTCGGGGGGATAAGCATGATATGACACCGACATTGCCTATGGACTGGGACATGGCCAGAAAGCTAGAGGTTGGAGGTGGTGGTGGTCGAGACTGCAGAAGCTTGACCGGAGAGGGTGACCGCGGCAAACGTTTAGCACAGCCACAAAAGGTGGTAAATTTGGGCAAAGTCATTCAGGCTTCCATGTAGCAGCAACATATTTTCTCTGGGTTTCCAGATACAACATTACAGACAGGGCATACGAGAGTACAAAAATTGAGGTGAAGCAGAGTTGATAATATGAGGTACGCTCTAGAACATCGTAATAGAGTGTTACAGTCATTAAACTCTAAAAGTTATAACCAGCGCCTCAGTTATCAAGCCAGAACCCGTTACGGAAGGGGAAGTCGTTGTCATCGCCTTTCCCACCCTTCTTGCCAGATCCCGAGGAGATGGAACCGGAGGAGCTAGCACCACGCGCGTAGTAGCGGTTCTGAAGAAAGGAGCTCATTCGAATCAGCAAACGAGACATCACACATGAAAGTATGAGGCACTAACACGTCCATAATCGTATCGGTTCCCACCGAACCTGTTCCCTCTGAAGTTGCTGCGGTTGTTTCCGCCATCAGAAGCAGCAGACGACGCAGCCGAACCTTCTTCACCGCCGAAGCGGTCCCCGTTACCAGAGGCTGCTGCTGCTGCGGCAGCGGAACCACCGGCAGCGGCGGCAGCGGCAGCAGCAGATCCTCCGTCGTCGTTACCGAACTATGAGAGAAATCCGTCAAAAGGATGTTTGGGAAGGAGAAATGGGCAGAATAGGACGTACACCGGGAGTGGGGGTAGCAGCCACGAATGCGGAGGCGGCGACGAGGACGAGAATTGGCTTGAGCTGCATCTTGGAAGATCTGAGAGTTGTGGGGGACGGGGTTCGATTGTAAGGTTGGAAAAGCTGCTGGAACTGACGATTACAAGGCAATAGGTCGAGGTTTATATACCCAGAGGAGAGGCACTGTAGGATGGAGAGTTTCGGGAGATGCCCAGGCTAATTTACGACTACCGGTCTGACTCTAAGAGAAAATGGACTCAGGCTGACGGCTCCGATGCAAGACGTTCAGAAGTGCCGAGATCCTTTCAAGCTCTCTTCAGTGGCCGTAGGAGTGAAGAGAGAGCAATAGTACTGACTTTGTACGTCTCGTTGAGCAGGGCGAAGCTCGCAACATACATACTGCACCAACATGTCTGATGTCGAAAAATGAACACGAACCTCTGTAAGGTAGATAGCGAATTCATCTTAATACCCGTCCACAAGGGCTTTCATTGTGCACAAGAAGATGCCAAACCGGTGAGATATTTCGGTGTCGTGGTCTCGTATGGACACGGCAAGTGAATCGCAGTCTGGACTCTGGAGCAGTTGACTGAGAGTGACATAGATTCAGCCTCTGGAATGCTGAGCAGAATCGAGCGAACTTGGTAGGAAAGAAATGAGGGCCAGACATATCGCGCACGGTCGAAGGCTAGTTGTTCTTGCGCAAATACGTTGGTACTTTTCTTCGCGGAGCTGTGAGCTAGCCATTGGCGTTGCATGAGACGACGTAGAGTTAGTCCAAGAGTCGAGCCTGAGTCGAGCCCAGTCGAATCGACTGACCATCATCAATCTTCAGTTACTGGCGCTCTATTGCGCTCGCTCTCTCCTTCTACCACCAGCCTCTCCAACTGTTCGTGGTCTGCGTCTGGAAATTCACAGTTGGTAGCCGGCCCACGGTCGAAACTACGATGAAAATAACAGCATTATGTCACATCTGGTCCCTGGACCCTGAGGCTCTCTTTGCGTTATTTGCTACTGCGAGTATCTTGAGACGGGTCGATAAATTGCTCTTTGATGATCGTGTTTGAGCTTTGTTAACGCTACGCCGTCGTCTGCTGACATCTCTTTTTATCGCAAAATGCAGGCACACTACCTCCCAGTGTGCAGGGCCGACGAAGGCCGACACACCTTGACCTTGTCCGAGTCTTGGCCAAGAGTCGGACCGCGACAACCACTCGTCGCTCGCGTCAAAGAGCCTCGTCGCAATCCCTTCCAATATGTGGTGCCAGATCGCAGGACCTTGTACTAAGCTAGCACACGCTCGGTCTGTGACCTTTGGCACAATCTCTCCTGCACCGGACATGGGCACCTCTCGAGGCATATACGCATGGATGAAACCCCGCACGAGTCCCCACCCCAGACACCAAGGCACGTCTGGTTTCATTGTCCCCACTCGCACTGATCAGCATGTGCAAGCCTTTAGATGCTGCAGGAGGACCGCGTAGTGCGCGTGTCGGAAGGGGCAAATCGTAAATTGCCTCAAGCGAGATTATTGTCCGCCCTGCTATGCGTCGCGCCTACCGCTGCAATGGTCGCCAAGAATCCGGTATTCTCGCAAAGGTATAAACCTGATTTCGTTCAGCTCAGTATCCCTCATCGATCCAATTATCTCCCCGTGTTGGCTTCTCCTTTCTCTTCAATGCAGCTCCCGTCCATCCTCGCTCTCGCTTTCGTGATTTTCGCCTCTTTCACCCAGGTTCTCGGGTTCCACGAGATCAGGTTCAGAAACAACTGCGCAACAAAGCGCTTCACTCCCAGATGGAAGGCTGGGTTCAGTGGAACGTCAAGTGGTCCATCACTCGCCCCCCAAACCACTTGGTCTAGTTTCGTCCCCGAGAAGGTGAGATTCGTTAGGCGCCGTTTCTAGGAGCACGCAGACTGAGCAGAACGTTCTCATTCTCAGTGGGTCGCTGGCCGCGCTTGGGGAGATGACGACAAGTGCAACAACGCTGACGGCACCGGTGAGTTTCACCTTTCTTCCACTAAGTAACCTGAACCGGAGCTCACGCCAAGCTTGACTGTAGGCTGCACCCTCTTCGAATGCACTTTCTCCAACTTCGGCTACAACAGTACAACATCTCCCTTGTGTCTGGCTTCAATGTTCGTTGTCTGATTGCCCCTTAGTTTGACATGAGCATCTCCTCTTACATCAGCGCTTCTTCCCCTCAGGTCGGAATGTCCTTCTCTTGGATCAACTCTGGTGCTGGGTGTCAAGGCGGCAAGCGATGGTACGTCGACCACGTCTACAGCCTTTGTCAACCTACCAACCTGCTCTCTCCCTTTGCAGCTCCACCGCTAGCTGCCTCGACACTGGAGGGTGGCTCCCTCCGGACAGCTGCAATGGCTGCCTCTCCCAGTGCAACACTGGCGGTGTTGACATGCTCGTTACCTTCTGTCCCTGAGCACAAACTTGACAAACTTAGTAACCCAAGCTCTTCTTCTCTCGGGCAGCCGATTTGGTGCATTAATTATACTGTAACACTGAGAATTTGATCTATATTCATCCTACCTGTAACCGCTCGGCGTTTGTGACGACGAAGGTGCTGCAAGTGTGCCATCCACGACGTTCTTGCTCAGACTGCGATCGACCGGTCATCTCAACGTTAATTCTCCCACTATGTCGAGTAGTGGGTTATCTCCGTCATTGAACCTACCAGAGCTAGCCTATGGAGGTTAATAATGTCAACTATTAAAGAAAAGATGTACATAGATTATAACGACTGTTTACATTACTTCGCGGCTACTTACACCGCCTGCCTCGCCAACGGGCCCACCCTCACCACCTCCCTCGCCCTTCTCATCACCTCCTTCTGCTTCACCGCGTCAGCACGCATCGCCTCCCTCTGCTTCTTCTCCATCTTCGTCTGGCAACACAGTTCAATGAGCATCACGATGTCACAACGCTCAGAATGACAGATAACTCACCTGAGCACCATGCTTCAACCGACAGATGACCGTCGACGCGTCACCCTTATTCATCTTGTCAATCTTCTTCTGCTTCTCCGGATCTCCAGCCTTGTTCAGCCGACGCGCAATAAACTCGAGCTGTTGCTTGGAGGCGGCGAAGCGGCGCCAGTTTGCGGAGCGGAGGAGACTGAGAGAAGGAAAGGAGTCAGTCGATGTGTTTCGCTAAGACAAGGGAAACGTACGCTGTGCACTCACCCAGCAACCATCGGCCCATGCACGACCTTCTTTCCCGCATACGTATCCGCCCCCAAAATCGCTTCATTCAGAGTCCTCGCAGTCAATATCTGTCTCTTCCTTAGATACGTCGGAGGCATCTTCAACGCCCGAGACGTAGCGAAGTCCATCGGAGCAGGGGTGTACACGGCACGGTACACGCATCCTTCATCTAATGCCCAACCAGGTGAGGTTCTATCAGGTTGCGGATGTTAGATGTAAGAACTCACCATCAGCCTCCCCCTTCTCCTCCTCAGTAGTTGGTTTAACGCGCTCGATCTTGATATGACCCTTTCCCAAACACTCAAGGACAAAGGTGCCCTCCGCACATGGGACCCACGCGTTCCTACTCAGCCTCGTGATGTGCATCTGCCCTGCGCCTCCTTCGCCAAAGCCATCCCGAGCAAGGACCTCAGGGTCGTCGTAGTCGATGTAACTGATCCCTGTTGGAGCGGGAATCTCGGAGTGCGTGGACAGAAGGCTCTTGGGTGGATCGTCTTCGGTGAGCGGGGGGGCTGCTTCGTTGACACGCTGTTCCAAAGATTCCAGACATTCGTCTGTGAGGTAGAGTCAGATCCGGTAAAGAAGCAGACGAAGCAAAGTTGGCAGCCAAAGCAGCCTCTGAAAAGTATCCACAGAACACCACGTACTGGTGATATCCACATCCCCCGGATCCAGTCCAAACAGTGTAGGAGTCGAGATAATCCCCGACACGCGCGTATTACTCTCCACGAAATCGATGATATGACAGTCGGTCTTGCCCGTGTTCGCTGAGAGACGCATGCCTCGACCAATCTGTTTGCGACATCAGAAAACGGACAGGGGAGGAGAGCAGAACTAGGGGGAGAGTAGGTAGGACGTACCATTTGGGCGAAGACGTTCTTAGACCGAGTGGGCCGAGCGAGCACCACACAGTCAATGTTGGGTATATCCGCCCCCTCCGTGAGGATCGCTGGAAGTACCAAATCAGGATCCACCTCGGCTGGAACTGGAGCGCGCCACATACCACAGTTAATCAACACCGGGAACTTCCCATCCCTGAAATCCTGTATCAGCTGCTTTCTCTCCTGGAGGGGTGTCCCAGCGTAGACGTATCGCGCGTCGACCTCGAAGGCAGCGAACATCTGCGTGAGGTTCCGGACGTGGGCGACGTTGACGCAGAATACGAGGGTGGATTTGCGTTCCTCTGGTAACAACGTTGGTCAGTTTTTGGAACACAGGTAGAGACAGATAGTTGGCAGACGAACTAGCGCGGTCATGCCAGGCTTGAACGACGAGCTGGTTGATCATAGGCGTGTCGATGACTTGCGCGAGACTCGTCGCGTTGAAGTCGCCTGTGCGGGAGTTGACGGTGACTCCGCGCAAGTCGATGTCAGCCTTGACTGTGGTGAACTTGACTGGGCAGAGCCTAGCGTGGACTTCGAGTAAACTCTAAGCTGAGATAACTGGGAGGTTGACCATGCTCACCATTCCTCCTTGATCATCTCAAGAAAGTCGCGGTGGTAGACTATCTCTGAGAACACCGAACCGAGGGCGAGACCGTCGTGTCGGCTGAACGTTGCTGAGAAGCCGATGATGGGAATTTTGGAGGGGAGAGTTGCGGAGGGCTCGGTTTCGCCGTCATTGTCTGGGCTCCTGATTTCTGGATCGAAGTGTGAGAGAATGCGGCGATATCTATGGAGGTGAACACGTTAGAGGCTGGTCAAGAAAATGCGCGAAAGTGGGTACTCACGAGGGAGCAGCGGCATGATGCGCCTCATCCACGATAACAGCCTTAAACCCGCGAGGATTAAACTTCGCCAGCCTCTCCCCTTGCAAAAGCGTCTGGTACGTCGCTACCGTGCTACAAACACCATTCAGTCAGAAGCATATTCGTCAAATGAAGACCAAAAGCACATACACGTCAGCCAACCCAGATGCCTTATGCTTCACCCCCTGCTCAATCTCCACCGTCCAGTCAGGAAACAATCTGCTCGCCTGACTGGCAGACTGCCTGGCCAGTTCCACGCTGTTCACGATGATCAAAGTGCGCGTCGCGTCTGGATTCTCCTTTGGCGGCCTGAGTCGAGAGATCAAGGAGACGAATACGACGGTTTTGCCGGAGCCAGTTGGTAGAGAGACGCCGATACGCGTCACACCTTGAGCGAGTTTGGAGGTGCAGACGCTAAGGCATGTTTCTTGGTATGGTCTGAGTTGGACTGGTGCATTATTGGATATGGGTGGTGGTACGGAGCTAGCTAGGCGCGCCGGTGTGAGAAGAGAGATAGAAGTGGTGGAAAAGAGCGGTCGCCGTAAGAATGGGCGCGTCCATAGCATTTGCAGGCTACATAAACTGTTGCCTGGTGAGAGGTGGAAAGAAAGTGGTATGCGATCACCCTCATCATTGCGGCTTCGTCCTGCCCACCATCTTCTCAGCGCTACCAATCCAACGCTATTGCTACACGAATTCTCGATGGATGTGTTCTACCCATGTTACTGCTCGCAACCTTTGAACGTACGTTCTGGACAGAACAACTTACCGACGTCCACGGACGTTGCACGGAGAAAGCCTTGGTACTCGGTTTCGCCTCCCAAACTCAAGCAACAGTCAGCCTGCTCAGCGTTCGGCAAGGTTGCGCACGCCTTCCAAACAGGACGTCCATCGTTTCACCAACCTTCTTACTCGGGCGCAAAGTACTACCCAATCGGCCCCGACGTCGCCTTCATTCTTTCGGGCCTTTCAAGATCGCCGTCGCACTGCGGAAACCCAGGCGCTCTTGCCCCTTCTAGGAGGTTGGAGGTCATTTCTGACTAGGCTGATACGCCTCATAGTCGGTCCCCGTCTATGCTTCCTGTCAGAATACCTCTCTCCTCGGTGATTCGCTGCCCCGAGGCCGTCAAGTCGCTTGGGGGGAGCGGTATAAGAGCAGGCTCAGTATTTTACAGTATTTCTCAGCTCACATCCTCTTCACGCCGCACCAGTTCCCAAAGCTCTCATAAAATGTCTCGTCTAAGCCTCGCTATCCTGCTCCCCTTCGCTATCGCTCAGGTACGACGGGCTCTCTGGAGGGATTCGCCTCAAAATACTTCTACACGACACTGAGCACCCACGTCCCCTCCCAGATTGCGTTTGCCGCCAAGACGATCCCGTCCGCGTGGCTATCCAAGGGATGCTACAAGTACGTATGCGTCATGCTCCCCATACCCTCGTCGTCATTTTCAAAGTCAGTCTGACCCTACATCATCCACCAGGGAAACCACCGGCACCCGTCAGCTCCCAGAGGCATACCTCTCCGCTCCCGACATGACGCCAGAGAAATGCCACGACTTCTGCTCCGTGTACAACTTCCACTTTGCCGGCGTCGAATACGGGAAGGAATGCTGTAAGCACCCCATCCCTTTCTCTTTCTCTTTCTCACCGCGTTCGCTAATACGGATCTCTCGTCAGGGTGCGGCAAAGGCATCTCCTCCCCGCTCGAGTTCGACTTCTCCCTTCCGAGCAAATGCAACATGCCCTGCGCCGGCTCCTCACAAGAGACCTGCGGCGGTCCGTACTTGATTGATATCTACGAGAATCCTGCGCCTTTCGCCGGTCCGTTCATGAGCACTGGAGCGAATGGGTATATCTTCCCACAGTGTTACGTGTGAGTACCCTCTTCTCGTTGGCAGCTCAATCTCCGCCGTGCCTGGGTATGATATCCATGGCTAACGAAATACTTATCTATATAGCGATCAAGTATCCGACCGCGTCCTTCCCGTGCTCGCGAATGACCAAGCTAGTCCCGTCAGCGTCGATTTGTGCACTAAAGCCTGCAAAGCGAAGAACTTCCCGTATGCAGGGCTTGAGTACGGCGGCGAATGCTGTACGTCTTCCCTCCTGCCCTTCCTCGACATCTATCATAGCCCTGACCTCCGTTCATCACAACAGTCTGCGGCAACACCAAACCCAGCCCCTCCCTCAAGCGCCACTACACCGAGTGCGCGAAGATGGCGTGTGATGGGAACAAGAACGAGTACTGTGGTGGGGCTGATAGGATCTTGGTTTATGAGACTGTTTCGGAGAGTGCGTGGGCGACGGGTGGGGTTTTGGTCAGGGTCACTGAGTGAAGAATGGGCGAAGCTACTAGACCGGAGCTCACCGCGTTCGCATTCCTTTTTTTTTTTTTGCTACTTCGGTCACCATCACGGTTACATGAATCTATGGTATTCTTTTTGCTAATGCTGGAAGATGTCTGTGGGCATTGTGTACGCATGCGTGTCACCCGTGTTGATTCACTACCTGCTCAGCCGTCCAAATCCTCCTTCCGTTTCCACTGTATCCCAAAAACTAACTTCTAGGCTTGATGGTTCCATGGAACCACTAGCACTACGGAGTGCTACTGGTACGTGTGTCACCACACTTCCACAGATTAACGTACTGATATGCGGCACTGCCGTCGTGTCAACAGTTAGCGGTTGGCGGCTAGCTAGGATAGCCTACCGGCGAGTAAGAGAGGATGTTTCCTCCCGATTTTTTAGCCGTTACAGTCGCGGTGCATGTGGATACTACCTATCGTCGACTGTCAAGGTTTCTCGGATCCCTTCGCTTGTTTCGCTTGTCTCTGCCTGAGTGTACGTAAGATATATAGCACGTATGAATACTCAATATGAGTCTATCTCAAGCTTTTTGCCCGCGTCGGTAGCATCTCGGCGCCATGCAGAGTCCGGTGCCGGTCGTTATGCTCTCGGTTTCAACAGGCGTTGCAGAGCCCTCGATGAGAGCATTCCATCCACGGCTTGAGTCCTGCTGCAGCCTCTGCTACGTGGCCAAGTCAGCATCCACCGCGTCTTGGGTCGACATCTACCAACGTGCGATGTAAGAACATACTCGGGTGAAAAAGCTCGAGGCATAGTAATACCGTGCAAAGGCTGTTCGGAACAACCTCGACGTCGAGTCCTCGAGGTGCTGTCTCTCGAATCTATGTGGGTACCGTTCCAAGTACGAATTCAAATCCGACTCGGCGTGGACCAAGACGAAGCTAAGATATATAAGGCACTACAGTACGTACATACGCACTATAAAGAGTCTGTTTGTTAGTGCTCTTAAGTTATACGTTCAAGTTACCAAGGCTTGACAATTGTAGCAAGTTGGATCATGTCGGCGAAGACCCCTCTAGAAATCATTCCCTACCCTCTTCGTTATGAAGAAGGAGTCTGATAATATCTCTGGGCCCTATGTTGAACATGCAACATCGCTTAATCACAGGCAGCTTCGGGGACACTCTTTCACCCATGATACAAGTTCGCCCAGGAGATGTGATTCTCGATAACGGATGTGGCACAGGTGAGCGTCGATTCTTTAAAGTTCTTGGCACCGCACTCATGAATTATCTACAGGAGTCTGGGCGCAATCTCTCAACGCCCAGCTGCTTGGTTCTGGATCCAGCCTCGTCCAGTTTATCTGTGCCGATCTCCACAAAGACGGCTCCTCCGACTCGACGTCGAAATCACATCCCCCAACCAACATCCACTTCGAAACCCACTCCGTTCTCTCCCTCCCAGCTACCTGGACCACAGTAGTCCATCAGCGCCTCATGCAAATCTGCCTCAGCCGATCCGAATGGCCCACCGTCATCTCCGAAATCTACCGCGTCTTGAAACCCGGCGGCTGGATCCAACTCGTCGAGGCGGACTTTCCTTCCGGTATCACGCAGGAGTTCCGGGACGTCGCACCGGCGACGACGGAGCTGCTCGGGTTATTGCAGGAGACGCTGTTCACGCCGTTCGATAGGATTTGGGATACGAGAGCGTCGCTGCCGGGTCTCATTGAGGATGCGGGGTTCGAGCGTCTGTTGCTTGACGAGAGAATATTCGGTATGGAAGGGGCTGTTGGGGGAAGATCGACGGGGAACCTCGAGGAGCTAGATGGGCTCGAGGCATCGATGCTGGCTGACTTTGCGCTAGATAATATGGTTAAGGGTTTGGAAAGCATTAAGGGTAGATCTGAACAGGAGGGAGAGGATCTGGCGCGGTTGATGGAGCTGTGTAAGGGGAAGTGGAAGGATGTGGAGAAGGGAGAGCCGCGGCTTGGGGCGAGGTGGCACACGTATTGCGCGCAGAAGCCTCTTTGATATAGGTTTTGTTTGATTTTTGGGCTGTATACAGAGGTTACGGCTAGAGTACTGCCTTTGTATCACTTGATTTTCGTCTAGAGTATTATTACTGAGAGAAAAGAGGCAGAACGATCCTGGACCGTGTGAACGGGTCGCGTCAATTTGACGAGGTTTGCAGAAACGTAACCGCGTGCAGCTCTCTTCACAACCGCCATGATGTTCTGCTCATCGTTCGGAACGATGAGCTGGTACCCTCTTCTTCCAATGCAATACAATGAAAGGAGAAGAAACTTTCGCTCTTCGATGCATAGAACCCAGGACACCTAGAAAGTGATGAAATGGGTGTATCATGAAACTGTGTCTATCCACATGTATGCCATCAGACATACGTACTCGAAGCTAACACCGCCCAACGTCAGCCTGACGACCTGCAACATTGGTGAGTACTGTCCACCTACATGTCTACGGATAGGGCCGTTTGGAGGCATCGGAAGCCTTCGAGATCCCCGCGAGAATCGTGCTTCTCATCTTCCTGATCGTACGGGTGCGATGTAGCTCGGCTCGCAAAGATGCGTTCAGTGTCAATATACCTTCGGTCGATGCACGTCAGAGGAGCTTTGCCTTCTTCAGATCCCCCGCGTCTAGAGACAGCTATAAAGCTAGCAAAAGTTCCCACGTTTGTGTTTCTACCCTTTCGCCCCACTAGCTCTTTCAACCTACTAAAACATGAATTTGAAGTTGACACCGTTGGTACCCTTCGCTCTGGCTCAGGTACGTTCGTTTTTGCAACAATTTCTCGAGAGTATACACCCATCATCCCTTTCAGCTTGCAGCTGCAGTCTCCACCGTCCCCAGTCAGTCTTGGACGAGTCTCGGTTGCTACAAGTTCGTCTTTACCTCTAGGCCTGCCATTCGCGTCCTACGAGTCTCTCATCTTGTATCCCTCTCCAGAGACGAATCTACCGCCCGTAAACTCGACCTCGCCCGCCAATCCAGCACCCGCATGACGGTCAAGAGATGTCAAGCCTTCTGCTCAGCCCAGCACTACACCCTCGCCGGTGTCGAATACGGCGGCGAGTGCTGTGAGTCACCTTTCCCACCTCCCACCCACCTCCACCCGATCGGCTGTTAATGCGATTGGCAATGTAGGGTGCGACCACAAGCTGCGCTCTCCCGACGACAAGGTCCCCAGATCCACCTGCAACCAGCCTTGCTCCGGCAACAAGAAGGAGAAATGCGGCGGAGCGAACCTCATCGAGGTGTTTTACACCCCTGCGCATGTCGCTGATGGGCCATTTGTCCGTCCTGGTGCGAATGGGTATGTTGTCGTCGAGTGCAGGAGGTTCGTTTGTCATCTTCCTTTCTTTCCTCCTTCCTTGTACTGACTGTACCCCAACAGCGACGCCGTAGCGAACCGCACGCTCCCCGTCCTCGCTACCGACCTCGCTAAACCCGTCGAGATGTCCTCCTGTACCAAAGCTTGCAAAGCCGGAGGATACACGTTTGCCGGTGTCGAGTTCGGCGCTGAGTGCTGTACGTCATCTCCCTCTGCTCTTCTCTTCATTACTCCCCTCTCTTGTTGTCCTTTGTTTTAAGGCCACTCACTGATCGTGTTATTCTTTTCTTTTCTCAGTCTGTGGCAACGAGCTGAGCCCCTCCAGCCGCGTGGTGGACTGGGACGACTGCTTCGATGTGCCGTGCGAGGGGGATAGGAAGGAGGTTTGTGGAGGGCCGGATAGGCTGTTGGTGTATGCTAAGAGTCAATTCTGAGCTGTCTAGTGAGATTTGCGGCATGGACTGTTGTATCGTACACTCTGAGCAGCGTTGCTCAATGTCATTCGAAGTCGCCTTTTCTACGAGGACTGTAAGAATAACGCGTGAAGGAGCTGAAGTCGGCGTCCGGTACGGTGGTGCTCAGAGTCTGGCATTGTGGGTACGAAGTACAAGCGTCTACAGCCGAGTGTCGCTTTGAGTCTGAACACAAAGAGCGCTTTGTCGTATTAGTCCCATTCTGTCGAGGCGCCAACGAGCTCAGGCGCACTGCGCGGTGCCACCGATTCTGCCACCGATTCTGAAAAGATACCGCCATGTTCCCCAAGGATCCCACCTTTATAAATTACCGCCTTTCACACCCGTATCCTAATCATATCCCGCGGCTCTGGTAGTTGAATTTCTCGCAAGCTACGCTCTTTGGGGTTTATCCAGCTGGCTGGCAGTCGCCATGGCTGCTCGTTCAGCACGTACCCGACGGTGAGAAACAAATCTTCTATGCATATCATTGCGCGAGAGCTCCTCCACTGACAAATACTACAGCTCGTTCAATCCAGTCCGAATGCAAACACGTACAGCTGGTTCTGTGCGGCTACCATACCACCTCCCCCTGGAAGTCCTGGACAAGATCATATCATTCACCGACCCTGCTCCCGCTCTCGGCACCGACGGTTTCGAGCTCGACTCCGAGCACAAATGCCTGAAGGAGTGCTGGCTCGCACTATCCAAAGTAAACAGGCACTGCCGGCGCAGAGTCCTCACCAAGCTCTTCTCCAGCAACACAATCGCTTACGCGCTCTCGCATGACGAGGATCGGGAGTACGGCCTCGTTGACACGCCTCGCGCCTCCACCGTGGCCTTCTGCTCCGCCGTCGTGGACGGCGATCCCGCCGCCATGAACTTTGCGCAGAATTTTATCAAGACGTGCACGATATGCACCTACGAGGTCGAACTTGGACCGTGCTGGGGTGAGTCGATAACGGAGGAATGGTACGTCTAAGCCATCGGGCGCATGCGAAACCTCGAGACCCTCGTTATCGAGGGCCACGACCAGTGGAGATCCGACCTGTCCGAGTTTGTAGTCGCCGGTCTTCTACAAACTTTTCGGCACCTTCCCAACCTCACGCGCCTCCGCGTTACGGACGAGCAAATCGCGGGAAGGTTGGTGGCTCGCCTCATGATCTACGACGTCCCTTGCGCGCCACTTCAGGACATGGCGTCGAGGTTAACGAAGCTCAAATTGCATAAACCATACACCTGTGGAAGGCTTCTTCACTTCAGGTAATTCGATAGCGACTCGGACAAGTTGGGCAAGGCCCAGGGGAAGCTCGACCACACCGTCGTGACATCCCCCAACCCCAACCTCGTCCCGCTGTTCAGCAACCTGCAGTCCGTATCGTTCACCGGCGGAGCTACCCCCATCGCCTCTCTATTCATACAAACAGCATTCCAACATCCAACATGGTGCGCGCAGTTGCAAGAAGTCGACTTCAGCCTAGTTCCATACTGCGACATGGAAGAATTGGTCGAACTGGTCAAGTTTTTCAACATTGCCACTGGACTCACTTCGCTGTGCATCCGCAGGACGGACGCAGGGAAGGATACAGTCAAACCCAAAGAACAGACACTCGCCTTTGAGAAACTCGAACCAGAGGCGTTGCCTATCCTCATCACTCTCGTTGCGACCCCTCATGACTGCTCCGTCATCGTCATTGGCCGCCCTTGAGTGCGGAACCTTGGCTTCGATTCGAGTCCTGATGACGAGTTCAACTGGCCGTTTGTATGGTCTTCGTTGATATGTGGACCGACGTCCTTACAATTCCTTCGCATCGACGCCGTGACATACGAGCGTTTGTTCAAGACCAGTACGCACACGGTCCTGGACTCAGATGACGAGAAGGACGTTCTGCGCAAACCACTACCAATAGAAGTAGAGAGCTTGGTGCTGTACAACGCCTCTCAGGTGATCGACTTCGAGACTCTGTACAACAGTTGCTACGAGGCAAAGGGATACGACGTACGTTCAACATTTCATGCACCGCAGTGCACATCCGGCTCACTGAGATGCTGTTGGTTTTTTAGACCACTCATCTGGAGAAACTCCTGCGTCTTACCAACGACAGTATCGCTCTCAAGCACGTCCGACTGGAATTCCTCTGTTCCCAATGGTGGGACCTCGTCTACCAGCAATCTCTCGTGGTTCACTACCTCTCCCATGCGTTCCCCAGTGCATGTCGGATTCAAGTCGCCCGATGGATCGAGTGGAGACTAGATGCGAACGAAGGCAGATGGGCGCCTGTACTATACTCAGACGAGGAGCAGGGAAGCGGAGTCGAGTCGTTACAAGAGTTTCGGTGTGTGCTGAGTAGCGAACAGCTCGACGATAAGAACACCTCCGCGTTCGAAGTCAGGGACCATGAGGGATTTTTGCAGGGGTTGGGATGAAGATGATCCGGGGACGACTTGGATTGAAGAGACTGGCGAGACGCATGGTAGATCCAAAGTGGATCCGATTTTGACAAAGTACTCTATGACAAAGTACTCTACTGTACACATCGCTATAAATACACATGAGTTATTTTCGACGATCTATCGAGGTGAACTGGAAGGCTCCTGAATCAAGCAAAGTTGGTCCCTTTACTTGAGCAGCTCAGCGATCTTCTCAGCGATAGACTTCGCAGACGCGGGGTTCTGGCCAGTGACGAGGTGTCCGTCGACGACGACATGGACCTGCAACAAACATCGGATGGTTAACATCGCCCGCTCGCTAGACAGATGTAGAGAGAAACTACGCACCCCCCAAGGCTCAGCAGCCTTCTCGTACTTTCCACCAAGACCCGAGATCTTATCCTCGAGCGAGAAAGGAATAGCATCGACCATTTTCACCTGCTCCTCCTCGACGTTCGAGAAGCCCGTGAATCGCTTGCCTGCGAAGATGGACTTGCCCGACGCGTCGACGGCTTGGACGAGAGCGGCAGGGCCGTGACACACTGCAGCAGTGATCTTGCCAGCTTGGTAGAACTACAAAGAATTGCGATCAGGTCTGATGCGTGGATGAAGGAAGGGCAGTGATGATGCGTACCTCAGAGGCCAATTTCGCGTTGTCAGCGTCGACGGGGAGATCGATGACAGGGCCGTGTCCACCGACGTAAAAGATCGCATCGTAGTCTGCAGCCTTCACCTCCGAGAGCTTCTTCGCATTCTTCAGCTTCTCGATAACAACGGGGTCAGAGAGGAAGCCAGCGTCGTCTTGGAACATCTATGTCAGCCCATCGAGATCAGCAATCCGTACTATGCGAGGATAGCAATGGTGCTCACCTTAACGCTGCCCTCGTCGACGGGCGGGTTAGATCCCTTGGGCGAGGCGAATGTCAGGTCATAGTGAGGGGAGAGGACGTTGTACGGGTGTGCGGCTTCGGGGAGGTACCAGCCGGTCTGACCGCCCTTGAGGGTCTTGTCGCAGGAAGTGAAGATGAAGAGGACTTTCTTCTGTGTCATTTCGATGGAGTTTGGGAAAGTTGTAAGAGGCAAGTCGGTGGGAGTAAGGATGTGAGAAAAATTATGGGCAAGAGCAGAGAGTCTTTATAGTGTCAGCCATAGCGATTACATCACTGTTTAGCCCAGTTGATCAGATAAAGCGTGGTGGGAGGAGTAGTAAGCTCGTTCGGCGTCCGTCGGTGGAGTTAGTTACTCAGCTATTGTCGGCCACTCTATACTACCCGTAGGTCACTCATATCATCCAGGAGGCTCTACAAGATATTCGCTTGTGCGTGTTAGCGAACTGCATGAGAATGAGTGACTAACAACACTAGTGTGCCTAATCCTAACGTAGTCATTGCCGAAGTTCTGATAACTTACCCAAGACGTAAAGCAACATCATCGACTAGTCCGAGTCGGGAGTCCATTGCAACAGCGAGATGAAATGGCTATTCCATTCCTTTCCAGCCAGGCAGGCTTAACGGCCGACCAGGGGCATGTAAAAGTGATATACAACGGATGTGACTCCAGGTAAAACGACAAAGTACAAACAGAAACTCGAGAAACCAAGGTGAACCTACGGGAATATAAGCCACTATACAGCGAAGTAGCAGTGTTTTGGAGGGGGTAAATGCAGCAAAACAAGCGAATACATAGATAGCACGGGATGGGATGGGATGGATGTGGGGAGGGAGAGTCCGGGTAGGATTGTAGGAAGTTCGGTAACAGAAATCGAAGTCAAGGTGCAGCCTGGAGGATGCCCACAGTGAGTGCGCAGGTTTTGGGCGATTAGATAAGTAATAAAAAGGTGTTTATCGGCGAGGAGTAAACGTCAGTCGCGACTCGTTGTTCTGGAACTCCAGGTGATTGGTGGCCCCAGGACGTCGTCTCGGGCCATACATCACGTCTACAAAAGCCGCCAGTCAGCCCAAAGCCTAATCAAAGACAAGACAAAGAAAAGAACGCACCGATTGGTGACCGGAAGTTATGCACCATCGGGTTCACTGCGTTATGCCGCGACAAGTTGTTCTCCGTCAGCTGCCCCGATGTCGTGCCCTTGGTCGTCTGCCTCGAGAGCCGCCCTGGAGGCTGAAGCTGCTGTTGCTGCATCGGCGGCAGCGTGCCCATCTCCAATGCCGACTCGCCTCGCCTGTTTGGCCGCAATGGCATATCTGACCCATAAGTCGTCGGCACCACTCCAGGCTGCAACTGCGCATGCGTCGGCGCCGGCGCGCTCTGCGTATCCAGCACCTCCTCTCCGTCCGTATGTCCGCCCTCAACCTTCCACCGCGGCTGACCCTTCGCAGAAGGACTCCAATCCGTGGTCTGGTTCAGAATGCGCGTATCCAAGTTGACCTGCTGCGTCAAGACACCGCCGCTCGGGTTTCTCTGCGTCATGTACTGTTGCTGGTGTTGGTTCTTAGAGATATGGCCACGAGCATGCGATAATTGATCGTCGTCGTCAATGAGATACGCGGCGGTTCGAGGGTCGGCGGCGTCTTGCCATGTAGCAACAGAGGGCGAGCTGCCGTGTTGAGACGTCGTCGCGAACTGGTTGAGTCGGATGTTGCCTTGCTTCTGATCTCGAATTGCCATCTCGCCTTCGATAGACCTGGGGAAGAAGATCTGTGGAGGTATTCGGTGAGCATAGATACCTACGGTGGTACGGTAAGCCGACGTACGACAAGCGTGATCCCAGAAGATGTTGCACAGCCGAACGCCGCTAACATCGCTAGTATATCTGCAAGTCAAATGTCAGCCATTGTTTGTCGAGCCGCGACACACGTTGAAGAAGCCGTGAAAAGTGTTCGAGTTGTTAAGCCCGATTAGGGTTGGGTGGGACTGAACGTGATGCTCTTACCTGTCCAGAGCGCACTCTCATTAACATGCTGATGCGGCCGTATCCCATCCACACCCAGGATGAGCAGAGGCACAGTGAACAAGAATCGCAGGCCGATCCTCATAGTCTATTGGCGAAGAAATGGGAAAACGGTTGCATCAGTCAGTTTGTTGTTAGACGCGTCGACAGCAGAGTCGGGGCGACGGATGCGATGCACATCGTGATGAAACTCGGCGAAAGATAGCATGACATACATTCAGCTCATGGAACTTTGTGAGGCGGATGATGGTGTTCGTGTCGACGTTGTCTTCCCTCTGGTGACAAAAACAATGCAAGTCAGATAGCCATTCAAACTTTATTGACAGTGTGATCTCTCGCTCACCAAGCTGTCCAAGAAGGCCGGGAACGCCCATCTAAGCAGCAGAAGAAGGCGCGGGTCAGTAGTTGCCGGTTCACCATAAAGACTTTCGCAGGCGACTCACAGAATGGGGATGAACCAAAGCGTCAAGGATAAGCTCCCGAGACTCCCAGCCAAAAATGTGTAGGCTTCGTTCTAAGATTGGAATGTGAGCTCAAGAATGGCGGACGGCAAATACAGCTGCAAGATATAAAGTGTCCTCATGACTCTCCTCAGGCACCAACTCGGCAAGCCCAAGTCAATCGACAGAAAGAGTAGGGATTCTCCGGATCATAGTCGTAACTTTAGGATGAGTAACGAAGTGCATACCTTCAGGTGATCATCCCTAGTGAAGATGGTGACCAGCGGCATGTACAAAACCGCGGTTGTCGATCCGACGAGCCATGTTCGGAAGTATAGACTTTTGAACCAGTCTTGCTGTGCGGATCCGGCGTTAACAAGGAAGAGCCAGAAGCATAGCTCTATACAGATAGAGAGAGGAAGAGATTGTGAGCCAAGGTTCAGCCAACTGGCACTCGGTGCTGACCTTCGAGATGCGTCACCCTGGAGAAGAAACGATATCAGAGAGGCCCAGGCACCAAAGAGAAGCATACGCACATTTCGAGACTCCATCCAACAGAGAAACATAGCATAAGAGGAAAAATCGCTGCTTGAGACGGTTGGTCCCAAAGATTGTACGGCGTTGGAATAACTGTCGAATGCCGTCAGAGACCCCTATATACGCCTGGATGACGCTAACAAGCTACTCACTACCGTGGCCCTCCATGAGTATGTATCCATTCTGGTACTTGATGATCGTGAATCCCAGCGCGAACGTGAATATCAGCGGTAAGCTGAGTAGATACGAATACTGTTGGAGTAACGCAGGGCGATGAGCACGCGAGTGAAATACTGAGCCGAGAGGTGGTGCAGCCAAGGCCATCGGCGCTGTTTCGGATACTGACCGTCATGACCCGCTTGAACGCTCCATTGTACGGCCCATTATTCCACCTGTCACAAGAAAACATGAGCAACGCAAATCTGGGGTAGATGGCGTGCAGACACTCACCTCAGGCACTTGAACCGGTCAAATTTCCAGAGGTGGTAGAATAGGAACGCGCCTAGCTGTAGGGATCGGAAGTCGATGATTCCAGGGAAGGAAGGTGGGAATTAGCGCTTGATGGAGCTACATGTCCAGCAATAGGATGGCGTACCATGCTTGTAAATATAGTCCACACGAGAAATGTGGACGGTGAGGTGTGCGACATGACGGGCGAAGTCAGATGCTGCCTCCTTCAACACTGACGGTGCTGGACTGAGGGCAAGGCTAGAGAAAGGGAGAAAAGGAACGAGGGTTGGTTGATGGCGGATGGCAGACGAGATGGGAGACGGAGAGAAGGTTTCAAGAGCGATGATACAGCTGGCGAGCCACACTCTCTCGGCGGCATTCCTGGCGCTTGATGGAATCCATAACGAAACATCTTTCAATTATTATTGGAGGCGGCAACTCGACGCGACTGACGAGATTGTCGGTTTGTTATGATGTCCAGGCCCCGATTGAAATAGGCTGTACCACGAGAGCGTGGCATGGCAGCACGCGGGCCTGGTGCTCTATGGTGCCTTTATGGAGAAAGCCGAGCCCAGGCTCCTGGAAGTCTGTAAGAGTAGAGTTCGTACTCCTCCTGTGAGAACATCCGGGATACGTTTGCTGTTTTCCTAACCGGTGAACTACCAACAGTGTTTGGTTATCCAGAAGATCCGGGTAAGAGGGCGAATGTGGGAGTGTCACAGGGGCAAGGCAAGGGGTCAGCTTGGCGTTTGAACTCTGATCGTTTCGTGATCGATCTGTCCTCCAAACCGCCACCATCCTCACCTCGTCCTCTCAAAATTTCACACGCAGCATAATCTAATCTCCAGCTAGCAACAATGTCCAAGCCAACCACCGAAGACAACGACGAGTTACTGCTTTCATGCAGATACGGAGACTTGGACGATCTAAAAGCCTACGTCGACAAGTTCGGCGCCGATTCTCTGTCAGAGATTCGGGATGATAACGGCAACACCATTCTGCATATGACTTCCGCCAACGGGCACATAGGTGAGCGCAATTGCGCATCGTACCGTGGAAATCTGACACAGGAAAGACGTCTCTTCTTTGCCTTAAGATGTCCTGGATTACCTGCTGCCGCTCGTAGATTCCAATTTGCTCTCCGTGCAAAATCACGCCCGGTCGACGGCGCTCCATTGGGCTGTGCTCAATCAACACCTCGACACCGCGAAAAAGCTCGTCGGGCTCCAGCCAGGGCCAGGCGTCAACTTGATAGACATCCAAAACGCGAAAGGGAGATCTCCATTGACGGAGGCGGAGTTGGCGGGCTGGAACGAGGGCGCTGCTTGGTTGGTGGAGAAGATGAACTTGAACACTGGTGCGGAGGGTGAGGCGACGGCTGAGGATGAGCAAGACGTGCCTGACACCAAGGCGGATGTGGAGGTTGAGATAAAGGACGCGGAGGGTAGAATCGCTCGGGCGAAGATCAGTGGTGAGTCTGGTCGCTGCAGAGTGCCTACGTTTTGTCTGCTCACACTGGCTCTCTTTCAGACTCTGGGTAGTAGCTTGCTAGATGTTCTTCATCGCTTCGCCTCTTCATTCGTTAGTCGAGGATAATGCAATACTATGTACATTCGGAAAGCCAATGCGAGTTTGTCAGAGGATGCATGATATTTCGTGTCATCCTCGCGTCCTTTCGACCTGTGTCAAGACCATCGTTCCACATCATTCCCAGATCGCCCGTGTACACTCGGAATCGCCTGAACGAGCTGTCTATCTTGTCACCTCCGAACTTACTTCAGTCCCAAGGAAAAGCTTTCACCAGCTCTTTCACCGTAAAAACCATATTCCTCGTCTTCTTCGCCAGAAGCATCCTTGTCGCCGCAAGAAGCCCAGTCTTCCTCCACTGCAACAGCGCCTGTTCCCATTGGACCGTCATCTCCCGCGACACGCTCCTCGTTTGAAGCTATAACCTGCGATGAGTAATTCTCGTCGTCGTCACCAGAAGCGTCTTCTTCGCTCCATCGAAGGGAAGCATCGTCTTCCGCACCGGAAACGCCCATTCCAGCCAGAGGAGGTTGTTCCATCGCAACAGGATCCACTTCCAAAGCTTCTGCGTGCGTAGTATGCTCTTCATCTTCCTCGCCGTCCCCGCTGGGAGAATTGCCTGCTTCACAAGAACCGTCGTACCCATCGTCGTCACTGAGCCCCTCTTTTTCCTCGTCAGGACCCTCGTCGTTCTCGCCAAAGTCGGTTACCTCGCCCTGCTCGTAAATTCTTGCATACCTCTCCTTATACCCCAGTCCCTCTAGAAACCCCTCGTAGTCCCTCACTGAGAATCCTGTGCCAGAGGTGTACTCATGTGCGAGCTGTTCACTCGCCAAGAGGGCCCGGAATTCATGGAACGTCTCGAGTCCGGTCCCTTCCGTTCTTCGTCGGAGTACAGCACAGGCGACCACCTTCCTTCCTTTGGCTTGAACCGCCATTCGATCCATTGGGCGATCTGGATCCGACGGGCGCTGAGAAATGCATTGGAAAGGTAGGTGGTGATCATAGAGTGCTGGGACTCTAGGTCCCACCAGGAGGTAAAGAGGTATTCGAGGCGGACATGGGTGAGCATAGTGCTGGTGTTGGCAATGCTAAACATATTGCCTAAGGGCTGAAATAAAATCAGTGCAGTGATCAGCACCAGCTCCGCATACACCGCAAATGAACAATAGTGAGAGCGGACGTACGTTGTGTAAACCCCCACGCGCGTCAACACTTTTGCAGGTTGAATTTGCTCAACTTCAGGAAAGTCGTACAAAATCAAGCTCTCCACGTCCAGTGTCAACCTTCCGAACCTTGGGCCGTATCTGTTGCTGTTCAAACGGTACCAGCTGTACGTCTTGGCGTCGATGCCAAGCGATAGTAAGGGGTTCAGTGTGGAGTCCAACGAGCGACGGACGAAATGGAAGCCAGAAGCGCCAACATCATTTTTCGTTTCAAACGCAAGGCTTTGCAACCTGGGCTTATTCGACATGCTGTAGCACTCCTGCGCAGGTCCAGCGTAGCTTAAGCGGTAAGGCAATGAATTGATATGTAGCTGTTTGAACGCCTCTGTTGCTTCCTCGACCGTGATTGCAGTGCTTTTCCTGTCGATACGCAGCTTCCTGAGTCCGGTGGCAGCGTTTAGGAATTCGACCAGGTCCAAGGGCTCGTAGTCCGGACGCATGGAGAACTCGACCTCCCTCAAGTTCGCACACCAGATTCTTGCGCCCAACGCCATATGTATGAGTAGTGTGACTGTTAAACACGCGTACCCAGTGAGAGAAACGGAGGTGAGGTTTATGAACATCGGGAACGGCTGCATGCCGAAGTTGGTCTCCGAGTGGTCAGTTGAGCGGTCAGAACACTCACTGTTCGTCTCTGGCGATTCCGGTTGGTACTGGACGTACTTCGGGTCCAGGCGTGGATCGAAATTTTTGGAGACAAGCACTTCGAACGTCGTCAAATTCGACGCCATCTCTTGAAGCTGCGTGAGAGGGGCAACGTGATGTTGCGTGCCAGGAGCATCGTGGACCATAAGGCGGGCTAACAGCTGTTCCGCGATCTTCTCATCTGTGACGCGAAGCTTCGTGAGGCAGGGGAGTTGTTGCAAGCTTACCAAAATACCGGCAGGTACGAATTTACCCAGGTTTAGTTCGGACCACGAGTCGGGGCTGTGATTCTCGATGATCAGGGTCTCGAGCACTTGCATGCAACTGATGAATTCCGCGAACCACGTCTCCGTTATGGGAGCCCCGTCCATAGCGCACGATCCTTCAACCGAGTACGTAGATATCGTGCACGTTTTGACATACGTCCTGGCAAATAAGGTAGCCGCCGGATCGCCATTAACGATGGCAGAGCAGAAGGCCACGGTGGATGCGCAGGTCATATCAGTGAGTGAGTCGTGCTTCCCGTCCATGTCAACTGCGTAAGCGATTGTGATGCTAGCAAAGAGCTTGGGAAGCATCATCTGCCTACAGTGTTTGTTTACTGTGGATAGTGCAAGCTGGTACTCCTTGCGGCATTGGTTCTCGGTGTCGAGGATTCCGGTGTCGGGATCAGGCTCAGTGAATGAGATGATCGGATCCAGAACTTCCAATGGGAGGTGGTACGACATCCGAAGAGAGTCAATCATAGGTGCGAGAAGTGTGCTCTGTTCTGAATAGCGTGGGCTAGATACTTGTTAGTGAAGGTTAGACGCAATGATACCTGCTCCATCTCTCACCGGGTACGTGCTCGACGGGCCATTGCGATTGGCGGCCAGAACTAACCGCTGTGGTTTCCGAGAAGCGCAGCTGGCAGAGCCGAAGGTTATGATCAGAGTATGGCCCAGGGTGTAAGGTGGGGGCATCTATATAGGAATGCGCAGAGTTCTTGTCGAACATGGTTTGTATCGCTCAACAATGGCAGGTGGCACACAGTGCAGTGCGGGCACGCGTGGAATGGAGCCCGTTTGGGGAGACAGATATTTTTTTGTTTGTGGATTCTATTGAAGTATAGAGCCTCTTCAAGCTGAAGTAACGCTTGTTGCCGCTATTTACACGCTCATACCCACCAGGGTTTGCGCTTGGGTGTTATGGAGGGCATTTGCTGGACGAGGTGGTGGTAGGAGGTCAGGTTGAGCGCATATTACGTAAGTACATCCAGCTAGCAAAGCAGTCATAAATCAAAACATCACAACCCTAAGTTGAGAGTAACTTATCACAAACCCTCTCCAGAATTTGTGCTCCTCCTTAATCCTCTCACCAACGATGTGGTCAGTACCCTCCCCAATCTGTCCACAATCCAGCCTTGATCACCTACACCCTCAGTCGCCCGTCTTACCTTCAATTTGCAACTCATCTACCGCATCTTAATACGCCTCGATAAACCTACGATGTCCTTGACACCAACAGTAAACACATTCTGAACGCGCAAGTATCCGTTCGCGCCCCATGCTGCAAGCAATGGTACGACTGCGCCGAGTGTCATGACGAAGCACAACCGCACGCACTAGGGAAGACGATGGAGATGGTGTTCATGTGCAAGAAGTGCCGCAAGGCTTTCAGGAAGGATATGGAAACGTACGAGGACAGCGACGAGTTCTGCCCGCACTGCGATAATCATTATGTACGTGACGCGCTTTGAACGTGTCCTGAGTACTCACTGACCTTTTGCCTGGCGCGATCTTAGGTGATCGAGGCGAAGACAGCTGCTCCGATGCTTGGTGTTGAAGGAGAGGACGCGAGGATGGATAACAGGTTCGTGTTGCTTGTTCGTGCCTACATGTTCACCAGGACTGACCGCTTGTGTTTTCCTGTGTCCTTAGAATGATCAGGGACGATCGAGTGAAGACGCAGACGCGGAATCTATGGGAGCCTACAGACGACGACTTTGCCGATGTGCTCGGGTGAGGTTGGCGGTTGAGCTTATTCTAGTCCCGTTTTCCTTTTGCTGCGACAACTTCGTATCAAGCCAAACCGTTATTGCGGTTTCTGCTTATTGTGGAACGCTTCTTTAGCCACTGATGCTGCGTTCTTTTTCGATTCATCTTTCTCGCACGCGGAGAGCGCTGCTATCTCGTGCTTTCATTCTCAAGTCTTCAGACGTGCCTTATAGAGCTGGTCATTCTTCCAGCACAAAATGTATCGCATTGAGCAGCAGTTCTTCCGTATCGAACACATCATTGCATCTGTTCCAGACCCAACAAGATGTTTACTACAATGTCGCCTGTGACGCGTACTAGCGTGAGATGGATTAGTAACTTCACCCGCTATACCTGCCCATTGTCATCAGCACAACGAGAGCAGTACCAAGAGCAAGGCGGAAGAGATGAGAGCTGTACTAGTACTGTAGTAGGTACAGTACAGTAGTGTGAAGCAGAAACGTGACCGCATCCAGCTCTCCTCAAGTCCTCCTTGATTCCTCCTACCAGCCAGTGCTGATCGCAGTGTTCCCTTCGTCTCAATTATACCATCGATCTTGCACAATCTTCGTCTGATAACCAACGCTGGAGCTTCTCCCAAATAAATACGATACATTATCACCTTGAATCGGACAGAAGGTGCTAGCAGGCGTTATGGCGATCAGGACGGGCCCAGAAGCTGAACCACCGTCTCAATGTTAGCTGCCTGACGACCTGAATCTCGGACTCGGAGGACCTCAGTCACTCAATAGCACACTACAGCATTGCTTCCCTGCGTGGTCGCAACCATGTCTACCACAGAGCAAGGCGCGGTACAGGGGTGCGGTCACTCTGTGTAAACAACCTCCGGCAGACCGTTATACTGACAGCCTTTCTTTGAAGACCGTGTTTCCCACCAGAGATTTTCGAAAAGGTTCTCTCATACATCGTAGAGCCTACGACGGACGATATATCCTCAGAACACCAGTGCCGCAGGGACTACTGGCTGCCTCTCTCCAACGTGTGCTGGCACTTCCGCGGTGTCATGCTCCCGAAACTATTCGACACGATCACGATCATGAAGGCTTTCGTCCTTGACCATAGATCAGAGCAAACTCCTGCGGACGTGACATGCCCCTCGACAGTATCCTTCTGCCGGGCTGTAGTCGAAGGGGATGATGTGGCTGTTAGGCTGGCCGGTTTCGTCGGGACGTGCACGGTCGTCCTCTTCCCATCGACAGAGAAGGAAAAACAACATGGAGACAGCGCTACGAAACAGCCGGGCCTGAACCTATACACGGACGCCATCGCACGCATGCACCATCTACGATCCATCTTCATCCACAATGCCTTTCATGACGTCGGCGTCAGCATGCTCGACGTCGTACCCAACATCCTACAACGCTTGGAATCGAATGCCTTTCCCGAAGTCTCCACCATTAGCATAACAGACGGTGACTCTGCAGAAAGATTCCTATACGACCGCTCGCCAGAGGAACTTGGCCGGCTGGAAACCAAACTCGCGTCGTCGGTTACCCAGCTCCATCTCGTCCCCAGCGGCTCATTCCTGTTCCGCGAACGAAGTACCCTATCGCATGCCGGCAGTTCCACCGTGCAACTGTTCAAGAACCTCAGATCCGTTTGCCTCGCCAGCTACCTCGCACGGTCATTCATGGAGATGGTCATCGAGACACCCGCAGCGGGCGCGCAGCTGGAGGAGGTCGAGTTCGACGCGCTCCCTGCCACAGCCGTATCCATGCTCGTTGACTTCCTCGCTATCACACATCAGCTGACGGCGCTAAGGCTTCATCCAGATCACGAAACGCGGTTTGGAGATTTCCAGAGGTTAGACAGGAAGACGTTGTCAAGGTTATCGACGCTCCTTTGCCCGCTGGCGTACTTCCAATTCCTACTCCCTGGAAGACCGGTGCAAGACCTGGCATTCGGGTGTGGTCACAGCGGGTCGATCGTACAACAGGTTTTAGCGGCACCCCAGCAGATCTTGCCCGAAGTTCTGAGTAGCCTCTCCTCGACCAGCGTCCCAATCAAGGTCCTTCGTATCGACGGCGGAGGGTACCGCCGCTTGTTCACTCCATCGACTCTTACTGCAGATACACCGGTGGAGTTGGAGCTGTCAAGCTTGGTTCTGTACAACTTCCAGGACTTCGTCTGGGGCCATGTCCATTTCGGGGATTATGACCGTGGAGGGCCTATTGGCGATGTGCGTGCTACCTTCATTTCACAGCTTCTCATTACTGATGTCCGCCGCAGATGACCATTGCGAAAGCAATGTTCATGCTCTCATGTCCTCAAAGCATCAATATCCCCCACCTGCGCGTCGAATACCTCACCAACGCGTGGTGGGATCTTTCTCGGCAGCATGCCATCGTCTCCACCCACATCCCCAGCGCGTTTCCTGCTGCTACCCGCGTGCAGATCGCCGAGTGGATTGAGTGGAGGAAGGGAAAGCAGGGTAATTGGACGCCGGTTTTGTACGCGGAGACGGAGAGGGGGAGTGGGAGGGGGTCGTTCCAGGAGTTCAGGGTGTTGTTGGGGGATAAGGGGGGTGATGTAAGGGATTTTGGAGGGTTACTGAAGGGGTTGGGATTGTTACCAGCGATATCAGATTAGTTATCTCAAGCTACGTGTACGAATACCAATGTCCATCTAGTGGTCAGCAACCACATCGCGAGGCCGCTGCAAAGCCGCTGTCTCTTGAGTGCGAAACACAGTCAGCGTCGGTGCCGCCACCTGCAATGACAACTTTATCTCCGATCACCGCCAGAATTCCACTGACTCGTAAGTTCAACTTTCTGTCCTCCTCCACCAACACCTCAGCGCCCGATTTTCCTTTCACACGGGGGTGCAGCTTATCCTGAACTCGGATTCATAGAAGACACATTGCACGATCTAGAGCACCACCGCAAACAAGCACATAGACGAAGCACATAGACTCGATTTCGTCATCATGCCTAGAGGACGAGGAGGAAACAACAACAACAACGACAATCCTCGGGGAGGAGGCTCAAGTCCTAATCGCGCTCGAGGACGCGGCGGCAGAGGTGGTCGTGTACGTGGTGGCTTCCGCGGCGCACCGCACTTTGCAGGGACAAGCGCCGTGCATCCAATGGCGGAGATTGACTTTGTACTGCAGAGGTACGATGGTGCGTACTTCACAGCTACTCTTCTCTTTGCCGGACTTTGAATGATGATACATGTCATGGTGTAACAGAAAATTCAAATTCAGGCTCAGGTACACAGACACCGAATGGGAAGGGATACCGCGGACGAGGACGAGGACGAGGCGGTGGATTCCGAGGACGAGGGGCC
The DNA here is from genome assembly GCA_004369125.1 of Pterulicium gracile. Taxonomy (NCBI): domain Eukaryota; kingdom Fungi; phylum Basidiomycota; class Agaricomycetes; order Agaricales; family Pterulaceae; genus Pterulicium; species Pterulicium gracile. Next base: position 90,124 of record ML178821.1, read on the forward strand.
TCTGGTCCTGGAACGCCAGGCTCGTTCAAGTCAGGATCTGGTGCCAACACACGCGGCCGTGGATCCGGCGCAGCGACACCACTGAGCAATCGTGGCCAGCCGAGTCAATCTGAGCCAGGATTCGCACCGTACGAATCGCCGTTTGCAAGAGGAGGTGGTCGACAGGCACAAGTACATGTTGGTCGGAAGAAGGCGACGGGCGTTGAAACGCTATCGGATCTGCTGTACTCGGATAGGCCGTTGCTGAAGCCGATCAAGTTTGTTAGGAGCACGTTTACTGCTAGGTTGTTCGAGAAGACTGAAGAGATCCTGGAGACTGTTGGCGGCGATGAGGATGGTGAGTGTTTTTCTGTGTCATACGGTTGCCAGTGCTTGGATGCCTTTTGGCTTGCAGTCGGCACTTGTTCAGAGTCGCTCTCACTCTCATGTCTATGACCTTATCTTCCTGTGTTTCACGTATGCTAACTAACTCTAATATTATCCCCCACAGTTCTCAACGGAGACGCCGAAGAAGAAGCAGCCCTACATGTCCCTACAGCCGACCGCGTCGCCCGCGTTTTCAGTGGAGCCAGCTTCGTCCCGCCACCACCAGGCCTCTCATCCTCTTCTGGGGACGAGGCAAATGGCGCTAACGACGAAGAGATCCAAGAGATCAACTTTGACGACCTGGGTAAGTTGATGGAGCAGCAGCAGCAGCAGCAAGCAAACTCGTCTACTGCGGCTTCGAGGAAGAGCGGGAAGGAGACGTTCACGGGTTTCAACTTCTACGAGCGCGCGACGACGGAGACTTTGAGGGATGAGGAAGAGGTGCAGAATCTCTTGGTTCAGGACGAACAGGCGGGCAATGAGGCAGCCGTCTTGGAGATGGATGCGGTTGAGGTCGTGGTTGAGGATGCCAATGGTCGGGACGTCACACCTATGGTTGTCGACAAGGAGATCGTACTCGAAGCACCTGCTTCAGCACTCGAGCCAACTTCTGCAACGTCGTCACTCGAGGTAGACGCTGTTCCATCCGAATGTCAACTCTCCTCAGCGGCAGCGGCAGCCCCACCAACACCCACGGCATCTTCAGTTCCTTTCCATGTTGAACAAATCGCAGTGGAAGAAGCAGCTCCGATTCTCATCCAGGAGCAAGCCCCAATCCCAGTCGAGGAAGAAGCACCGCCTGCCTCGGCCCTCCCGGACCCCGACACGCTGTTCTTTGTCGATACTCAAGGAACTCATTCCTCCGGGTCTACCGAAGTCGTTCCTGAACCGAAATCAAGGCAAGCTGAGGACGATCTGTTTTTCGTGGACACCGAGGGCTCGCAATCGACTTCAGCCGTCCCCGACCCCAGCGCTACGGCGCATCTGGCCTCGGCTCGAGCTCCCATTCCAGATCGAAATAGGGGCGCAGAGCCCGAGGAAGAGATTGTGTACATGGCACCGCATCCCAAGCCATCACAGCAGCATGCATCCGTACCACAGGAGGAGCCGACGTCGTTTAGCACCCACACGCGGTCTATCGTTACGGGAAGAGCGATAACCGCAGCTGACGCTCTCATGGCCGACCCGTCCCCCGTATTCATTATCCCACCTCCCACCACTTCCGATTCCCCACCCACTGATCTTCTTCGTTCCCTCCGCATCCGGAATGACGGTCGAACAAGCCCCACTGCATCCTCCACCGCTCGTGCTCACGTACAAGCTGCGCTCACCACCATCACCTCCTCCACTCCTCGCTCAAAGAAGAAACAAGCTCTCAAGGAGCGCGTCGCCGCGAAGAGACGCGGAGGTCGGAAAGGCAAGAGCGGGGGGTTCGGGATGTATGGAGCCATGGCCAGCGAAGCTGCTTTGCGCGAAAAAGACCCTCGGTACAATGAACGGCGCCGAGGCGACTCTGACGTCGAGTGGGGCTCTGACGACGATGAGGACGTGGAGGTAGATGAGGATGTGATGCTCTTCAACTCGACAACTGCTCCTTCAAAGCCGAGGCAGCTGAACCCAGAAGACGCCAACGACATGTCCATCGACCCGGAGTGCGTTTCGTCGTCGTCTGCTATGCGGTCGTTTGCGCGTGGTATGATTGGCCCTGATGCGGGCGTTTGGACGACGATAGATGATGTGGAGGATGCGGGGATGATTAGGGAGGAGGACGAGGCGATACGGAATGGGAGGTGGAACGTTAGCGATAGTGATAGCGATGATGACGACGAAGACGACGTGGAGGATGACGAAGACGAAGTTGAAGATGATCTGGATGAAGCTATTCGGGAGGCTGAGAAGGGGCTTATTGCAGAAGCGGGTGGTCTAGAGGACAGTGAGGACGATGACTCGGACGACGACGGTGCGGAGTCAAGCCCTGGATTCGAGGCACGACTGCAGAGAATGAGGTCGCAGCCAGGAAAGCCGCGGTCCAAGGGTAAGGGTAAAGCGAAAGCGAAGAATGCGTGGTTGGAGGAAGACGACGACGACAGTGATGACGACGATGAGGACGAGTACGTCGAAGATGAGTTGATCGACGAGCTGAATGTATGTTTGTCTCTTGCATCCTCCAACGCCCTCTGTCTGACGGGGTATTTCCCAGGCCATCCTCGATGCTCACTCGGCTACGATTGCGGCGAAGGAGAAGCAGAGCCGCAGCGGTCGGAAGAAGCTCTTGAAGCGTGTCAACAAAGGCAAATTCACGATGGACGTCGATGAATTTGAGGCTGAGTTTGGGCTCGACGGCAAGTGGGACGGTGATGACGATGGCTTGGACGACAGCGACGACGACGACACCGATGAACAGAATCGGACGGTACTCGGCCTGAGCCCTGCTCGCAGTCAGTTTTCCTGCCTTTCCTTGTCGGCATACGTCCATATTGACCCGAACTCTTCAGAACGCTCTCAAGCACCCCGGCATCTATCTCCCGCGCTTCTTTCCCAATGGGAGAAAGATCGCGAGAGGAAAGCATCTCGCAAGCTCCTTCGCCAGCAGTCAAAGCTCCTGCACGCTCTAGACCCTCTTTCGGGACCAAAGAAAGGAGGCAAGAAAGGCCGAAAAGCAATGTTGCTCGCTGCGCAGATGGATCCGGAATCGGCATTCGGCGAGCAGATCGGAAGAGATATTCTTGGAGGGCGAGTAGACTCGCTGGCGGCCATCGAGGCGCAGATTCGCCAATTCCTCAATTTGCATGCGCAGGAGAGCAAGAGGAATAGGAACATTCCCGAGGAGATTGTCCTGCCGCCAATGCCTAAGGCCACCCGGAAGCATGTACACGAGCTCGCGCTTGCCTTCAACCTGAAGAGTGTCAGCAAAGGCAAAGGCAACGGGCGATACACCACTCTCATTCGGACGACCCGGAGCGGGCTCGGCATCAACGAGAAGAAGGTCGCGAAGATCGTACGGATGGACTGTCAGCGTCATGGAATGCTTGTCCCTGAGCGGCTGCAGTTCAGCGGATCCCGTGGTGGACCTGGCGGTGGTGGTGGTGGGAGAGGCGGGCATGGTGGTATCAAACATAAAGAGGGAGAACATGTTGGGTCGGCGGCGCCTAAGCTATCTGATACCAACCTTGGCTTTAAGATGCTTGCGAAGCTGGGTTGGGCAGAGGGCGATAGAATCGGATTGGCGTCCAGGGCAGGAGAGGAGGGCAGGGGCCTGGAGCAGCCGCTCAAGGCGGTGATCAAGATCAGCAAGCTTGGTCTTGGGGCAACCTACTAGATGTGTTCTTTCTTTCTGCTTGCTTAATCGTCAATGGTATCACGACACAGTGTATTTTGGATCTGTACTAAGATGTATCGACTGTTGTAATACCGTTACTCTGCCTCTTGGACTCTTTATGTTGCTTTACTACTTACTTACATCTTCTTGTACGCACGCACGCTGTCTGATATTCATGGGTCTGACCTAGAAATGTATCTGCTGCCACCTTCAAAGAGTAATCGTTGGTACCATGATGATTCGAGAAAAACCTATATTAACTTAGTAGTGTACATGTCGCAAAAACCCTTTAGATAATAGACGAGAAGCAGAATCGTAGGTGTCGTGACGCAACGTACAGAAGTAGCCTGATGCCTGGGGCAAGTCTGCAGATTAGAACTCATAGATCTTGAGCCATTGAAGATCCCAGTAAGCGTCCCTGAATGCGGAAGGGTTATTGTTGACGTAGTCTACAATCGCAGAGTGAGCTTAATATGAGAAAGCAGGGACGAAAGGCGCACCGACGCAGGTTGAGGGGCAGCCAGATTCCCCGTAATCATTGCCGGCCCAATCTCCACCTACACAACGAGAGGTCAGTTTCGATAATATACCATCGAAAGTTCGGCGACTGACAGAAAGTTAGGTTGATAATTATGTTTTGGTCTCCGAAGTAGTCGTCCATGTTGCATGAATCCGGAGGAAAGTAGGCCAAGGGTGTCCCCTGCAAAGATTCACGGCTATTAGACGAAGTCCTCCAGATGTGGAGGAGGAGACCTTACCCAATTATCGGTGTTGATTGAGCTGGCACCATTCCGCACGTCCGAAGGCACATTTGAGGCAGATCGCGACCAGAACCAGACACGAATGCCTCCTGTTGCCCTCTGCAAAGCATACCTATGATGGTCCAGCTTGTTAGTCCAAGCTTTGCGTTACAAAGCCATGAAAAGGCGCTTACCAGCCACCACCGTTGGAGTTGAAGGAGGCGCCGTATGATCTTGTCTCTGGGCTCCTGACGCTACATCCCTTGTTGTTGTTGACCGCTGCGTCGCAATTCGTCCCCACGGTGGTACTGACCCCAAATTAGTATCAGCAGTGAATTATGCAAGAACGACATGAGGCTACGCACCCGGACTGATCTCGGTATGAAGGCATCGTACACCCCTTGGCCGTATGCAACGTCACCTGGTTAGGTCCACGATCGTTGACACCCTCGAGGATGTCAATCTCTCCCTGCATGCAAATTCGGTAAGAAGGGTTGTCTCAGCGTTCTCGGATGAACTCACCTGCGACGGCCAGTTGGATCCCACCGTCCAGAGGGCAGGCCATGTTCTACACCGAAACGTTCAACATCCCAGTCGGACGAAGCGAGATAGCAAGCCTCACCCGCAGCCCACTGGCATATGCCGGATGTTGAAGCTGGGACACGACCGTCGTGTTAATCGACGCCATCGATTGGAGGGACCGAAGTACACACATCATGATAGCCTTGGAGTACTTTTTGTTGGACTTTAAGCGCACTGAACTTCGCCCTGGTCCACTGGAAGAGAGTTTCGTCTTGTAGTCCGCTCTCAGAACGAAATGGTCCCCAGAGGCATATGTTAAGTTCTGAGCATCAGCGGTGGCTGCATCGACGTATTTCCTGGAGAGAAATTAGAAAGGCTGTCACCAACTCCGTCGAGAAATGAGTACATACACTCGTCCGCGAGTGGGATCGGCAATTGCCTCGACACTGAAGGCCTTCAAGAAACCGGAGCCCTGGTGGGCATTTGTCTGCGCGAAGGTCCCAGCAGACACCTGCACGGCCAGCGGAAGTATCGAAACAAGAAGTCTGAGCAACATATGGTCGGGAGCGCTCGGAGGAAGTGGTGTCCAAGAGGGTTGAAGAAAACGAGAGCGAGCTGGTTTCTGTAGACAGCAAATTCAGAGATCGCTTTATACGAGTGCGAATTTGGCATAACGTCTACCTAGCAAGCAGCTGTTCTGGTCCAATGAGAGCTCGCCATAAGGTGACATGGCAGGTTTCAACAAATACCTATTCCAGCGCTCTCAGATACCGAGTCGGATGTGCATCAGCGAACAGCAGAAGAACGGCCCTAAGGAGTCATTTGAACGATGTCCCAGGTCTCTCGTGCGCCTCAGATGTTGGCCAAGCGAGGCGTCCATATGGAAAGTCGACTGCAGCGGCTGTAGACGCTTGCAAGTCTCTGCCGCTCACTGCCCGAGATAGATTGAACTCCACAATCAGGGATGTCCGTGCCGAAATCGCTGAAGCCACACGTTGCATTGGAGGCGGGGGGAAAATACTCACGTTCCTAAATAAGACCGCGGGGTAAGAGTACTGTTGACCACATCGGGTAAGACACAAAGCTTCTTACAGGGCACGGAGTAATATGGTAAGCTCGAGAAGCCTGAAAATAGAAGATCGTAGCTGAGATGCCTCCTCCCAGGAGGTTAATCTGAGTTAGACGATTCTTCGGATCAGGCTCAGACTTTACGAAAGTCAGCTGGACATCGTTGCCATGAACACCACGACGAAGTGCTTCGATGAGAGTCCCAAATGGCAAAACCGGAGGACGAGTTCAAGATGCGACCGCTCGGGGGTGCACGCTGACCCCTTACCGAGCAGTGTGCACCACGTCTGCTGATGAGCTGTAGTTGCGCTTGCAAAAGGGGCGTTCAGCTATGGTAGGTCAGGTGCTACGGAATGGACTCTTCAGATTCCCACGCTGATGTGGATTGACGGATAGCATCGCCAGGATACATTCGCGAAAGGAACATCGACTGGACTGGTGAACGCACTTTGCCGGGAAGCTCGAGGAGGACCGGCAGAAGAGGACCGGTCAAGGCCCCAGGCCAGCACCGCCAGCACGGTATAGCTCTCGACCAACAGGCGAAGCAGGGCCAAACATGCAAACATGCATGATGCGGCGACCGCTTGTTGCTGATGTCTTCTTACTCACAGGCACAACGCGAGATGAAGACAAGCACAAAGAACATTGATTCATTTCGGGATTCGTGGGCTGTGGAATACGGGGTGGAATACAGGTCGCCTGGCGTGAAAGGCATAGCTCTATTATCCACCTGCGACAGAGATGTCGCGAACGAAACGCTCGGAGCAGTTTGCTTTAATCGCATTCCTCAGGTTGACCGTAGCTAATGGAGCAGCATCAGACGAGTGAAAGAAGGAATCGGTGAAGAAACCAAGACTCACATGTGAATGCGGTCGGGCGCGCCGCAGAGTTCGGCGGTGTCTCCAGAGCATCGCATGTAGCACTCATTTGCAGCGGTCAACTGTCCTGAGCTCTGAATGGAGTTACCACAGACTAGATAAACGCAGACGGTTAGCTCGCAATCTAGGTGTAACTGGAATTGGTGCAACATACAACACTCATCACCAAACTCGACACCGGCATGGGAGTAGCCGAAACGTTGGCATGCAGCTGTGCACTTCTCGACCGTCACGCCGCCGCTAATCGGGGCGGGTCTGGTAAGAGCGCGAGAGCTGACTTTGTCGCTGGATAGAGAAGGGGTCAGCTGAGGACCTTATCTGGACCAGGACGAGAACCTACGTGTAGCAACCCAGCAACTTATAACCATTGGCACCACTCTTCGCTACTGGAGCAGTGAAAGCGGGATCACGAGCGAAGATTTGAATTCTGTTGGGACCACCACAGTAGGTATCATCTATCCCAGAGCAGATTGTGTTGCAGTCGCCGTCTGGGGCACGGACAACGTCGTTGTGCATCATCCAGTCGCAGTCTGATAGGGCGGTGCTTAGCTCGAAGCGATCAAAGATAAGAATGGAAAGTCAAGTGGTGTACTTACAGCACTCCCTGCCATACTCGATTCCCACGTACTGGAAACCTCGCTCAGAGCAGAACGCGGTGCAATCCTCTAGCCTGAAGCTGTTTGCGTCACTGAAGGAGGCCCCGCGCAGAACTCGAGCAACGGAAGAATCACTGTGGGAAGTGAAATTAGATGCCGTCATTCATAATATCGCAGATCACCTACGGGAAACAGCCCAGCGACGTGTGAGACCCGACTACAACCGGAGGTACGGTGGCAGCAGTGGCAGCAGTGGCGAGCTAGAGGTCGTGGTGTCAGTAAAGAATCTACCAGAAACAGCTCATGAAGCGTATGCTCACAGAGACAGCAGACAGAGCAACGATGGCAACACTGGAGAACATGGCTGGGTTGGAATTCCAGCTCGTCGTGCCAGCCCTTTTATACCGCAGACCCTGACGCTTGCGTTCCAGATCCATCTTCTAAGGACCCTACGATTCTAATAAGATGAGGCGCTGGTCAGAATCCCATTGAACCGCAAGCAAAGGCAAGCAGGTTGCGACAATAGAGTCTTGCCTACTGGCTGGTAGCTTCCACGTCAAACAGCACCCCTGCGGACGAATCCCATCTCCGGCGAAGTGAAGCTTCTGTGGTATCTTTGAAGATCGTATTCTGCTGCACCGTGCAGATGTTGCGCCGTCTTAGCGAGCAAGGTAGAGATGCGATGGTGCTTTGAGTTCTTCGCGAGTTTATCTTCTGCTCTGACGACCGGGCAAGACGGATGTCTAGCGCTGAGGTTCGGTAGCACCCTGTGCCGTTGTAATCGATGAATTCGGCATCCCGCGAGAAGTCCAAGCCAATGATGGTAAAGGTGGTGGGCGTGGTAAGGTGTCAACAAGCGGGAGGCGCTCGTCTGACCAACGTCCCTCCCGAATCAGACCTCAGGCCTCAGTCACAGCACAACTGCTACTCATCATACCATGACCTCTGTGCATGCTCCCATAGCTTCCCTCTCTCTGTACTCTTCCTATGCCCAGCCATGCCTGCGTACGAGGTTTGCGCGAAGTCTGAACCTCTCTTTCAATCATGTGCGAACGGCAGTGGAACATAGCAAGCAAGTTCACATTGAATCCCTCGAGGCCTTGGTACATAATTACACACTCGCGGACTACACGCACTCCAGGAACATAGCAGGCGCCAGTAACAATACCGACGCGTATCTCACGAAGAACGCTCAGGGTTCTGTCAATTAAGAGCGCCGATGTATCTTCCCAATGGAACAAGAGTCAGCGCCTGCGTGTTTCAGAGAATGTAGAGCAGAAGACGTACATGATAATCCGATCCGCCGCGCCGCAAAGCTGGGAGGAGTCACCAGCGCATCTCATATCGCAGTGTTCCATTGGCCTGAGCTGGCCAGGGTCTCTGATGGTGTTGCCACAGACTACATATGTCAAAGTGTCGGGTTAGGCGCTAGTGGTTGACCCAAAGAACGAGAACTTACAGCACTCATCGCCAAACTCAACCCCGGCGCGGGTGAAGCCAGCGCTGCGGCATGCTACGGTACACTTGCCAATGGTCATTCCGCCAGCCAGGTTGATGCGCCTTTCGAGCGTGCGGACGTGAGGATTGTCGCTGATTTCAAAGAAAAGTTCCTGAGTTGTGGAAAGAAGAGAAAACGAGGAAGGCGCGACGTACGTGTAGCACCCAGATAGGAAGTACCCGTTGACCGTCAAGGGAGCGGTTGGACGAGGGAATGCGGGATCCCGAGTGAAGATTTGGATGCGGTCAGGTCCGCCGCAGTAGGTATCGTTGACTCCGGTGCAGATAGTGTTACACTCGGACTGAGGAGCGCGCGGAGGATTATCGTGGATCTTCCAGTCGCAGACTACCAAGAAGCAAGGCCAGAGGTCAGCATTCAACGCTCGTGTTTCGCAGGCGACGTTGTAGCAGGTGAAGAATCTTACAGCATTCGCGACCAAATTCAATGCCAACGTACTGGAAGCCTCTTTCGTTGCAGAACGTGGTGCAATCCCCCAGATCGAAGCTGGTTGGGTCGCTGAACGATGCGCCGCGAAGAACACGGGATGAAATCGAGTCACTACGAAGCCAGGTCATGATTAGATGCGTTGCAATAGTTCAGGAAGGTGGCTGGTCCTTACGGGAAACACCCGAGCGAGGTGTATCCATAAGCAGATCCGGGGCCGGCAATGGAGGTGGTAAGCTGAGCCGATATAGCAGCGGTGGCGATCTGCAATGGGTGAGGTCTGTACAATCCCGCAACACAAGCAGGGTTGGAAGTTTACAGGGGCAATGAAGGCTACACAGGCAAAGGCAGAGAGTTGGAAGAACATCTTGGGCGATGATAGTTTACCAACCAGACGTTGGCTGCTTTATACCGCTCACATTCTCCAGGGGAAGCCCAGCCTCAGGTACAACATACATGGCAGAGTTGACAGACGGTACGGTGAATCTGGGAAGAGGTTCAGTGGCACATCCAGTTTCTGTCACGTCCGTCCAATGAGTGGCAGGTTTCATGGTGGAATGAAGCCGTCGCAGAGAACCGTTCATCCCAGGTGAATTCAAGCCTCAGTGGTCCCATTTACCATGATCGACTGGCGGAAGACACGTCGAGATGCGACGAGATCCGGCAAACGAGTGGTGTACATGTACCACCGCGACTTCAACGGGAATGTCAGTGTCTAAGTTTAGAACGATTCAGCACAGCTGCTGCCAAACTCTGTGGACGAGATGGCCAGACGTACATCGATTTCCAGCGTACTCTTCCCAAAAAGCACAAGTATAGCGTCCCCCGTGCACATGGTACATCCGTACAGTCTGGAGCTTGCACTGTATCCCTAGGCCTTGTTGGACATTCTCGCAGCAAGAGTAGAGCAATATCTTCAGGACATGCAGTGCGCGGGCAGTTCGTACAAGCCTTGGGCGATTCGCAGGGGCCGTTATAACTCGTGGCTGGTCGAAATTTCACGGAATGAGATAAGTATGGTGCTGACGGAGCCTGATGCAAACGTTGAACGGAGTTAACATTCGGCATGAAGTACAGTGTCATGAGGGGATCTCTCTCGCGTCACTTCGTTCGCAACTTCGCTCACGAAATCACACCGCGTTCACCAAAGGCATTCGCTAGGATTCGCTGGCATACGCAGAAAACATACCATTGAAAGACGCGAAAGATTATCAGCGCTAGCTACAGACGGCCACCGTGACGACCAGCCTACCGAGTGAATGCACTCGAGCGCAAAATACTAGGTCATTCGTCACCACACTGCACCTCAACATACGCGAGTTGAGAACATAACCGTACCATCGAGAAAGCTACCGATAACATGGAAAGAGTGTTGTGTGTGTCAGAGGTCCTGGGCAACCAGTGCTTAAACGCGTGCGTCAGCCTCACTGGCCAACAGTCGACCGGGTCCAGTCTGGCTCACGGGTCCTCCATTCGGCAAACAATTAGCTCGAAGTGGTGTTGATGATGAACTCCAGAGTTGCTCCAGACTGAGAGAGCGTGGCGAATTCTGGAATTAAAAGAGGATTTGGTCACCGCTGATGACGGTGATCAAGCTTGATGTCCCTGGAATATAAACATGGCTCAACACCATCATCATCAACCAAACCATAGCGCCGGCAATTTATTACCCTTGCCAGCAGCCTCCCAAATATCTTGCCTTAAACCTCTTTCATAACACCTACCTACCCGACACCCAACTTCGCTTGCTTGCAGTCAACCTCTATCTCGTCCGCGCCGACTGATCTACGCGCATCCTAGCCGCTTGGTCCTCGGCCGGGCACTCTCGCCTAACCAACCATCCTCGCCACACACAGGACCTTGTGTGCCCTTGTTCAACCTAGCATCGCGAGCGCCGGTCGGAAGAAGAAGAAGAAGCCTTCCTTTGTTTGGCCTTGGTACGCTTCAACCCAGACCCGCGATACATAAAACCCGAGGACCCCAACCTCTGCATATGCCATTGGTTTGTGGCGAGCCACTCAGGATCTTCCTTTCTTCCACCATCCCCATTCAACTTCCCATCACCTCTCAATGACGACAGACATGGGGTCAACCGGCGGCGGAGAGATTCAGCTCGCATTTTCGGACCCAACGCGAGAAGCAGACGGCAGAGTGCATCGCGCTCAGGATGGTCTACTATTCGAGGGCGAGGAACAGGTCCAAACATACACCAATTTCATGGGCATGGAGTTCGGTTCCGAGGCAGGGGTGTACGGAGTGCCGGAACGCAGGATTCCCGTTCATCTCACTGAAGGTCGTGGTGGTCCTCTGCAGTCTTCCGACATTCAGAGTAACCGAATTGGACCTCGTCCGGAAAACGACCCCTGGGATATCATGCCAGACGGCAAGGTACATTACCAGAAGAGAGGCAAGATCGAAGAGATCCGCTCAGCGGATAACTCTCCAGTGGCCAGCCTCAATGCCAGCCCCCACCCACATCCATCATCGAGCCGACGAGGCCTCCTCCACAACCGCCGTTCCTCGACTGGTGGCTCAGTCATCAGCCGCGCCTCCACCCTTGCCAGCAACGTTCCTCCCCCCCCTGCGCCACACAAAACTGCTGTCTTCCTCCCCGACGATCCCATCTTCTTTAATGCCGAGGATCCACAGACCGGTGAGGCCCTGCCCACAAGCTGGAATAACCCACGAAGGTCTTCCACTTCTAAACGCGTTAGCATCTCGAAGCCCGCCTCGCGTCTTAGGGAAGTTGCGTTTCCTGGACATTCATCATCCAATACGGGCTCGGAATTCGACACCGTCCCGAAGGTTATGGTGCAAAAGTCCTCTTCTACCGCCGCCGAAACTTCCGGGTCGACATCTCGGCACACCTCATCCACGGACGACCTGATTCGCGGACGTGGCAGATTCGCTGCTCAGCAGTCAACTCGACGTGAAGGAGAAGACTCCCGTTCCCCATCACCTGCCAGTGTACAATCTCCCGAGTGGCCCAGGCAATCGGAAACGAGAGCCAGCAGCATCGCGGGTCCGCTGTCGTCCATCGGTGCTGGGTTCTTTCGCCCTCGCTCAACATCAGAAATGGGCTTTCCTCCGCACTTGCGCCACTTCCAAGACCCAGTCACCTCGCCTTCCTCCCGCGCTAACTCCCCACCCAACCTATTTCCCTCTCTGGCTGCCCTTCCCAGCGAAACTCTTACAAAAGGTGACCAGCCGCGACCATCATCCCACCTCGGTACCTCGCCTCCGGAATCGAAATCCCAGGACCCCCGCAAGAGAGTGCGAAGATCGACCATGCGTCCACAGAGCCAGGATCTATCTTCTTTGTCGCAACCCCAACTACATCATCACAGAGCCCGCGCACAGAGCCTTCTTGGGAGGCAGGACGCCGACAGCGCCCTGAGCTCGATTGGAGGAATGTCAATCCTCAAAGAACCCCGCCCGCGTGTGTTTGAGCCTTCAAGACTTGGCCACGATATCACTATTAGGACGCAATCTCCAATGGACGCGGATGACGATGACGACGATGACGACGATGAACTCCTCCTCGACAACGTCGTCTCGGCGTCAACCTACAATCAGCGGCACAAGAGGGTGACGGGTTTGGACTTTGATGTGGTGTCGCCGGGGACTGAAGATTTTCCGTCAGAGCTAGCCCATGGCCAATACCAACCATTCAGGATTCCCCCACCAGCGTCACCGAATGACACCGACCCACTGCCTTCGGACTCTCAGTATCTTCATATCCCAGCACCAGGCAGCTGGACAGGCGATCCTCTACACACGTCGCCTATGACCGCCAGTCCTGAGGGTGGACCACGCCAGGTGCCTTCCCCTGCAGTTCATCGTTCCCCGTCTCCAGCACCCCCTGCAGCACCGCCGCCTCCGCCTCCTTCGAAGCCAAGTCAGGTGAAACATGATCATCCAACGAAGGGCAAGAAGGCCGCAGCTTCCGAAGCGTTCGAGCCTTTGATGAATATGTTGCACGAGGGCGAAGTCTTGCTCGACCATGTTCTTACAGGAGTCCGTGTCGCTCAGAAGGTGCATTCTCATTTTTCTATCATCTTGTCTCCTTTCCTGATCTTATTTTACCTGTTTTCCCTCTAGCTCTATACTCAGTTGGACGTAGAGTTCCGAGAGACAGCTCTTTCTGGCTTTGACAAGGCTGAGATCAGCGTCATCGGGCTTCTCGCCCCCGAATGTGCGGAGCTGCTCAAGACGTTAGGGAACGTCAAGACAATGCTCGAGCCGTGGCTGAGGGACGATGGTCGTGAGGTGGTCGACGATGAGTCTTGGCCGGTCTGTGCTCAGCATCGTAGGAGGGTTGGGACGTTGCGCTTGTACGTGTTCTTATAAGCGAGTCCACCTCAATCCATTGTTCACTGTGCTTGCAGGGTTCTCCGCCGGCTGTTCATCATGATCGACGATCCTCAAATGCTGGGCAACGCCCCTGGTGCTATCTGGCATAAGCTCCGTGCTTATCGACTGAAACTTGACGACCTGCACGTCAAGATGGCTGTACGTTGTCGCATCCAGTTTTGCGTTCTATGCATCTACTTATTCACTGTTCAGCGCGGTTTCATCCGCCTTCGAGTCATCCACCTCTACGCAAGTCTATACCTGCAACACCAAGAAGACCAGACCCGCCACGAAGCCGCAGCGAACTTGAAGAACAAGGGCAATGGCTATAGGGACTACCCTCCTGCCGAGCGGCTCATGGCAAAGCAGTCGCGGGCAACAAGAAAGGACGCGATAGAGGTGCTCATGAAAGACATTGCCCGACCTGCGAAGGCGTCGGTGGTCCCGATTGTGTGCTAGACGTTTCGACGCGATACCTATTTTATCTTCCACTCGAGTCTTGGCACGTTAGGTGCTGTGATGTTTCTCATCTTCTCGTCTTTCGAGCATCTTGTTTACCTTTCTCTCGTGCCTTTCGACAAGTGCTTTCCTCCCCCGCCCCCCCCCCCCCCCCCCCCCCCCAACTTTTCGCATCGGGTTTGTCTCCTTCACGCTTTGGTCCTCATTTCGCCGTTACTCCTCCTCCCATCTCTGATCTTGATGCTCTCCACACGTTTTCATGCTCTCATCCACGTCTATCCACCCTATCTCACACGCTTGCTTACGTTGCTTTGCTGAAGGCCATCAGTTCTTCATGTTTCTTCACTCACGGAACTCTTATCCCTCCTCACGCATTCTGAATGATGTCCTTTCTTGCTATCGATTTTGCTTTGCATAACATAGTAACACGTTCGTATGTAACCTCTCTACGACCACTACTGGAATGTAACGATTAGACCCACATACTGAACGAATGCTACTGGATGGCGAAAACGCGCGCGGAGAACGAGACACTGAGCAGCGTGAACGTAGGAGGCATCCAGCTGAGGTTCCGTCCATCTTTGGGTGCAGTTGCTGGTGAGTTGCTGTGACCGAGAAGGTTTGAAAGCGCTGGCGAGAAGAGCGGGCATGAATTGTAGAAGTTGCTACTTTCAGTTGGAGCAGACGGGAGATGCGACGGGGCAGCATGGGGTTGGCTAGGGTTCGCATCACACTGTCAGGTTCAGTAGCTGTATTACACAGTAAATTACAGTATATTTTGACTTCGGCGGTAAGTTTGGTAGAATGCCAGTGTATGTACAGCTGGGTAAAGATGCAAATCTGGTGATCACCCATTCCAGTCAGTCACGAACCTTGCTTACTTCGAAAGCACTGGAACGTACCGTTTAATTTTATAATCAGGGCTGAGGGAGTCTAATGTGACGTGCCATCCCTGTTCTCCCCGGCGCCGTATGAATAGGAGAGCACTTCTCGCACTCAACACTATCACCTCCGGTGGAAGTGTGAGTATCCGCATTCGTCTTCAAATCCTTCCCACATTTGGTGCAGTACTTCGCCACAAACGCAGGTGGTCGCGCGGTTTCTGAGTCGATCGGGTAGTTGTAGTTGTTCGTCATGTACTAGCCGAGGTTCTCGGCGTCCATTTCGCGGCATTTGACGCAGGCGTGCTTGTCGCGGGCTTTATCGTGGCCTTCGTTGTGGGGGACGGCCCAGAGCGTATAGCGTTCGTAGTTTACGCGCGCAGCTAGCGTGGCATTAGCTGAGCGGTTTCTATCGAGGATGTAATGAAGACATTAGACCGCGAAAGAGATTTTCAGCATGCAATGTATATCTTACTCAAACCGGATGGTTCAGCTCTCACTTGTTTCTGGTGCTCTACAGAACGGGTGTATCCAAGGTGTATCGGCTTGCTGCAATTGGGCATGAGAGGCTAGCAAGGTCACACTGACTAGGAGAGCAATAGTACGCTCTCACACAGCCAGAGCATCGGTTACTTTCAGGGTGCGCACAGGCAGCGTAAGAACGCATGGAAGGAGGAGATGAGCTCATCGGTCGTGGTGGTGAAAGACGAAGGAGGAAATGACCGCGAGCAATGCATGGACGGAAGCTAGTTTTTTTGGAAATTATATTTGTTGCTGGGTAAGCCTCTATATCGCCCGCCTAGCTCAATCGGCTAGAGCGTCAGACTTTTACGGCTTAGCCAGGTATCTGAAGGCTGCGAGTTCGACCCTCGCGGTGGGCTACATATGCGCGTCTGCAAGCGAATCTTTTGGTTCAATTTTGCTCCCTGTAAACTTGCTGCTGCTTGCACTGATCTAGGGCTCCAACCAATTCAATTGGTTACTGATTATGATTATTAGGGCCTGAGGTGTAATCAATTGTAATCATTTTGGTAGCCTTTCGGGGTTTTTGTCGCGAGACAGTGAGCGACTCAGCGAGCGTGTGGGCGGTGAGTGCACAGGGTATCCGTGCGGATCGTGAATACGGACAAGATACAGATACCCCACAGATATGCATACGGTTTGCCACCGGCGTATCCGTATCTGCCATTAGGTGGTCCTCCTACTTGTTCCTGCTACTTAACACAATATACTATCATTCTCAATCCGGTGCCTTTTGGTCTTGAACAAGGGGTTTAAACATCAGAGTGCTTCATGCAAGTGGTTTAGCTCCGCAACGGTGCCTTTCTTGCGTGGTACAAGTGAGTCACCGCTTTACTTGCTTTTCCAAGGCTATCCCACTGACCATTTGCTTCCTCGTCCCCAAGCACTCGAATCCGCCGGGTTTGGGGCCTGAAATAGGCTTCTATTCTGCCTAGAAACACGTTGGAAAGAGTGGTGAAGCGCTGAGCCACCGTCGTTGCGTTGAACGAGTGACTGAGTGCCGTGGCATCCCCCTCAGGCCCCCTCCATCGCTACATCTTATTTCACCTCCCAAGACACGACTCCACCGGGTTGTGGGTGTCTCGTAAGACGTATCATGTCTGGCAACACGATGGAGATGACGAGGAGCTTCTGCGATGCCGTCGTCGCATAAAACAAGTGAGCTACTGCATTGTCTCCACCTAGAGCCATTTCACTAATTACAGTATATCGAGCTTTGTGGGCTATAAACTTCTGTCGTTTTCCGTGCCTGCCCAGTCTGAGTTCCTAAGGAAGCTTGGCCAGGATTGCTACTTACGTGTGCCGTCTGTCCACTCTGGTGAAGCCGAGGTGGAAGTGAGGAATGATCATGATCAGTCACTAAACTACACTGACCAGATCAGGAGTCGAACTGACTGTGGAAATACGATCGGGGGCTTTCGGTGGCGCACACTAAGCCCAATGGTGCTTTGGCCGCGAAGGTGTCCCACAGGGTTCCAAGCTTTAGACTGGCACAACAGACAATGCAAATCGACGCCTTAAACGCGTCGTGTGGTCAAATATGATCACCTGCTTTTGATCGCAGTGGCTTTGAACGGAACCGCCGGGCCGGAGCCGTCATCGCACCAGAGGACCCTCCTCAAACAAGTTGAGTCGGGGATCATGTTCAGCAGTTAACCGTTCACAATCCAACCCAATCCAGTTCTTCTGCGAGCTTTGCCGTCAGCAGAATGCCACACGCTGCGTCAAGAAGCCGTCTACACCATTGGCGTTTTAGATCCCCCTCGTTCCGCGCTCAGGAACCACATGCAACGAATAAGGCCTAAGGCACAAGGTAGCTTATATCAGGCCTAATGCTTGGGTGCAGAGTGGTGCACGCGCTGATGAGTCAAGCTACAAGCACTTCACCGCCTCGCTGCCAAACAGTCAAACGCTGTAGATACATCGAAATATTCTCAGGGCTAGTCAAAGCCATTTGATCTCCCTGGCCGAATGAAGTTTAGTTCAAGGCATTCCCGAACAGCTGGTGGGAGCCAGGTACGTGATGCCATCTCAAACGCTTCCTGGAGTAACTTGGTCGCTGAGACATCATGATATGAAAGCATCTTCGGGATATGAGGCGTTATCTCCTTCTTCATCCCCGAACTTGAAATATCTTGCGCAGCTTCACTTCCTTAGACCATGTACACCAGTATCCTCAAGTCAATACTCGCCTTCGCCGGTTTGGGTGCGACACTAGCTTGCGACGACCACGCAAGCCATGCGCATACCCGGCGAACGGTGCCTGTAAGACCACCGACGCGGGAACTCGAATGGGGAGACATCAACTTTATCCACACGACTGACACGCATGGGTGGTATCTGGGGCACCAGAAGTCGTCTGCGCCTGAACCAAATTACAGGTCCGTTCCTTTTGCGCTCGCTGTGAGATCAGGTTCTCAACCAGATATGTGCAGCGGTGATATGGGCGAGTTTCTGTCGTTTGCACAGCGAATGAAGGAAAAGGCGTTGGTGAGTACTGACTGCATCCGCGCGAGTATCTACCTAACAACGATGCTCGCTCTGCAGAAAAAGGACGTTGACCTCCTGGTGATAGATTCAGGAGATCTGCATAGCGGTCTGTCGCCGGAAGTTTGTGTGACCTTTGTGGCTGAGACGTCGACGTTTATTGTGCAGGTACTGGTCTAGTCGATGGCTCGCCTTCCAACTCCGTCCTGGGACACGATGTTCGTATCTCCTTACTCAATAGCCTATGCTTCCTCTTGCTAAAAAATTCATCTCAGGCCTTGCAGCTTCTCAAGCGCGTCCCGTACGACGTAATGGCGATTGGAAAGTAAGCTCACTTATGCCAGTGGTTGTACGTAACGTTTCGCTGATTTTTCTTCATTCGTAGCCATGAGCTATACAACTACAGTATCACTCTAGATATGTACGTTCTTCTCGGCTATGGAAAGTTCTACAGGAAAACATACTGACTAGCCGCAGGCACCAGCAGTTCGCACCTTCTCTAAAAGGTCGCTTCCTTTCGTCCAACGTCAACATTACGGTCAACCAGGGTGGACGCGCCAGTTCTGTCCCTGTGGGGAGTAAGTTTTCTGCGCCCTATCTCATCTTCCACTCAAGCTGATTCTGTGCAGGTCGATTTGCAAAATTTCGGACGCGCAAGTAAGATACCCGCCGTTTTGCATGAGTATTCCCGCCTAACAGCAATGCCGTCACAAGAGGCAGGCGGATTACAGCACTTGGGGTTCTGTTCAACTTCATGAGCAACGATAAGAATACGACGGTGCAACGTCCCGCGGATATGGTCAAAGAATCCTGGGTGCGTCCTTTCGCGTGGTGATCTTTTGTAGGCAAGTTCACCAAGCTAATCTCGGCTCTGTAATTAGTTTCTGGACGCGATCAAGGAAGAGCCCGATGTTTTTCTTCTCGTGGGGTGAGGTTTTCTCTTTTGGTTCCTTTGTTCCTGGCAGTATAGCGTATGGCTGACGTGTTTTTTTTCTGCCCAGGCACATGCCCATCCAAGCTGGGAATGACTGTTCGTTTTTCCCCTGCAGCTGTGCGCGGTAGATCCTTTTCCGATACTTTTAATCACAGGGCCTCTTGTTTTCAACGCGATACGTGCTGTGCATCCGAAGACGCCGATCATCATCCTTGGAGGTGATCATCGAGAGGATCCTTGTTCAGCTTCTGTTTGCTCACTCTTACCAAGGACATTCTCACATCAGAGACTGCAGTCAGTCCCGTTACTCGATTGCGTATCTTTGCAGACATAGTCCTGATTTTAACACCCCAGATCGACTCGATGGAAGATCAGTGTCGTTCCAGAGTGGGAGATACATGGAGACAGTGGGCTGGCTTTGTCAGTCGCTTTCTCTTTTGATGGGCTTCGTTCGCTTACTGCAACCCTCTAGCTGTCAATCTTAAGCCCAAGTGTAACATCACCGTTGGTCGCAGATATCTAGATGCGAATAGGGCAACGTACGAGGTGATTCCATGTCACCAGACTACGTGTTCTTGTCGTTCTCAATACTGAGCTCGCTCTTCCTTCCTTTGCTCCTCAAAGTTCCATACCGGCAAAAGCGGCCGTCAACTTGACACCAAAGAAGGAACAGCCCTGACTCGAGATTACGAGGGTCTCGCGAACAAATACAATCTTGGGTTCAAGTATGGCACAGCGCCCAGGGACCTCACTCTCAACAGGTGCATTATCGTCCAAACAGCCTACCACGACCCCGCTGACGTTGACCCTCCTTTGAACCTTTCATCAGGTCTCCTTTCCCATCAAATACTTCCTCTCCTTCTGTGCTTGGCTCCCAGGTTAGTGCTTCCCCGAGACAGTATCCATCTGGGAGACATCTGCTTAACGCATGCGCCAGGCTGTTCCTTACGCTATATCCGTGAACAAAACCCGTGCCAATATCCCGAATCTGGTCATTGTACAAGCTGGTTCCCAACGCTACGATATCTTTGCGGGCGCTTTCACGAGGAACGACGAGTTGACGGCATCTCCGTTCCAAAACGCGTTCATGTACATCCAAGACGTTAGGCTTGGTGATGCGAAGCGAGTGCTCTCGCTGCTGAACGGTGGTTCTCTGAGCGGTGTACCAAACACAACCGGCTCCGTCAGAAGAGCACTGGGACGAGGTGAAGAGAGGCAGAAGGCTATCGAGGAGATGGTTCATGGCGGCCCAGAGTATAATCACTGGGTGCAAGCGATGAGTCGTGCTTCTGACGAGGAAGAAATGGAGCGTCGTGTAGCTGGTGGGCTGACTCCTGGATACGTCACTCAAGATGTTCGTTATATCCTCATGTCCCCGTTGGACCGTTGATACTCATACCCTTCTCTCTCTCTGTCTCCAGTCTTGCCCCGGAATCGGCGACGACACCCCACACGTCCCCATCGGACCCTTCTTCCACGTACCCACCTACGTTTCCTCAAACCCGCCCTCCGGAACAGACGACACCCGGATCGACTTGGTGTTTGTCGATTTCATACAGGAGGACGTGATCGAGGGGTTGAACGCGATTCAGAGCGAGAGGGTGTTTGTTCTGGGAGATGTGAGGGGGTATACGACGGTGTTGTTGAGGGATGTGTGGGGTGTTTATGCGGGGTTTGCGTGGGTGTGAGGTGTTGGGAGCGTTTTGGGACTGGGATTGGGGAGATTGGAAAGAGAAAATGTAAGTGCCATGCAGTTCAAGGCAAGCTCATGGCAGATTGTATCTTGTTTTGAAGCAATTGCGGCTCTTTGTATCGTTTTCATGGCGTAGTTGGTTATCGCATCCGTCTAACACGCTTGTGTGCACGGAAGGTCCTCAGTTCGAGCCTGGGTGAAAACATGCCTGCTGAGTCATAACTCAGAATCTAATAACATTTTGCCGCGGTGCTCAGCCAGAGTCAGCCTTCTGCTGTACTAGGGCTCCAACCATATGGTAAGTTATATGTATAGTCTTCGCGGTATACAGATACGGTAACAGTTGTTTACTGTATACAAATAGTATATAAACTGTTTATACTGTAGACGGTTATTTTCCACGAAGTTGCTAGAACGCAAGGAAATTCCACTACACATCATTGGAGAGTACATGAGACGTTCTGTGAGAATCTACGCTGAGATTTGCTCAATTCAGGCAAATCTCCCTCCTGAATTCAGTCATGGAGAAGTATGCTAGCACCGTGACGCTGTTTGCCTCCATAGACGAGTGGCAATTCTATCAGAGATGACAAGCTAAAGAGAGCAGCCTCTCCACAGCTACGCTGTATGCTGGAATTGCAAGATACTGGGAACGTTCTCGACCACAATCCCAACTTGATAGCTTGAATCAACATGTGCAGCGCCCAACCGGGAGGCTTCGAACGGTTTCCACCACAGGCTGAGCACTATTAAACCAAAACCATGCTCCCGCCTCGTTCAACGTTAACAGCTTCCCCGATCAGCAGCTTTCCCGACACATAATCATGATTTGCGCCTTCACCGACGATTAACCAACTTTTGATTACCATTGGTTCTATCTAGATCTAGTACAGTTAGGTCGATTGCATGCCTACACAAGCTCGGGCTCGTTCTCTCGTGTAGGCATCGACAGACCTAGGTGCGAAGTTGTGTGGAAACCATGTAAGAAAGTAGGAGTTCTGGAAGGAGCCTCGGCGGTGACCAGGCCGGTTGACCGACGGGGGTGTGTAATCTTGAGCAAACAAACTACGCTACTGAGTTCTTAACATCGCAAGACTAAAGGCTTTAACGTTAACATTGACTTGAAAGAACGAGCACTGAGCACTCCGAAACCCTTGTTAGCTATAGATCATAACAGACGCCGTCTCTCCAACGACGGTAGTGTCTTCCGCTCTTTAAACAAGCATTGCAATGGTTTCGTGTCCTTCTAAATGCGCTGATTTTTGCTGTAGAAGGGACACGAGCTCATCGACCAGGAGACCTCGCGAAAATTATTGCCACTTATCATAAATGCTTGATCAGTGCAGAACTTTGACAACGGTGTGGCGCGTACCTAGTGTCTGAGAAGAAAGGAGAGTCTGTGAGGAGGTGACGTCGGGTGGAAGAGCATTTAGAGGACTCGGAGACCACTTTCTCTTGATGTTTGGCGCACCCTCCATGGTTGCCCCAAGAAACGGTATATAACCGTATAAAACAGTTTACAAACAGCTCTGGGGAGGTGGGATATATATACATAAACATATACCACCACGACCGTATATAAACAGTTTAATACGGATACGGTTGGAGCCCTAGACTGTACCTACCGCTGCCTGCAGTGCATCTGGGGAGTTCTTGCAAGTCGATACTTTCTGTCAGACCATTGTCTTCTGAATCCACGTCACTCGTTGGATTGGCTGAAATCCGAAGCAGTTCGCCGCGAAATTTCACGCTAGTACTGGCTGAACGTGTACTACGCCCCTGGATGGCTAGTCGGTATCTCTCAGGACCATTACCAGGCTACTTCAATCTTTGTTGGTCCAGAGTCGTCTGAGCATCTTTAGTATTCGGCCTCGATTCGGCCACTCTCGCAAGGGATTTTCTAGGGTTGAGTTGGGCTGGGATTCCAATGAGACCACCGCCCAGACAACATGGTACTCTGCTCTAACGTTAGATGCATCTTCAGGCAATCTGCTTGCACTTTTCATCGTGCGTATATATATCCTACAGGCACAGAGAGCGCATCTGCTATACGTATTTCTGGCAAGGTGAGGCTCTCCTCCCGTTCACTAATTGCCAACATGGACATCGTGACCAGAAGCGCGTCTGTCTGCAATCATCATCCTTCCATGAATCTTGCCAGCCCTTTTTCGGACTTGATCATAACACAACAACATGAACCACTGTCTTGTACCGAACAATAGAGGACGGACATGGTTCACCTTTGCACTTCTACTCAATAGCGGCCGGACGACGCCGTGCTTGGACCTCTGTCTTTCATCTCTCCTTTTACCCTCACACCGGACGGGGTGACAATCGCCCTGCAAGATCCTAAGCCTTTCATTTCGGTAGACAAAAATGTTGGAGTATCTCTGCGAGTAAGATTTCCCTTGAGAGGACTCCTGGATGACGGTCTTAACCCTTGTCAACGCAGAATCACTGTACCAAAGGATGCAACCCGGGCTATCGAGCTAATGTCGAGAAGCTTGGGGGTTTACGCTGGACAAATCGCAAAGCGCTCACTCTGCCTCAAAGCGCTGTGTGGATGTATGGGCCATGTATTCGGCGACGTTCGACTGCTAAGAAAGGGTTCCACAACTGCCCCCTTCTTCCTTCAGCTTCCAATCCAACATCCAGAATTCACAAACGTTCTCGCCCGCTTCGCTGTCTCGCAACACTCCCCTCAGTCTCTCGCAGACATATCCGCATCCATGGAGGCCCTCAGCTTCTGCGACTGCGACACGTCCAACCGCTTGGTTCGCAAGATGCACGACTTCCCCCGCTTTCCCAGCCCTCACGATTCCGACCCCGTCCTCCTGTGCAATTACGTCTTCCGTATTCTAGCACCAGTGCTTTCAGGCGTATATCAAGCCCAACTGGTCAAGATTAAACAGCGCTCGCCATCCAAGCCGAAGGGCGAGGATTGCACGATGCTCGCCCATTATCTCGGTCAGGACATTGGAGAGTTCGAACACACAAGCCTCGCGATGGAATCCATGGTCAACTGGTACGAGAAGTATCGAGCTGTGGGCACTGTGGAGCTCGCTTACTCCTGCGAGCCGGTGGAGACAGAGTTTACCAGGATGGTATTGTTTTCCTCGGAGCACCAGCTCGAGCGTCTCCTGCATCTGGCGATATCTCAAATAGAGGTGTTGCTCCAGAATATGCTATCGTCGGGCGACCTCCTCTCAAATGCAACAGTATGACGTGTTTTCCCTGGGCGAATTATTCAAATGCGTATTCGGCAATAGGTTCGTAAACTACGCCGAACAAATCCCCGCAGCGACATTGGAGAAGATCTACCACACCCTTCGAACCTTATTCCAAGAGGCTGAGGGAACGATTCCCAAGGGCAAGGAGCTGGCAATGCTGCGATCTGCTCTAGTTGGGTCGGCGAGGAGCGCCCGAGACACTCTCGCAGAAACGGATTCGTCTTGGGCCGAGATCGCGGATCCTCTCATTGACAGCACTCCTGAGTAGATGGGAACCGATTCCTACGAGAATCAGTCTCCGTACTCACAACTGTCTTTCTTGATCCACATATTCAAAGAGACAAGTCAGTGGAAGAAAGCAGGTGCATGCATACGCCCTGCGGTGAGTGCTTCAGTCACAGTCATTGATAGTCAGCTCATGTTTTGGCTCAACTTCTATTCGAGGAGCGTCCAGTGAACAAGAAGACGTTCCCCCTTTGTGGGGGCTGTATGATCTTCGGTTACTGTGCGTCCGGCTCCTTTCGTTTGCGTTTTCGAAATCTCATATCTGCGCCCATCTTCTTCAGGCTCAGTTGCTTGTCAAAGGGCCGCTTGGACCTTCGCTGCATGTCCGCATAAAGAAGTTTGCAAACCCCTTGGCGTACTCGCTCGCATATGGGGAACAGACCCGTCAATGACTGCAATGATGCTGAAACCGATGCTGGAACGAACTGGGTGTGCTGCGGATCAACATAGCCAACTCTTACCCTTGGTAGCATTGGAACATGGCGTGGAATTGCAGCAGGTGGAGAAGTTTGGTTATTGCGCTTGACACATACATCGCTGTGCAGTCTGCAAAAGATCAGTAAGCGTTCGCGGTATTCGTTGGTCGAGGGAAATTATTATCACCTTCATCACCGTGTTCTTGGACCCCTTCATTTACGTTGCCAACTAATTGCCAGCTATCGATCTCGCGTTCTCTCTTCCTCGGCGATCTTCTTCCCATGCAAGGATTCGCGCAGTTTCTATCCAACCCATCGACACCCAACCTCGAAGACGCATCTAGCAGACAGCAGACATCGAAGTTATTCAAGACAGCCCGACCGTCACAAACGTGCACGTCACGACATGAGCAAACACTCTTAAGTGGCGAGGACTCCGATTTCGACTCTCGCCCAATTCCGTCTTTCTTCCCATTCCATGTCTGCGCCCCCACAACCCACCTCTGCGAACACTGTCCCCCCTGCTAGCGCTTCTCCGTCAGCAGCCGCACCCGGATCAGCACCCGGATCCGCCCTTGTCACTGGCTCTGCCCAATCCTCTGCCTCTGGATCTGGGTCGGGCCGACCCTCGGATACAAACTTCGACTCCGATGGAATACCCTTCACCATGCCGGCAGGAGCGATGACGATGATCAACCCGCCAGCGAACACCATACCACTCTACAAGATCGCCAAAGGAGAATACGTGACCTTCTCGTGGTACTACGACACAAATGTCATCGCCACTCCCACAGCCCTCACCGCCCATGCAATAGGCGACAATAAATACACGTACCCCGTCGGGCCGACAGACGGTGTCATCCGGGGAAACGCGACGCAGTTGACTTGGGATCCCTGGTCTTGGAATCAGCATAATCCGACACAGAAGCTAGCGGAGGCAACGTACACGCTGACGATGTGGGACGAGCGAGGCGAGACCGCTCCGAGGAAACCTGGCCGTATGGCGCCTTTCGGGAACCTCAAGTTCGTGATGTATACGCCGCAGCCGTATACGCCTTTGGAGAGCGGTAAGTACTTGCCTTCCTTATGTCAGGAGGAACGGGAACTGAGCTGACTTCGATTCCTTGTCTCTGTTGCAGGTTGGTCATGCCCTGGGTGCAACAGTGCGTCGAGCTGGAGACAGGCCACCCATCCGGCTGTCGTTTCGGCTACGGCCACCTTGTTGATTGTCTTGCTTTCTGGGTTCACCATTCTCCGTGGACGTTAGACCTTGCTTTTCTTCATGCACGAATGGATGTTTGGATCACACTTTCTCCTCGTAACCTCTTCACGAATCCCCGTAACGTACGTATGCCATCCCTCTTGGACAGTCTGCATAACCCACCTATCCTCTCGTTTATTCCTACTGCATAGCTTCACGACCTTGACCCAAGTCTTTTCGCTTTCCGCGTCTGTAGCGACGTACTACAGCTCGAGCACACATGTATCTTGACTATGTGACTGTGTTGCCTTCGCTCTACCTCGAGTCTCCTCGCGTGGTGTTATGCACGTAGTGGGGGGTATGTTCATTTCCTCCCCCAGTGAAGAGCCTCCAGGTTCGAGGTGCATCATCCGTCCATGCGAGTTGGAACGTGATTCCCATCGGGTTTGAAGTGAACGGCGATCATCATCAACCCCGACTCGGAGACAGCTTCTTTGGACTTCTCTTCCTCCCCGCATCACGCTGGCTGCCTTATGTATTGTAAAGTCCTCAGCTGTGCAATCCCTCTCCGTGTCTTCTCAGTGTCCACGAGCTACTGGAGTCAGCTGCCGATAGAGTTCAGGCTCTGACCTTGTCTTAACATGCTTGGAATCCACTGAGTAAGTGCTATACGATCTCCCACTACCACCAAGTCATTGTCGTTCTCTTGAATTACTATGCTGAAGCCATTGCTGCAGCTTCTTATCTTCCTGCAGTGCTTCCTGCTGCCTGCTGGTGCCGCTTACTTGGACACCTTGCCAAAGAACCAGCGAGATGTGTTCGATTACGCGATGAAGACGCTTGACGCGGAATACCCGAAGACGCCTCCGTTTGTGGTAAGCATTCGTGGCTTCTAGACACCATTGCCCATGCTTCTGACGTCTTCCAATGCGTAGTTTAACCAAGTCCGTTATGGAGTATGGTATGGAGTCGGGCTACTGGCGAGGAACCAGGGCAACGATTCCACCAGAGCAGCGGAAATCTTCACTGCAGCGTCAGTGTATTCTGCCAGCACTCGATCTGCGTCGGCTGACGCTGTAGATGATCCAGGTTCAAGTACCAGTACAAGAATCCTGCTGACAAGTGGTACGGAACTTTCAAAGTGCGTCCAACCGACGCTAATCCTCAACCAGGCGGAGCAGTGAGTTTCTTTTCTCGCTTCTCCATTCCAGTAGCTCAGTCTCTGTATCCAGATATACAGCGCCTATGATCCCAACATGGGCCTATTCGTCTCTACATCGTTTATCATCGCGCTCGAGGAGTTCGGGGACCTACTTTCCGAGGATCTCAAGGGCACGATCAAGGAGAGTATGCGCAACGCAACGATAGGTGACGGCTATCGAGTTGGTGGAGTAGATAGGGATAATCGTCAGTTCGCCTCCGTGAATGACTCTGGGCTTGACACTGAATAACCCCTACCTGCTTAGTTCGCCCGCCATACTCTAATCCGTGGTACATGCGGGTAATGACGACTACATACGTCGGCGCCATGCTGGAAGACAAGAACCACACGCACTGGGGCGATGTCTGGGCCAAGGAATCCTCAAATTTGTTCAATCAGTACAATAGCATGAGCGAGGTATGCAGGTCCTCCCACTATATCGCTACCACGAGCTCACAGGGTCGTTTTGCAGTTCAACTCCGGAACATATACAGGAGTCTCGCTTTATGCGCTGTCTCTGTGGGGATACATGCCCAAGTCGTCCGTGGCGTACCAGACCACGCCGAAGATGATAGAAGACACCTGGCGTCACCTTGGAGAGATCTGGAATCCGACTTTGCACACCCTTGGTGGACCTTTCGACAGATCGTTTGGCTTTGACCTCGTGAGCAGGCACATAGTTCCACCTGTTTTCCTTCTCCGCTGATCATCATCGTTACAGAGAAAGTATTGGGGTATTCTCGGTGCACAAGCAGCAGGGCTACTTGGTGGCATAGAGAATGGAACTGCGCCCGTGCCTAATCCACCCTCCTCGGGAACGCATCTAGCAGATATCGCGGCGTTTGTCTTGTAAGTTGGTGCGCCTTACCTGCGGCGTAACTGGACTCACCCACTCTATTCACAGAACTCCGTTGACTTCCAAGTTCCACGATCCTCTCATCTCGTCTGCTGTGCGCCAACGCTTCGTCGCTTTGGAGGAACCTCACTCCTACAAAGCACAAGCGATCTCACCGCCATACGACCGACCTGGGTTCGGGCCACGGAACTACACGACTTGGACTGATCATGGGCTTAGCGTCGGTGGCCTCGAGGTCGACGAGGAGAACGCAGGAGGACCCTTCTTCGCCACTGGCTCGTTCACTCCCGGGTTGATCCAATGGGACACAGGCGTTGCAAAGGCCTACATAGGTTGGCTTTCTGTAAGCTCAAGCTTCCCCGTCTTATCATCTATTGCACCACTGACATTCGCATATTGTATGTTCCCAGTACCATCCGTCATCCGGCAGCACCTCTGCCGTCGCCTCTAACACCACTCTTACCATCTCATATCCTCCTTCCCGCGCATGGCCCAACACCAGCGCCAAATCCTCAGTGTTCAACTTCCGCGTATCAACATTTCCGGACGTCCCAGGCTTCATATTCAACCAGTCTACCATTCGCGACGACGGGTCTGCATCTCTTCCTGGTCTCAACATTAAATTCACTGGTGATTTCATCAACTTGGCAAATCGCACGGTGGTGTCGAGCGGGACGGGGGTGTATCAGGATCGCAGGTATTGGACGATAGGGCTTCCTATCAAGCAGGGGGTGCAGGGGGTGCCGAGAGTGGTGGTTGAGTTTGAGAAGGTGTAGGATACTAGCTGTAATTTTTGTAATATATATAGTTGGAATGAAGTTCGTTTGCTGTGTCTTTGGCGGTGTGCTTGAAACCTTCAAAACCTCTGTGTTCCCACATGGGTATGGGCGCCATTGCGATTCTTCGAAACGCCAAGTTCACTTTACAATGCACAACTCGGAACCTCCGTATCTATGGCTAAAAAAGGGATCATCCGAGCAAAACTGACTTCACCCAGGATCGAACTGAGGACCTTCCGTGTGTGAGACGGATGCGATAACCGACTTCGCCATGAAGTCTTGCCGAGAAGGAGGTTAGTGTGCAATACGATGCTTGGGCTGCTTAGTCATCAGGACTTGTGCTTGCCTCTCTCTCTGGTTGACCTCCGTACACTCGTGCTTCTCAACTACCATGTCTACAGCTCATCGTCCAACATGGGATCCCGCTCAGGCAAAGGACAACAAGGCTGGCTCGCGCCAGTTCTCTGTACGAGATATGGCTGCTCACACGAAGTTGAAATTCCGGTGCGTAGCAAGATAGTCTGGATTCTTTCATTTTCTGAGGCGACGCTTCTCCGTAGACAAGTGGGCCAGACGTCTTCGGCAGAAGTGCAGAAGCGTGATCTTCGCGCTGAACTGCTGCTTGCCGAGCAGGAGGCAAAGAACAAGAAGCGCAAGGCACAGGGACTTCCTCCGTTAGCCATTGAAGGTACTCCGTCGTCGGCAGAGGTCCCCGCGGAGAATGAGGAGGCCAACAAGCGACGGAAGCTGCTACAGGAAGCTCTGGAGATGGACAAGGATAGCGACGACGATGACAGCGGTGACGAGAAGGATGAAGCGGAGCCGAAGAAGAACGGTGTTTCGAATGGCAAGGCAAAGGCCAACGGATCCGGAGACGCGGACGGGGATGTGGATATGGACTCACCTCGGTCCGACGATGAGAAGCTCGCCAACGCTCAGTCGGACTCCGACGATGACTCCGACTCGGATGAAGACGAGGATGATACCGCGGAGTTACTTCGCGAGCTGGAGAAAATCAAACGGGAAAGGGCGGAGGAGAAGGAGCGAGTTGCGCAAGAGCAGTCGGCCTCGGACGCTGCAACACGAGACGCCGAAATAGCAACGGCGAATCCACTCATGAATCTGGCCGCTGCCCTGGGACAGCCGACTGGTGTAAATACCACTGTGCCTGGAACCTTCTCTGTCAAGAAACGTTGGGATGACGGTATGTTTTCCGCAATGTTGTTCGACCTTGTCGGATCCTCACATCACTTTCCAGATGTCATCTTCAAGAATCAGGCGATGGCCGCCCGGGATAGGCAGAACCCAGGTTTCGTGAACGACCTACTACGGACAGAATTTCACAAAAAGTTCATGTCCAAGTTCATTAAGGTACGCACAGCTTTTCACCTCGATTGTCATGCCACTCGCCGCTAACTCTGCTTCTTGTGCAGTAATGTTTATGTCACGGACCTTCACTTATCTCTGTATATTATGTCTCGTTGACGGAGACCCTTCTCCGCTTTTCAATCAAACTCTTGCTCCCAAAAACATGCCGCTACGAAGTCGTGACGAAGCTCTAGCTCAGCGCCCCCATCTCTCTCCAAGGTGGAATCATACCTGTGCAATCTATCCATCATTCCGATCCTTACGTTGTTCTACTCTTTGTTGCTAAGACCCACCATGACCTCCGCTGGCCCCAGACATCGACCACCACTGCTCACACCAACCAGCCAGGACCTCTTCACGCCCAATACTTTCTATCTGCCAGCCACGTTTTGCTCATTATCATCGCCATCACCTCGAGGTCGTCTGGTCGAGGCTGCTCGTTTGTCTGGATGTCGAGCACTGCATGTGACCGTGCCTCTTGCATTGTTCCCCCTTCCGGTGCGCCTCGGAAGTGGGTCCCTTTCACCACATGGCCCTGATGTGGCAAGGGAAACATACGGCACTCACACTGGTCCAAACTTGCTCAAACAAATACACAACTCGTCCCCATTCACCCATGTTACTCTCCATTCCCGAAACAGTTAACAAATCCGGGGAGCCCTCTGATTTGAAACCGACTACCCCGTCCTTCCTTTCCTCGCGTCGCCTGTCACACGGACCCATCGCGGTCTCCTCATCAACTCACCTCAGTCAAACTATCAACCGATTGTGGCCCCCATACCTACCCATTGTGCCCTCTCTGTGAAGCCATTGTAGTCCCTTCACCCAACCAGGTATTTCCCTCGCGTCCTCCTCGTGTACTGGACGCGATCCTGATACCATAGATCGATTAGTGTTTTCTGTGAACACGTATCCGGCGCAACATACAATTCCCTTCACATCGACACAGACCTATAAGAAGCTGGCTTCCTCCACTGCTTGATCAGAATCATCATGCGCCACAATCGCCCCTCTCCCCCTACCGCCCCGCCCGGGTCTCTATTCAGCTCCTACTGCAAGACGACCCAGAACCTGATTTACGATGTTCGCAGAGGCGACTACGTGCTCCATCCGTCCGACGTCCCCGTTCTCCAAGGGCTTCTGGCCACGAGCAAGCCTCGACTCGAGCAGGTCGTGTACGAACTCTCATAGCTCCGCACGCAGCAGAAGGCACTCGAACACGAGCAAATCGAGCTCACCACCAATCTTACCGCCTCCTGCGCAGCCCTTTCCCACATCCGGAGACTACCCCTCAGCGTCCTCTTCGAGATATTCGAGTACCTCCTCCCACGATTTCCGGACGAAGAGACAGATAATGGCGGGCTGACACAGGCGTTAACGACGAGTTTGGACAGGCATTATGGGCCTTGGCTCGTCATGCGAGTGTGCAGGCAATGGAGGTTTGTCTGTCAGACGACACCCTGGCTCTGGACGGACGTGTACCTACGGCTTTCGTGCGATTCGGGGTCGGGGAGCAAGCCCGGAAGCTGTTTTGCGAGCATGTCAGGCCGGCTGAAGCAATACCTGGACTTATCCAAGCGGGCCAGCCCGACGAGCATATCATCACCGCCAACAATGCGCCTCCGGATCGACGCGGGGAGTCTTGACTCTCACGAACGCCAGTGCAAATCGGTCAACATGGTACTCGACCTGCTGGCCAGGGAGAACGAGCGGTGGTCGTCGATTGACATTCGATCGATCGTGGGCCTGGCGACCGGGTCGAAGACGATGTTCAATATTCTCGAGCAGCTCATGGGATCTATAACAAGGCCGCCGTTCAAGTCGTTGCAGACGCTGAAGTGCTCGATGGATACACAGGTTCGAAAGGGCGGTGGGAGGGCTTCTCGGACAGCTCCGGTGGTCAGATACTACGGATCTATGCAGAACTTTGAGTTCCCTCAGCTCATGTCCGTCAGATTCCTCGACCCCGTCACTTTCCGACAACTCGCCCCCTCCGTTCGGTCAAACATGTTCCCGTGGGCGAAGATCCAGTACTTGACGCTGTCCCAGGTATCCGCGCGTGTGATCCTTGACATCCTTCCGCACATCGCGAACACCGTATGCCTGTTAAACCTCCTCCACATCAGATCCCCTGTGGGTGCTGAAGATACACGCTCGGGACTGATAAAGGACAAGCACAGGGAGCACCTGTGCCAGCTCGACATTGATGCACTCGCGATCTCCAATCGTTCGGCCCGCCCGGCGATCGTTCTGAACAAGCTACGCACTCTACAGCTCAACCCGCCTATCCCTATCATCCTCGACTCCATCGACTGCCCCCAGTTCGACACTTTCGCAATCACGCACAGCAGCGAGCAACCCCAGCCCGCCGCCATCAAGCTTGTCCTAAACGCCATGACAGCCACCGCGGACTTTCTCAAACTCAACTCGTCATCACTGCACATGGTGAATATTGCCATCAAGCTCACGGAGAAGCAGTACGAGACGCTCCTGGAAAGCATGGCGAACGTCCGCACTCTCCAAGTTCTTTGGCCAACAGACTTCAACGCGCTCATCAAGGTGCTTGGAAAGACAGAGGGAGGAAAACCCCGTCCCGACCCAGCCTTCCTTCCCAAGTTATCTTGCTCCGTCGTCTTTGGGTACAATTACCCCGAAAAGAACAGGCCTTGCGTCGACGCAAGGAAAGTCTGGGAGTTGATGCGCATGCGGGGCGGACAGTTGAAGAACTGTCGTTTTCTGAGCATCCCACCGAATTACTCGGGGTGGGACGGAGCGGAGCATGAGAGGGAGGAGTCGGAGAGGGAGATGGATAGGCTGGGTTTGAACATGAGGTTCCTGGATTCGTTCAGCGACGAGGAAGATTCCTCTGATGATGAGTCGGACACGAGCGAGGATAAGGACGAGCAAGAAAGTTGTTAGACCCCATATGATTATGCGAATTGTGACTATGTATCCGTAAGATAGATCCTCCCTCTAGGCAACCCAACAATGTATCAACATACTCGAACGATACCTAGCTCTTCTGCCATACGAACTCTGGATCTGTCCACTCCGGCATCGCCGTCTCGTACGTCCCCAAACTCGTCGTGTACTTGAGCGCATGCAGGAAGATGTACAGCTTCTCCGGCTGTGGATCTGGATGGAGAGGAAGGTAACAATCTGGGCAGTAGAGTGCTGGACTGGCACCGCCTGTCTCGGCTGGGACGACCAAGGGCTGAGGCTCACCCGCAGCTTCGGAGGATGGTTCTGTGGACGTGGAAGCCGATGTGGACGATGTTGCATCCGCGGTGGATGAGGTATCTGCTGTGGAGGTCGGATCTGGTGTTGTGGCAGATGAAGATGGTGATGGATCGACCGCCCCAGGTAAAAGCGAGGAAGTCGCAGCGGTGAACGTCTCTGCTTTAGCCAGAGCCTCAGCCTGCGTCAACTGCGGAACCTCTACGACAGCGGGAGTCGCTTCGGACGTTGTCTGTGTCGTCGACTCGCCACTGTCCGCAGGTGCCACTCCTCCCTCCACCCCAACTCCACTCTCGCCGCCCACCACCACATCAGACTGCTGCACTATCACCACCTCATCCTCCCCCCTCACCCCCTTCTTCTCCTTCTGCTTCCCCCCCTTCTTCTTCTTCCCATCCGCCGGACCCCCCCGCTCACGCCTATGCGGCGGCGGCATCGGCCTCTTCATCACGCCCTGTGGCACCAGCGTCCCCTTAGCGCGGAAGACGACGTCGCGCCAGCGGGACCAGTCTTCGTCTTCGTCCTGTGAACGCTCGCATGAGTACCATTGTCCAGATTAGAACGCGCAGGATGACTGATAACCAGGACAAAGGGGGAAGAGAAGAACACGGACGAACCTTCATATTCCTCAAATTCGTGATCACCCTCACCGCCTCCGCAGACAACGGCACAGGCGAGCCCATCCCTATATCGTGCCCCGTTTCTCGCGGCAGGAGTTTCGTCGGTATCAGCGGGTCGTTTGAGATCTTATCTGGGTCCGCACGCGAAGCAGCCAAAGCAGCCGCCCTAACAGCCTTCACATCCTTCGTCAACGACTCGGGGTTTCCTCCTCCCTCGCTCACGCTATGCGCCAGGTGGGGAGGTGGAGCGGGTGCGGAACGTTCGTCGGAGGGGACGACGTCGATGCCGCCTTTTCCGAGGGTCGTGCCCTGGATGGGATGAGATGAGATTCGACTTTGAAGGCCAGAACGATGAGGAGAAAAGGAAGGGAAGGAAGGGAAGGAAGGGAAGGAAGGGAAGGACGACTCACCCAAATCCGCTTCTCAGAATAAATAGGGTCGTTCGCGATAGGGTACCCAAGATACTGCAGATGTACGCGGATTTGATGTGCTGCGAAGTAAATATAGGTAAGCACGCGAAGTCGTTCAGAGAGCAAAGGACGTACATCGACCGGTAACAGGCTGGCCTTTACCGCAAAAACATCAGCAAGGTGCACACAAAAGAGTCAGAGGAGGGGAGACTCACATCGCACGACACTACTCTCCGAGATCGGGTCATAGCGGATGAGGTTGAAGATCGTTTTCGCAGTCTGTCAAGCATGGTAAGATGTCTGTTTTCTGCCCAAGAACGCGAAATGATGCATTCCTTCCCCTCAGGATGCACGATATTCAGCCCCATCTGCCGGTCCACAGTAAGCAGCGGCTCGTCCACGATCGTCTCTTCCCTGTACACCCATCGTCAGTCATGTATAATTCTTATTAGAGCATAGAATGATATAACGCACGGAGGGAACCTCCCACTACACCTCGCCACATACACCTTCCTCACCGTATTCTCTACAAACTCATCCGCGAGCTGTCGTGCGCGGGACGAGGAGAGGGGGATGATCATCAACCCGGACGTAAGCCTGTCAAGCCGATTCGTAGCTATCCCGCGAATGGTCTTAGCTTACTGGGCTGAAAGGGATAGAGGGAAGGGAAGAGAGGGAGGGGGAGGTGCTTACGATAAACCTTGTCGTACCCGAAATCATCCTGTAAGATCATCTGGAGAGAGTTCCTGTTGAATCTGCCGGCGGGGTGGACGGGCTGTCGTGTTCGAGAGTAAGGACGAGGAGGGACTAAGAAGAAGAGGGAGACGGACGAACGATTGAGCCTGGTTTGTCGACGACGATGAATTCGCGTTCTTTGTCATGGAGGAGAACTTTGACGGGGGTGGAGGTGACGGGGGGTTCGTGTCTGTGTACGACGTTCCTATTCCAATCGTCCCCCAAGTTAGTAGGGTGTAGGATGTCGGTATAGGATGTCGAGGAGAGTAGGTGCACGCACTCAATTCGATCCCCATTCTGTATGATAGTATCCGGCTTTGCGACCTTATCGTTGATGGTCGTTACACCCGACTCCAGTGCGAACCTCTGTCATCACCTCCAAACGTCAGTCCCGCATCTGAAGAGGTGAGGGGAAGAGTGAGAGAGAGACATACATAATACTCCATCGACCGATCCCTAAACTCCGTCGACACCATCTCCAGCACCTCCCTGCCCATCCACCTCTCCTTCGCCATCGTCGTATACGCATACCAATACGGCGCGATCTTCTTCAACCCTGGCGTGCGCGTCTGTGCGCTCGATAGACTTTGCACGCCCACCTTTGGCTCTGCCTCCGCTCCAGTCTCCGCTCCAGTTGGGTCCTGGGCCATATGAAGCTTGCTCGTGATACCCAGGGCACTTGTCAAGAAGGTGCCGATGTTATGCTTGAACTGCTGAGTCGCAGAGAGCGGGATGAGATTGTAGTGCTTTTTCTCCGCCGATCGGGATGCGTATTTGCTAATATCCGCGGAGGTGATGATTCGACCAGTCCCCCCAGTGTTCGAGTGAGTTTCTTGTGCAGCTTTATTGGTTGAGGAAGCGGCGGAGGGGATTGCAGGCGAAGGAGGAACTGAGGAGCCGTCCAGGTTTGTAGCTGGTTTTAGTCGAAGAAGGACTAGAAAGTCCGGGACGCGTCGTAGCGCACGGGTGGTGAAGACGTCCAGTTCAAAGTTTCTCTCCTCACTGAAACTGACAGAGAGCAAGCGGGTCACAACGCGCCACAATCATTCTCCCAACGCCGGCGTTTATTATTCTGCGTACGTAGTATACGTCGTGTCAAAGGTCAGAGGCTGACGTACACGTACACGGGAACGGTACAAGCATAACAGCTGTTCCACCCACTACAATCGATATTCATGCATCTCGTCTCCTCCATACATCGCACGATCAAGCTAACAAGCCTAGCATACGCCCGCCACTCGGGCTGCACGTTCTCCACCTCTTCATACTCGTACTTCGGGCGAACGACGGGATCCAACGGCGCGCGATACGCGGCGGCGTATTTTCTGCGCAAAACAGAGTGGATAGCAACTGCTGGAAAGGCCAGATCGCGGCTGAGATACTCGCAGTATGCTCCGAAAGCCTCCTCCCGCGTTCCTCAACGAACCTAGCCCTCAGCCCACGGAACGTATCGTATACCAGCTCCAAAATCTCCGGCGGGAGGTTCAAATGGCCGGCTGGGAGTCCACGAAGAGTGCACGAAAGACGCCAAAGTCCGCGTCGAGAAGGCACCTTCTTGACGGGTCGGCGAACTCACTGAAGTCCTCCTGCTCCAGTTTCTTAAACTAACCGCGGTAGCAACAGCTTCAAAAACCGCACGAGGTCCACGCTTGCCGCAGAGAAGGTGAGAGCCGAGGTGTGCCCTTGCCTCTTGCTCTCCGTGACCTCACGGTGTAAGTACTTCAGAATCCCCATCGCGTGTGACTTCTCGTACCAGTCCACCATGGCACGGAATGACGACTCGGCTCGCGAGCAGAGGTAGTACGCGAGAGCGCGAAAGGGTGTGTCGCTCGGTTGACTGGGTGAGTCCATGCGCTGTGCGAGCACGAACGGTTTGTAAGGCGGCATCATGACGAACAACGATTCGAGGAGCCTAAACGCAACGTCGACGAAACGCGTCAGCCCTAGGTCTGCACCCGCTGGGCCATCCTTAGACCAATTCCAAAACGGATAGACATAGTCGTGCAGCCCGCGGGTGAAGCCGTCTGACATATCGCATTGGCATTGGCAGCGGGTCTCTAGTCGGACGTGGACGAATGCGTCCAGAGTGCTCATGGAGGCCTGGCCGAAGATGAGGGTGGCGATGATGTTAAAGAGCTCAGGGTGTTCCTGAGGAAGCTCTTGGTAGAGAAACGAACCACGCGGCCTGAATCTGCGCGCGGGATCCAGGTGGTGCGAGTTTCGCAGCATTCGAGCAACTTCTCGATGCAAGCGACGAGCGCCTTGAAACACATGGGAGGGGGGGGGGCGAAGTTGACGGTACAGAATGGCAATCGACCTTTTCGCTCCGTCTTCCGCGAGTTTCAAAGCTGCTTCGATCGTCGAAGAATCATAGATAACGAGCTCTTGCGACGAGCTCGAGTCTGATGTCCAAGTTGCTGAAGAATTTTTGGCGTCTGACATAGGTCTATGAGATGTGGGTTGTATGATCTGTGCAGAGATTTAGTTGCTTGCGCAGATCAGGGAGCTCCGAGTCTCGCATCATATGAATACGTACCGTCGGGGGTGATAGATAGTGTTAAGGAACTTCAACGGAACTTCAACTGCTTACGGCGAGGTTCGGTATAGTTTCCCAGTGACATCGAGGGGAGGGAGCGCTCCTAAATATGTTTGAGACTGATGATGGAGGTTAACATGGCTCTAAGAAACAGTTGCAGGCTACTGACACTGCCACTTGAACGACCTGGCGAGACGAGGCGTAGGGACCTGGAATTGGTCGAACGACGACGCCTGCCTGGCGTCGGTTCTTCCGTCGACGATGGCGGATCAAACTATCGCCCGACTCGTTGCTGGAAGACCAAGCCGAATTCTTCAGACTGAGACGAGCGCGTCACCCCGCGCATGCTCACCATGGCCACTCACACACAACCACAAGAATCACCAAGCACACAACAAGAGATTCGCAAAACAAAAGATTCACAAAATATACCAATAAGCTAGTAAATGACGCCCTAAACATACAACGAACAACCTCGCACTAATCGAACACAAAGAGAGAGAAAAGCAACACAGGGAATAAGGATAGTACGAGTGGGTGAGCACAGTGATGGTGGGTTGAGCACAGAAAGAGATGGTGAGTTGAGCGTTGAGCACAGAAAAGTGGGTAGGATGGGAGGTGGGTTGAGCACGACGCGGCATATGGGAGAACACAGATAAACTGAACATCGATACAGATAGCGATGGATGTGGGAATAAATAGAGGACAGGAGATGAAATGAATGAGTGGTCGGTGTGTGGGAGGAAATTAGGAATGAAAAACGGAGGCAGGGAGACGACGCAGAAACAGGATGGGAGGTGGGATGGGAAGGTAGAGATAGAAATGCCATCCCACGATCGAGAATCCGAGGATCATCATCAGCGAAAGGAATGTTCTGGCCGTCCAGGTGAGATGACCCAACTGCCGTGGGACGAACAGCGGTACTCGGGAGGGAACATGGATTGACTGTGCATCCGTCCGTGTGAACAAAGATCTTCGTCCTCTTCTTCGGCTGGTCCTCGGATCCCATCCATCGGATTCTGAACGCGCGTTGAAAATGCAGAGCCATCCACTTGAGATCCGACTGCTGATTGTCCTCCATTGCGGTTATGCCCTGCGAGGACTAGCGTAGTGGATCTACCCAGATGAACCACGATGATAGATAGATGACATGCACGCCAAACTAGTGCCTGATCGTCCTAAACGAATCCGACCAGCCCTTTGTCATGTGTCCGCATTGCTTTATTGACGTCTGGGCGTGGGAGTAACCAACTTCGAGTTGTTGGGTGGAAGATGACAGCCGCGGATGATGGATGATTGGACGGAATACGAGAGAGACGGCGAGAGGGGAGAAATATCGATGGAAGATGAGAGAGATGGGGCGATGCTGGTAGTACATGATTGTGAGAGTTGGCGGAGGCGGCAGGGACGCAGTTGATGAACCCAAGAATGCAGAGAGAGAGAGAGAGAGAGCGGGAGATGAATCGCGATGATGTCGAGAGATTGTTGTTGGTGTCGGTAGCGGTGTGTGTTGGTTTGGTTTGGTGTCGAAAGCAAAAGCAAAGCATTCTCTAGACTCGTCCTCCAGACAGCTTGCCAGCCCACCTACTATTGAAAGTTTGGTCAGCGGGATAAGCATCAATATGCAGACATCAACGGGCGAAAACGCAAGAGAACAGCACGTCGTCATCAAGGGAAGGGGTTGGATATGCATTCAGAAACCAGAGCGATATGCAGAACTGGAGTGAGTGGAGAACGAACCTCTGCAAGACCTCGATATTCTTCTCGAAGAATCCCCATGTTCTTGAATCTCCCATCACGGTCAAGTACGCAACGGCCGCTAGGGCAGCTACGCAGATCGTCCCAACGACAACGGTCGCACGAGACGAGGTCGACTTCTCGTTCTCGTAGTCGTAGTAGTCCGCAGACAAGTCGGGGTGCTCGTAGAGGGAAATGACGGCGCGCATTGTGGTTGTTATGAAAGCTTTGGGGTTGGAGCTGGATGGATTTTGGGGGGTTGTCGATCGAATGAAGGCGAGAAGTTGTGGAATATAAAGCAGAGGACAGAAAGAAAGGTGGTCTGTGCAACAAAGGTTGAACAAGAGTTTGTGGTCTGGTGAGGGAAGAGGGGTGTAAGGAGGAGACAAAGGACCTCCGGGTCTAGTTTTATTGACTTCGGACAAATCGACAAGGAGGCAGCTGATCCAATTTGGGTCCGAGGGCTGTGTTACAGTGACCCCGCTTCATCTGACCCGGATCACTCTTTCTGGTCCCGTTTGCAGGTCTGATGATTGTCACACTGCAGGGCCCTCTTCTGGAGTTACTCTCCAGGAGTCGTCTTGACCTGACGAAGAGGTAGCTAGGCTGGTAAAAAGGGGCGTCGTTTGCGTTGGTACTTAGAGAGAAAAGACTTGTCTGCTGAACAAGCGCATGAATCAGCAACAAGATCGGTGTAATTCCTGCGCGCGTCTATATTCAAGATGATATCACGACGAACAGCAGGCACTTCCATACGTACATCGCGCACCACTCATGCCAGCTAGGTCGGACCTTCCGAAGAGCGAGCAAAGCTTTCGAACCTGTCTGAGCTGTCTTCCGACACCGATGTCCCTTCACCGGCCCTTTTCTACAGCGTTTGTACTCGGAGCAAGAGCAATGCTCGGCGCGCCGAGCGTTCCGCCCGGCTTCCGACCAGACGCGTAAGAGAAATTCATGCAGCAGGGTTGAGCAGATACAGTGCATGCTGAAGAATGGACGCACGACCCTGGCGCGTCGTGCTTTGGCCTCGAGTGTTTCAGTTATCCTTGTTTCGATCCTGCGTTCACGGCCCACGGGACACTGAGCCAACACACGAGAAGGAGTCGAGCATTCACCAGATTTCAAGTCCTCGATCGATGGATATCTTTTTGTTGACCGGAGAGCAAACTCGACACAAGGATCAAGAGACACGTGCGTTCGGGTGCAAGGCTCCCAGAAGCAAAGCCTAACGAGTCGCGGTTCAATGGCCGGCATACGAATCTCAGTGGTCTGCGCAAGACTGTGCCAGGGCGCCAGCGGTGATATCGTTGAGAGTCAAGTTGAGAAGCCAGGAGACGAGTGATGACGAGTTTGTCGATTGTCGATTCCATAGGGGCAAGCTCTTTCAGACTACGCGCCACAGAGTACACCCCTGAAACAAGTGAATGAGAAGGGATGAGAATACAGACGGCAGTCGCAGGGCAGTCGAAGCAGGAGACCAGGAACGTCCTGGTTGTATGCATGTGAGCAGCATAAAGAGGTAGCCTCCAGGGCAACCAGGGCCATATTGTCTCGATTGATGAATACGTTCTAGGCAACTTCTTGATATCCGGAGAGCGACGGTATATGGAGAAAAGGCACTGCAAAGCCTAACAAGCCGCGGTTCAACGGCTGCCACTGACATACTAATCTCAGTGGTCTGCGCTAGGGCGCCGCCAGCGGTGATAAAGTTTATGTAGAGTCAAGCTGGGAAGGCAGGCGACGAGTAATAGCGAATGTGTCGATTTCAAGAGCAGGTGAGTCCTTCTGTCCAACTACTCGCGACAGTGTGACATGCGTGTACGATGAGGAGGTTACAGCGGCTGTCGAATTCGAAGCAGGAACCCAGGAACGTCGTCGTCCAAGGGGATTGATCCGTCCCTCCGGGCAATGATCCGCGAATCCCTGGCTTAGAACTCATCGCTTGTGCTTACCAGGCTTGCACCAAACATGTACGTCCATCTCAAATATTGAGAACGTTGTCTTTCTCTCTCTATTGTCTATACAAAGCGCACAAATAGTCATGATCCTCATTTCACAAGGCTGTTACTCAGCTCCAGGTGCTCCCATTTGGATCACCCTTGAAACACACAATGATTGTGCAATGTCAACTGTGACGGCGCTCACAATTCATTGAGGTAGCATGACTTCAAGCTATCCAGGCTAATTCAGCACGCGTTGAGTCAGCGTCCTCTTTTCTAAGCATGCACTGTTGGACTAAAATCCTCACTTCTTGACAACCGCGGTGATACCCCGCGGAACTAACTCAGCTATGAACAGAGTATGGGGGGCAGTGTGATGAAGTGCCCAGGTTCACCACTTTTCAAGCTAAGTCTTGTACGGTCTTGTTTTGGTTTTTGTTTGTCTCTACTCCCTTTTGTTCATCTTGTCTCTCAAATCCCTCCATTGTTTGCCGTTCTCAATACACAGTTTTCTATGTCTTGATCTCCCGTATCCCTCCCCTACCTGGTTTGCATCCTTCCCATTTCCCAAGACGCGTGCGCAACACGTCCGCGTCACTTCTGATCTGATCACCATATCCACGTTTGGTTGCTCATATTCTAGTTCTCCTGCTGGTACCCGAGCACATTTATGCAAGACGTTATCTCGCCATTGATTGCTCAGTACTGTACAGTAGATCACACATTAGCTGTACGCTGCTGGGCACATAATAGGGATGCGCGCGTGTGCATGCCTTTCCCATCTTGACCTCTTGGTCTTTGGGACAGGTGTGCAGCACTACACTTAATTATCTCTTGAGTACTCAATCTAATCTTGGTCTTTGGGACAGTTTGCGTGCAGTTGGATCTAGTCTTGTGCCCAATCTCCAGATCGTTCATATCTACCTCACAGATCTGTAGAGCCTCAGCTCCAGGTTGCCCTAGCGCCCCTCCCCAGTTGTTGTCCACCACAGGCAGCGCCCTTCAGAGCCTCAGCCGGGAGACCCAAAGTTGTACTACAGTGTGTATGAGCGCTAGGTAGATGTGTTCAATCAAAGAAAAATGCTCTTCTCCAGAGATGAGCAAGGAGCAGTGATTCAGCCTCTGGATCTGGATTTGCGTCTCCCACCTCCAGCTCATCCTCAACCACTCCCAGAGAGCAGACTATCAATTACCCACTGTGGCACCATGGGAGCAGCAAGTTGAAGTTCAAGTAGTGCTGTCACTGTGTTGCAGGGCTGCACTGCGCAGTGCCAGCGCTTGCCAGGGCCCAGTATAGGGCTCCAACTGTAGCAAAGCATGTTTCAGTGGTTCAATCTGGAGAAAGGGCTGAACAGATCTGAAAAGATAAGGATGATCTGGAACATATGGACATAGACTCAAAGTTGATACAAAGCTCTGTTCCCAAAGACCACAATGTTAGATTGGAAAGCTAAGCAACGACAGAGTGAATACCCACCTATTCCCAAAAACCACAAAGAGGTCAAGATGGGAAAAGGGGGATGTCCAAAATACAAGCTAGTATAAGTAAGAAACTACAGAGACCATCAATGGGAACAATCACAGAAAGCAATCACAAGGTGATGCGGAATGGGAACAAACAATCACAGGCTGATGGAAAGGAAAAACTCTGGAGAAGTATAAAAGAGAAATCCATCAAGTCCCACTTGTCCTCTACAACACTCTAGACCACTTCATCACACCAACCACATTATTTCCGTTTGCAAACCCCACCATGAAGAAACAGATACAGTACTAAACTGTTTGTAAACTGTCCATAACTAGTTTGGAAACAGTTTTATACAGTAAATTTAAAGGACCATTGAACCATCATAAACATGCTATTCTATGTAGTCTACAACATGTCAGATACTGTAACTACTCCCCCCCATACTTGAGATGAGTTCCCTCCTTGATCCAGTCTTGCAACAGCATATCTGTGGCAAAAGTATTGGCCTTCATTGAAGATTGGCAGTCCTGACAAGGGTTTCTTATCTTAGAGAACAGTCACTCCACAGAGATGCTGTGTTATGCCCGTGCCCACAACTAGCGAGACTGGGTGATAAGTCCGTTGGCAAACAGGTCTTGTCCTTAGCCTGACGCCGCTCCTAATGACTGTGGACTTGTATTTGCTGAGTCCA